>JAWRVZ010000021.1:4117500-4617500 GCA_037043235.1 Rhodeus uyekii | reverse complement strand
TGGTTCATTCTAAAAGCATAGGAATGTTCTGGTTCATTCCAATGAATTGGTTGAGATTAAACTCTCCCATTTAGTGTAGGAATGTTTTCATTCATTCTAGTGAAATCTAGTTCATATTAACTCTTTCCCCACCATTGATGGAATTTTCCGGCAGTCTATGTTTTGACTGTTATAAGAAAGGGGTTTCAATTACTCATCTTCTGCAAGAGTACAGAAACTCTGGATCAAAAAACAAGCAAAGAAGAAGAAGAAAGAAGCGATAGAAGCGTTGCTATGCACATGATAATGCGATCATCACACATTAAACAGCATATCAAGTTCAAAACGGCCTAACGTTACCAAATGAAATGTCGAGTCAGGAAGAGGTTCTGGTAGGAAAAGTAGGATTGGCCCCCCTTGAAATTTCCGTATATGTGTGTGTAGGAACCAGAATGTTTAAAATATGTATATTTATACTTTAAATATATTTTAATTAAATCTATTTAATTATAAAACCTTAATATTATACATTTACTCTCTCTCTCATACACTCTAAAAAAAATGGTGCTATATAGCACTAAAAGTGGTTCTTTGGGTCGTAATCATAGGGGAACCATTTTTAGTGTTATATAGCACCAAATTGTGCTACAAAGAACCATTATGAGGTGCCATATAGTACCTGGTGCTATATGGCACCTTATAATGGTTCTTTGTAGCACAATTTGGTGCTATATAGCACTAAAAATGGTTCCCCTATGATTACTATCAGATCATTTCTGTATTTTCTTTGATATATTGATCTCTCCGACTGTTGAAGCTAGATCTATCTCGGTCAAAAAGCGATGCTTAAATGAGAATACTAGTGCTCTGTTTATGAAGGCTATATCTTTAACACCAAGCATATCTGCAGACTCTGTTGATTTTCTTCTTGATTCTTTTAACTCAAAAGTTCAGAATGTTATTGATAACATTGCTCCAGGAAGAAGAGTGGCAGACAAAAAGCACCCTGGAGGAATTCAACAGCAGTGCAAAATATGAAAAGACAATGTAGAAAAGCTGAGCGCATGTGGCGAAAGACAAATCTTGAAATCCACTATAACATCTATAAAGATAACCTTCATGCTTTCAATGTGGAACTAGGCAAAGCTAGACAGACCTTCTTCTCAAATATTATAAACAGAAACTTAAACAACATCCGCACTCTTTTTGCTACTGTAGAGAGACTAACAAATCCCCCAAGTCAGATTCCCAGTGAAATGCTCTCAGACAGCAAATGCTGTGAGTTTGCTTCCTTCTTCTCTGAGAAAATAAATAATATCAGAAAGGCGATCAGCACATCCTTGAGCTGCACTGGGGTAAAACAGATCAGACCACAATCTCAGAAAGTAGCTATTATGTCTGTTTTCGAAGCAATTGATGGTAAAATTTTGGAAGAAACAGTACAGCACCTTAAAACATCAACCTGCGCCCTTGACATACTTCCCACATCTTTTTTCAAAAGCGTGTTTAACTGTTTAGAAGCAGATATCCTAGAAGTGGTAAATGCCTCACTTCTTTCTGGGACTTTTCCAAATTCCCTAAAAACTGCAGTTGTTAAGCCCCTTCTGAAAAAGACCAATCTGGACAACATCATATTGAGCAATTACAGACCAATCTCAAATCTACCTTTCATGGGCAAGATCATTGAAAAAGTTGTTTTCAATCAGCTGAACAAGTTCTTAAGCTTGAATGGATACTTTGACAACTTTCAGTCTGGTTTCCGACCACATCACAGCACAGAGACAGCACTCATAAAGATAATAAATGATATTCGTCTTAACACAGATTCAGGTAAATTATCAGTGCTGGTTTTACTCGACCTCAGTGCTGCGTTTGACACTATAGATCACAACATTCTCCTTGACAGGCTGGAAAACTGGGTTGGGCTTTCTGAGATGGTTCTTAAATGGTTCAGGTCATACTTAGAAGGGAGAGGTTCTTATGTGAGTATCGGTGACCATAAGTCTGAGTGGACATCCATGACATGCGGAGTCCCTCAAGGTTCAATACTTGCACCCCTCCTGTTCAACTTATATATGCTGCCACTGAGCCAAATAATGAGAAAGAACCAAATTGCATATCACAGCTATGCAGATGACACCCAGATTTACCTCGCGTTATCACCTAATGATCACAGCCCCATTGACTCCCTGTGTCAATGCATTGATGAAATTAAAAACTGGATGTGCCTAAACTTCCTTCAGTTAAACAAAGACAAAACTGAAGTCATTGCATTTGGAAACAAAGATGAAGTTCTCAAAGTGAACGCATACCTTCACTCTAGGGGTCAAACAACTAAAAATCAGGTCAGGGATCTTGGTGTGATTTTGGAGTCAGACCTGAGTTTCAGTAGCCATGTAAAAACAATAACTAAATCAGCATATTATCATCTCAAAAATATTGCAAGAATTAGATGCTTTGTCTCCAATCAAGACTTTAAGAATCAAATCAAGAAACCTGTTCATGCTTTCATCACCAGCAGGGTGGATTATTGTAATGGGCTCCTCACCGGCCTTCCCAAAAAGACCATAAGACAGCTGCAGCTCGTACAGAACGCTGCTGCCAGGATTCTGAGCAGAACCAGAAAATATGAACACATCACACCAGTCCTTAGGTCCTTGCACTGGCTTCCAGTTACATTTAGAATTAATTTTAAAGTACTGTTACTTGTTTATAAATCACTCAATGGCCTAGGACCTCAATACATTGCAGATATGCTCATAGAATATAAACCTAACAGATCACTAAGATCATCAGGATCAAGTCACTTAGTAATACCCAGGGTTCACTCAAAGCAAGGAGAGTCTGCTTTTAGCTGTTACGCCAGCCGCAGCTGGAACCAGCTTCCAGAAGAGATCAGGTGTGCTCCAACAGTAGCCACATTCAAATCAAGACTCAAAACACATCTTTTTACCTATGCATTTGCAGATTGAGCACTGTGCTATGTCCGAACTGTTTGCATTTTATTTTATACGTATTATCTTTTTATTCTTTTAATCATTTTTAATGTTTTACTTTTATCATTCTTCTTTATGTAAAGCACTTTGAATTACCATTGTGTATGAAATGTGCTATACAAATAAACTTGCCTTGCCTTGCCTTGCCTACGACCCAAAGAACCACTTTTAGTGCTATATAGCACCATTTTTTTTAGAGTGTATGCTACATATTATGGTGCTCTACACTCATCAATGACAGTAGTATCTTGAGACTCCATTAATGACGACGATGACAGACCTGGGCAGTTCAATGAATGAATGATGATGATGATGATGATGATGATGATGATGATGAAGGTGATGATGATGGTGTTACTGCACTGGTATAATGAAGCCTTTAAATCAGTTTGGGAAGCGACTCATCTTCAGATATCGGCGCTGGATCGTAAACATTTGCTTCTGAGAGGCGAAGAGGTTCCCACTCCACTCGTGCTCTCATTCATCGATCTCGCACCGGGAACCAATCACGTGCCTTGTCTGAGTGCCGTGTGTGTGTACAAAGCCTCTGAGAGAGTTTCTCTCTTTGTCTGGCATCCTGGGAAACCGTTTCTCTCGCATCAAGATGAAACAATGCTGCTTTCCGCAATACGGCTGCCGAAATGGCGGTATTTTTTTTTTTTTTTTTTTATGAATATTTTTGAAAAATCCGCGATGCACTGAGGCCGCTTGAAACTTGAACCGCGAAGTGGCGAGGGATTACTGTAGTGTATTTTTCTTTATTATAATTGTAAATTTGAGTAGACATTGCTACTTAAATATTAACAACTTTTTTCAAACGATTACTGTACATTAGTAGAGATATTGTAAACGGACTTGAGAAAGTAGCTTTTTCAACAGCTGACTACTGAATCAAATAATGATTAAGAGGAAGAAGAGGAGTGAGCAGAAAGGAAAAGGAAGGTAATAAAGGGCAAGACGAAAGCTGATCAGAGCCTTGGCAACTGTGTTGTGTAACTGAGTAACTGAATCAGATGTTTCTGTTAAAACATGGTGTACCCTTTAAACCACATCAGGACAGGAAATCAGAAGCAGTTGTACTTCACTGATATGCTCAAGACACTGACACATGTGATAAAACTGCCACTGCATGTGATTTTCTTATTTATTTTATTCATTTTAAAACATTTCGTTTTATCAATTCATCTGCGCATGGGCTGCATGTATACATGTGTACCTTCCTGTCACTCACACTAAAACATCAGAGGAAGAGAACACACTTCAGAGAGAAAAGGACATTTAGGCTAACAAGTACAGCATCCTTTGCCGTTTCTGAGAAACCTCTTGACCTTATAACCGTGCATTCAATCACGCTTGAATAATTCAAATGTAACAAATGATAGTACAATTAACTTGTGTGCAGGAAGTGAGGCGGCCAGAGATGAGGAGAGTGGCAGAACAAGAGCAGATGATTTAGAGAGAAATTAGGCCAAAGTCATAGTTCGTAAGTGGGTTATGAAAAGCACATTAGGTGCTATCAAGAGAGTGAAGTAGGGAGGAGAGATATTCAAATGAAGCACAGGGCCACCTTGACCCCCTTTAGCTGTTATGATCAGCTACAGTCTAAAACACAGTCGAAGATGGATTTCCAGCAAGAAATTAATGTGACATTAATGTATTTCAATATAAATACTGTAATGTAGACACTTACAGTTCTTTCATTGTTCATGTGTTTGACAGGTTGTGTGTCTGTTTTTGTGAGGTAGAGCATGATGAATCACTAAATTGAAACTGTGATATGTAAACGATAGAATGAATAAGTGCTGATGGTCATTGTTTATCAAGCTTGTGATTGATAAGATGTAAACTGCTGAAAAGACTGGCTTATGAATTTCCATGCTGGTTCAACTTAAGAACTTACACAGCTAATCTGATCGCTAGCAAAAAGGGACTGCTGATCAACAATGATGATGAAACTGGTTGTGGTAAACAGAGCAGAAAACATATTTCCTACATTGGTGAAGTGAGTGGAGTTTAAATGCAACATTTGGTAAATGCTACTGTGGATCTTTATTGAATTTACTGCAAGTATTGATCATAAAGTTTTTTTTAAATTGCAATATTTATTTACAGAATGCTATAAAGTTGAGTTAAATCTACAAAAAAGGTAGAAAAACATACCTTACATCGATCAAGTGAATTCAAGAGTTTACCTACAACATTTTTAGAAGACGTTATTTTGTCTTGTGGTCATTTTCTGAAGTTCAAGTTTCATTTACTCAGTGTATTCAGTACTATGATGCTAAGTTGACTTTACCTAATTGTATAACATTGAAATTTGCTTAAATGTGCTGTGGAACACAAAGAATTGTTGAAAGTTTTGGTTTCCTTTGACTACAGTTGTATGCAGGGAAACAAAAAACATCATCTTTTGTTTTTCACAAATACATTTTTAATATTCGGAATGACATGAGCTTGAGTAAATGATGACATATTTTTATTTTGGAGTGAACTATCCTAAGCTACTTGGGAGCATCATATGCTGGCAATCTGGTAACCAGGTTTTTCTTTTAACAGGGTTTTAGGCAAAAATGTGCAATGTGCAACATTTGTTTATGTAACCATAATCACTTTCTCTTTCTCTTTTTGTTTCTGGGTCACTGTAACAAAAAAAATCTAAATGCATCATGGAATTATATTGGTCTTGATCAAACGAAGCTCTGTAAAGTGTGTACCAGCTTTATTTTTAAATCTTAAAGTGCTGTGTCATAAAAGTAGTATTTGCTACATCATCTTCATCAGCAACTACACACACACACACACAGAGACACTCTCAGTGTGAAATGGTCAGGGTGAACCCCTGTGCACCTGCACACAATGAAGTCTTTGTCATGCTGTTGCTATGGCAGCCAACTCTGACTCTCAGATGACTCAATCTTAATATGTCACATTTCAGGTGCACCATGGGAATCATGCACTTCTCTCTATCCTTAATCCTATTTTCTCTCCCTTTTATTGGATATAATTCAGCCAAGCACTTAAAAACAACATGAAATGCCATTTGCAACACATTTTTCTACTGCAATGTGACATTTCCTGGGGTGTAACAGAATATTCAGTGACAAAAACGCATGTCTGATTTTATATGTGATATATTTGTGTTTCATAACAGACATTGTACAGGTTACTGTGTCCACCAACAGGCACGTGTGAATAGAGTTTAATACTGCTGCCCTATGCTTCTTAAATCACACCTACATTAGGACACTCTCTCTTTTCATTTCTCTGCCATTAGTTTGATGGTTGAGGGGTGTCAGCAGTCATGAATACACAAATACGCAGTGTGTTTATATTAAGACTCAGCAGGGCACCTTCAGATGGATTGCAGATGGGTCTTGGGAACACTTTGTCTTCTGGTTGAAATACACAACTCAAAGCTATGCTGGCTTTGACATCCTTGACCCATCCATTTCTCTCTCGCACTTATCACACTTGTCTTTGCAACTTTTCTGATTTGTTATTGTATACTTTACTTACTTTGCCTCTACCGACTTTCACGTGTTTGCTTCAATCAATGCTGAATGCACTAGTCTTTCATTTATTTGATTAATTTTTTTGGTATTGACTTGTTTGTAAAATAAAAACCTCAAGCCAGTCTAAAAAAACAGAATGATTTAGAATGTGAGTAATTATGTGAAAGTAATTAACCGCCTAATAGTTCATAATGTACCTTGGCCTGATTTCATCAAGTGAATAAATGAAGCATTAGCCTTTATATCACAGCTAAACTCAACCATTAAAATATAATCTAGTTTTAACCATAAAGTTTATATTTAGGGTCCAAATCTAATACTAACCCTTTTAAAATACTTAATAAATGACCTCCGTTGACCTCAGCTAACTAATCATCTTTATTTTCTCAACCGAAACATGGGCTCTAAGTGAATTTAATTTCATCACAGCCATTTAGCCTGATTAACATGATTCAAGTATGCAGTTAGTCAGGCTATTCAGTTATAAACAGACATTGTGTGCACATACAGTGTACAAGAGGATCAGATTCACGCCTCATAAAGGTCTGATTTAAACTATTACCTCAGACAAAGGATAAATGGGCAGAATAGAATGCCTGTCCAATTTTGTTGTAGCATTGTTTTTGAATTTCACAATAGTTCATTGTGAATTTTGTTTTTATTGATTTATGCTACTTAATTTCCTGAAAGGCTGGTTGGCATGTTTGTTATGGTCAAGCTGTGACAAAGACTGGACCATTGCGTGCTCATGCTCACTGGCAACCTAAATCTACCACAACGCTAGGCTACAACAAAAACTGTTAGCAAATTAAATCAGAGGTTTTAATGTAAATAGTCCAACACAGTGTTGGAGTGCTCAATGTCCCTCGTCAGACACAAATTTCTCATGATTAAATGCGGTTCTCTCTTTATTACTTTCCTTTGAACAATCAGTGTCCGTGAGAAGGTACAGAACATAAAATCAAAACCACATGTTCAACATAAAGTCTCATGATTGAAAGAGCTTTCTAACGTCCTGCATTTTGGACTTTTCGTTCTGACAGGTCGTACACTCTAGGCCAGACACTTGAAAGAAAATCTCTCAACATTTGGCTCTTATATGACATAAACGCTTTAAATGTTTTTTGTTTTTTTGCACTTGTTAATGTTTTAGCTCACCGTAGTTTTAACCCTGGAAACCCTAAATGTAAGTTATGCACTGTGTTTCAGTTCAGAATAATATACTATAATACTTCTCATACTACTTCTTCAATATAAAGATGTGTTAGAAATATACACTATACACCAGTGTTTCTAAACCTCTGTGACTCAAAATGTTATCGTCCAGCACCAGATTTGAAGGCCCACCATTTAATTGGTTAAGATACCTTCTTAAAACAGCATTTCTGTAGACAAACCTGCTTTTAGGCCCTTTCCTTTTTTGTCAGTGTTGATATTTTATTAACCCGTTATTCCAGATTTAAGTTTCAGCACTCAATCAGAACCAGAGTGGCTACATATGTTCTTCAATAAAAATAATAGTTATTGAGGGGGGAAATAAGGGGAAAAGAAATATGATTTGATCTTGTGTGTTTTTATTTTAATTAAGTAGAAATGTATTTAATTACATTTTTAAAAAAAATCTATAGGACATTCTGTGGCCCCCTCAGTGAATTTGTGAAGGCCACCTAATGGGCTCCGGCCCCCTGCTTAAGACCCTGCTCTGCCATCTGGTTTATGAATTTTCTAAGAGTGGTATGACTACCATTTTTTATTACATTTTTTTTTTATTAAGTGACATTCACTTTTTTTTCCAGTTATAAGAAAATACAATTATAAATCCACATTCTCTCATTTGTTGTTGCTGTTAGCTTTAGCATGTTAGCTTAAGTTGATGCCCAAAACAATTGCCCAAAATAGCCTTTTTTTTTCTTTTTTTACATGCAAATACAAAAAAGTAAACAAAGACCTCACAATTTGAGGTGATGATAAAGCATTCATCTCATTTGTAAGGTACTGTCTTCTCCATAAAATATCTAGATAATATTTTCTCAGACAACGGGTTGTGTATGTTGATAATGTGTCATATCATATTGTAGAAATATGTCAAATGTGAAGAAACCTGGTTCAGACCAGTCTGAAACAAGACAGTATGGCACCTATCCATACACAGATATCCTGTCTGCCCACAGCTCAACCTCGGCTAAAGCAGGACAAGGTGAAGTGTGTATGTCTGACAGCAATCCACTGAATGAGATGAATTTTTGTTTTGTCCTACATAAGGAACCTACATAATTCAGCTCTTTGTTCCATCGGTGACCTGGAGAAGGACAAAATGGGTTTTTTTTTTCATTTACTAGCAGACTTCAAAGCACTTGTGTGTGTGTGTGTGTGCGCTTGACAGTGAATATTTAAAACTGTGGGTTGCACTGGATGAAAGTGATCATCATTCAAGTGAGAGCAACACAAAGAGACAGATAGAAGGAGAGCGAGCGGGAAAGAAGGAAGTATGTTTCTGGATCAGAGCTACTAAGAGAGTTTATGTATATGATAGCCTATGCAGGTTCAAGCTGGTTCGGTGTTGGTGCAGTGTTGTGTTATTCGCAAGCAGAAAATGTCTTTCTGATTTATCTTTCTGACAGGGCCATTGATTTCAAGCCGAGGCACCAGGGCCTGCTTTCTGATGAAACTGGTTGACCATTTAAGGGTCGCCGGTTAAGATAGTTTGGGACACATATATCCCACGTTGCTTTCTACACTCCTCAGATATAAACATACTTGTTGTGGCACCCCTTGATGAAGGGTAGTAGTTTTCATCGCTGTGTTATCCAAACACATCTTGTTATTCCCCTCTGAAAAATGTCCAAGTCATTCTACTTTAGAAAGAGTTCTCTCTGCCAAAAAAAACTTGTATCCCTGCCTGAATGTGGCCCATCCTGTACAACCCTGTACCACATTTTACATCTGGGTCACATCAAAGTAACTAGACATGGTCCTGGAAGACAGCCGGCTGGCACTTTGTCGACATCCAATAACACAGTGTGAATATGCCCCAACTCTGAAGACAACATCCCCTATCTATAGTTCATGTCAAAATTAGAGCACAATGTTCTTGTTTGGGTTTAAATTTCATGACATAGAGGTTGTTTGTTACTCTCAGAGTGCAAAGCTATTTTTGCACGTGTATCTTTCTGCCAATGCAGGTTAGTTGAACTAACCCTGAAATGCACTTATTTAATGCCACCGCAACACCTTGAGACGCAGATTCTGATTCCAGAAAGAATGAATCTAATGAGTCAGTTCTTTTTACTGAATCAACTAATCTATTTAGTTATTGGCTGACTGATTACAGTCATGACCAAAATTGTTTGCACCCCTGACATTTCTCCAGAAAATCAAGTATTGCTCACAGAAAAGTATTGCATTAACACGTTTTGTTATATACAGGTGCTGGTCATATAATTAGAATATCATCAAAAAGTTGATATTTTTCACAAATTCCATTCAAAAAGTGAAACTTATATTATATTTATTCATCACACACAGACTGGTGCCACACTCTAATCAGCAAATTAACTCAAAACGGAAAAAGGAAAAGGCCTTTAAATGGTCTCTCAGTCTAGTTCTGGGTGCTACACAATTATGAGGAAGACTGCTGACTTGACAGTTGTCCAAAAGACAACCATTGACACCTTGCATAAGGAGGCCAAGACACAAAAGGTCATTGCAAAAGAGGCTGGCTGTTCACAGAGCTCTGTGTCCAAGCACATTAATAGAGAGGCGAAGGGAAGGAAAAAATGTGGTAGAAAAAGGTGTACAAGCAATAGGGATAACCACACCCTGGAGAGGATTGTGAAACAAAACCCATTCAAAAATTATCTGGTTTCACTACGCACAGACGTATGCAAGACATGGGTTTCAGCTGTTGCATTCCTTGGGTCAAGCCACTCTTGAACAACAGACAGCATCAGAAGAGTCTTGCCTAGACTAAAGACAAAAAGGACTGGACTGCTGCTGAGTGGTCCAAAGTTATGTTCTCTGATGAAAGTAAATGTAGCATTTGCTTTGGAAATCAGGGTCCCAGAGATTGGAGGAAGAGAGGAGAGGTTTGGGGTGCCATGTCATCTGCTGGTGTTGGTCCACTGTGTTTTCTGAGGTCCAAGGTCAACGCATCCGTATAACAGGATGTCTTCATGCTTCCTGCTGCTGACCAACTTTATGGAGATGAAGATTTAATTTTCCAACAGGACTTGGCACCTGCACACACTGCCAAAGCAACCAGTACCTGGTTTAAGGACTAAAATTAAATCTTCCCTGTTCTTAACTGGCCAGAAAAATCGTCTGACCTTAGTATTGAGTGCTGTATATGCTCATACTTTTCAGTTGGCCAAGATTTCTAAAACTCCTTTCTTTGTATTGGTCTTATGTAATATTCAAATTTTCTGAGATACTGAATTTGGGATTTTCCTTAGTTGTCAGTTATAATCATCTAAATTAAAATAAATAATCTTTTGAAATATATCAGTCTGTGTGTAAAGAATGAATATAATATACAAGTTTCACTTTTTGAATGAAATTGGTGAAATAAACCAACTATTTATGTTTATATATTTGATGATATTCTAAGCATTTGACCAGCACCTGTACATGTTTATTCCCTTTGTGTGTATTGGAACAAAAAACAAAAAAGGAGGGAAAAAAGCAAAATTGACAATTTCACTCAAAACTCCAAAAATGGCCTGGACAAAAATATTGGCACCTTTTCAAAACTGTGAATAAGATTGTTTCAGGATAAATGGGCAGAATGCATGTCCAATTTTGTCAGCATTGTTTTTGAATATCACAATAGTTCATTGTGAATTTTGTTTTATTGATTTAAGCTTATGCTACAACCTAGGTCACTGATATAAATAGAAAATAAAACTGGTGCTAAAATAGCCCTGTGGGACACCTTTATTATTAGTTCTGTTGAATAAAATGTTTAACTGGGACACATTGAGTTCTTTTTGATAATTATTAAACCAATTTAGAGCCATTTCAATAAAATCCACACTACTCTGTAACAGGAGTTTATGATCTATGGAATCAAATGCCTTGGAGAGATCAATAAATAAATGCACAATATTATTTACTATCCAAATGTTGAATATCCTTTATGACCCACATGGCTGCTGTTACTAAAGCATGATTAAGAAAAGTTATAAAAATTGTTTTACTTGAACATTTTCAAGTCAAACAATTTTGCCATCACTGACAACCTTGAAACCGGAAAAGTGAGAACCATAGCCAATTTCCATGAACAGAGAATAGCATTTAAAGTTAAATTCAAATAAAAAAATGAAAGTAATTTGCAGCTCCAAGGCTTTGTTTGTTGGTTCAGCTAGTTCTTTATTTTACTAACTTATCAGGTCCTGTAATCTCAGATTTCCTGTTATTGTAACTGCATTCAAATTTACATTGTGTATTTCAGTAGTTCTATAATAACTATTTTAAATTAGAAAGATAAGTAACATGCCTTCATTATAAAAGTTAAGTGCAAGGTAAAGAAATGACCAAATTTACTTTATAGACTCATAACTGATTAACCTGTCATACACTTATATGACAAGACATTTTTCACCAAGTGACAAATGAATCAATAGCTGAATAGTTACCCATTTAAACCCATGTCCTGCCTAAATACTCATTTTTCAATTTTCTTCCTAGAAACTAAATGCACAGGAAGCATAGCCACTAACAAGATTTAGTTTTATGATCCACAACTTAAAAAAAAAAAAATCAAGTTTCTTTATTGGCACATCACAAACCATTTATTCGATACATGGTTCACAACAACGGCATTTATTTCCAGCATGCTGCAAACAGTGATAAATTAGCTCCACTCATACTGAATCACTGCTAAGGAACATGCCACCTCAATCACTGAACACATGTGCTTCAGAAGAGTAGACAATGGGACCTGTTAAACAAGAAGAATTTTTTTTTTAAAGTCAAGCATTAACTCACTGTCACTGAATTCAGCATTGCTCGCAATGAATCCTTGTGTACATGTGTCTTGCGACAGGATCCAAGCACAGAGTAGTGACCTCTGACCTAGGTTTAAGCAAGAGTATTTCACTCTATCCCCCTGTTATGGCCACTAGAGACACCAACAGCCTCCAGTGGGCAAAGCGTAGGAGGGAACATGACTAAAAGGGCTGATGGGATAAAATTACTCACCTAATGATTGTAGTTCTGCCATTTTCAGTCTTCGCCATTTATCATCTGCAAGATAAGTCGATGAGCAGGTATCTAACCAGAGAATTATTACAGCTAACTATTGCAAAAACTGTTTCTCCCGACAGGATCCGAAGCAAGGAACAAAGCCAATGCGTCAGGTTTTTGAGAGAATTCCTCTACCCCTCTGTGTTAATCACTCAAGACATGTATGACTGGAGTGTGCAATAAAAGGGGCAAAAAAAAAAGAAGATGGGGACTTCACTTACCAAAGACTGTCTTCAGAAGGATTCTTCAGCATGACTGCAGCCTCAGGGCCGAACCAATACATGACTCTAAACATGAGGAATTAAAGAACAAAATCAAGATATGTACAAACTATTATGGATTTATAATCCAATTTCTCTTAAGCAAGATCTGAAGTAATAAAGAATGTATCCCTTTTTGTCGTTACTGAGGTCCTTAAAACGTTTCGAAAAGCTTCCTTACCGTTAGTTAACACATCATCGAAACTTGCAAGTTTGACTTCAGTCAGGGGGTTCAGATGGACAAACTGTTAAAAGAAAGCACATGCATGTAATTCATCAGAGGACAGACAGGCCTCACACTCACCACGTGCGTCCTCAGCCACACGTGGCCTTCCTGCATATACGTGTTAATGCACAACTCAACACTTCTACATTACGAACATGGTTTAATATCACGACACACATGTTTTATTAAGCCTTGAGTTTAAGATTAAGTCTGTTTTTCAACTATATCACAACCTCTTAATGCATTTTCTATGCTAGACTAATCTCGTTGTAACGGTTCAGGTATACTATATATCCAGCACAGGTTTAAATGTAAAGTAAAACACAACTTCAGACAAACATGAAGCTAAAACAGAGTAAACTCTGCAAAACCCACCAGCAGCCATGTCGCGTCCGCTCGCGTGTGTGATCCGCGCAGAATGAACACGTGTCTGAGTTGCGGAGCATCATGGGAGATTTAAAGAGACCGCCTCCATTTCATTTCCGCGAATCGCCTCTTTCAAACAGTTCGTGTAGTAAAAAAACGACTCCACCCGATGAACAAAGCAATCACAATGGTTTTGGGAAAAGACCCGCCGGCAATCCAGCAGTAAAGTAAATGACAAATGAGACAGTGTTTAAAAAAATACAATGACTACCATATTCACAAACTACTGCTCGAGAAGTTCATTTCCGCGCCTGATATTTCTATGCATCACTGCATGTGATGAAATTCCATTGGCCAAAGCGATAGTTCGAACGGCTGTTTTCATTGGTGAATCAATCCGTCAATCAACCGAGCAGCGTTTCACACGCACCAATCGCGTGTCAGTGGGCGTGATCGATCGCTAATCCAGGATGTGAATGTTTCGTTTAGTACGTACAACAGGCAAAGATGTTTACAATAAATATATCCTGTGTTTTTATGCTTAGTTGCAGTGACCATGAGGAAAACAAATAGGTGAACGCCGTAGACGTGTACCTCTCGCTTTGTGTGCACTTTGGGATTGAATGGTCCCTGATTGCTGTCCTCGGCTGGGATTGCAGCTCGGCCTGTCAGTGCATCGCTCTTACTATCATGTTTCATTCATAAAGATGGCAACGACGGGCACATTATAAACTAAATGACTGTCAGAAACATCGCCTCCATCTGTAATATGGTAAGTGAGCGGATCTCTTGCGTAATGCGGGTTGAATGGCTTTCCCACACAATCAGGTGCATGACCTCGTTTATGAGCTGATGTGTTCATGCATAAACAAATCTATCATAACAACACACACTTACATGCTCAGATAATAAACTCAACGTGGAAGAAACTGCATGGAAATGTCTTTATCTAGAGGAAAATAGTCGTATCAGCGATGACCTCTTTGTGTTTTGATGGCTAGTGTTAGGAGCGGTGTTGTAAATCTTGTCATTTAAAACTATTAAACAGTCTTGGTGATAAAATGGTATGTAAATCTGTTTTTTAGAGGTCTCTGTCATTTTTGATTCCTGAAATGTAAATGAGCGGTTGTGTGCTTTGCATGGGCATTTACTCTCCTTTTATTGTTCTGATGTCATTTTAAAAATGTATGCACAAAAAACTTGTTGAAAGATGATCGGGTTTTAAAGAGTTGTTAGTTAAGACAAAATGAACATTTTTGTAATGTAGAGTTCAGGAATTAATGGAGACTGCACTTTTAGAAAAGGTTGAACTATAAAAGTAGCCAATAGTGACTGGAATGGCACCATGGGATTGAGATATATGAGCTAGATGCGTTATATTAGCATATTATATGTATTGGGATGCACTTTTTATTGGAGGCCGAATCGGTATTGGTTAATTTTTAATGTTGTTGTTATCGGTCAGATAAGAAAATTATATTGTATTAAAGCAGAAAAATGATGATGGATTCTTCTTCTACCCGTTTATACACTCACCTAAATGTTTATTAGGAACACCATGCTAATACTGTGTTTGACTCTTTCGACTTCAGAACTGCCATAATTTTACGTGGCATTGATTCAACAAGGTGCTGAAAGCATTCTTTAGAAATGTTTGTCCATATTGATAGGATCGCATCTTGCAGTTGATGGAGATTTGTGGGATGCACATCCAGGGCAAGAAGCTCCCATTCCACCACATCCCAAATATGCTCTATTGGGTTGAGATCTGGTGACTGTGGTGGCCATTTTAGTGCAGTGAACTCCTTGTCATGTTCAGGAAACCAATTTGAAATGATTCGAGCTTTGTGACATGGTGCATTATCCTGCTGGAAGTAGCATCAGAGGATGGGTACATGGTAATCCTAAAGGGATAGACATGGTCGGAATCAATGCTCAGGTAGGCCGTGGCATTTAAACGATGCCCAATTGGCACAAAGGGGTCTAAAGTGTGCCAAGAAAGCATCCCCCCCACACCATTACACCACCACCACCAGCCTGCACAGTGGTAACAAGGCATAATGGATCCATGTTTTCATTCTGTTAATTCTGACTCTAACATCTGAATGTCTCAACAGAAATTGAGACTCATCAGACCAGGCAACATTTTTCCAGTCTTCAACTGTCCAATTTCCCTGAGCTTGTGCAAATTGTAGCCTTTTTTTCCTATTTGTAGTGGAGATGAGTGATACCCGGTGGGGTCTCCTGCTGTTGTAGCCCATCCACCTCAAGGTTGTGCGTGTTGTGGCTTCAAAAATGCTTTGCTGCATACTTCGGTTGTAACGAGTGGTTATTTCAGTCAAAGTTGCTCTTCTATCAGCTTGAATCAGTCGGCCCGTTCTCCTCTGACCTCTAGCATCAACAAGGCATTTTCTCCCACAGAACTGCCGCATACTGGATGTTTTTCCCTTTTCACAGCATTCTTTGTAAACCCTAGAAATGGTTGTGCGTGAAAATCCCAGTAACTGAGCAGATTGTGAAATACTCAGAACAGCCCGTCTGGCACCAACAACCATATCACGCTCAAGATTGCTTAAATCACCTTTCTTTCCCATTTTGACATTCAGTTTGGCGTTCAGGAGATTGTCTTGACCAGGACCAACCCCTAAATGCATTAAAGCAACTGCCATGTGATTGGTTGATTAGATAATTGCATTAATGAGAAATTGAACAAGTGTTCCTAATAATCCTTTAGGTGAGTGTAGAGTGTATTTTATTTAATTTCTGGGAAAAATAAAGATCTAGATGTTTCCTTATTTTCTACGGTTACGATTTTACAATAAAAGCATTTAAACTTTTCAGTTAGTTTTCAAGGCAAGTTAGGCAACATTTCATCTGATATTTTATTAATGCTTTATTAAAATAACCATGACATGTTTAAATATTTTCTTGTTAGTCAACGATAACACCATTGCCTAGATTAACTGATTTATTAAAAAAGATCCACCATTAAAGACACGAATATTGTTCATGAATATGACATCACTACCATCCAAAGGACAGCTTGAGGAGATGTCAAGATTGAATAATGTCTTAAATTTCAGTCCGTATGTCACATAAAACTATTGTATGGCAGTGGCTTCAGGAGATCTGTAGTATCGGCATCAAAATTAAAGTACAGCTTTGCACATGTTTTATCTGTACAGCCATTTATACGATGGCTAATGGGAGCATAGCCCGTTGTTTTATGTAATGCTGCTGTCACACACAGTTAAAATATCTCAAATTGCCTGAACCTCTACCCATTGTCAGTTGTCCATCCTTAGAAAACTGCAGGTGCTGTGTCAGCCTGAGCTAGATGTGGTTAGGAACATGAAGAGTGAATTATTGCCAGCATGAGGGGCTCAGACTTAACGTCTGACTGCTGTTTAGTGCTAGTTATGTAACTAATGGACGGACAGGGTTCATTTGTTCATCGGCATGTGTTTGGGGCCACGTCTCGTAGTGGCTCATTGACCATGGATACAAGGCAAGCTAATGAAATGTTCTCCTTTATGTCTTCCATGTCTACCCTGCGTAAATGACTTCGATTAGTGTGACCGCAGACCTCTCCTTCAGTTTGAAAGCATGGGTCTATTACGTGCACTTTAGTTTGAGAACATGCATCTGGGAACGTATTGCCTTATATATGTTCGTGTACGTGCCCTTTTATGTGCTGTGGAAGGTTTCTAAGCAGAAACATAAGATGGCTTTGGTGACAATTGCTTGAAGACCAAGAGAAAATGACCCCTATTTAAAGTCAAATGTTGCTGAAATATCTTGCACAATGCCGTATTTATATTTTAATGGACAGTGAAGATCTATTAGTGCTGGAAATGAAGGTCTTTGTGGATTCATATTTCCTAGAGATAAAAAGGATGCTGTCTTAGTCGGGCTGATAACGCTAAACTAGACAATGCACAGATACAGAGAGCGGCTCTTTCCCATCTTTCAACTGTCAGTCATGGTCTTGACTTCACTGGTGTATGACTTTGATCTTTGGCTCCTATTGTGGTGTTTAGGCATTACCTGATCTGCTCATTCAGAGTCATCCAGAGATATGTTGGATTATAAGGGCCGCTGTTTTCAATACCATTCAAAAGTTAGGGGTCGATAAGAGTCTTATGCTCATCAAGGCTGTGTTTATTTGACCGAAATATTGCGAATGTGAAATATTAATACAATTTAAAATAACTTTTTTCTATTTTAATATGCTAACTTAAAATGTAATATATTCCTGTGGTGCAAAGCTGAATTTTCAGCATCTTTACTCCAGTCTTCAGTGTCACATGATCCTTCAGAAATCATTCTATTATTTGGTGCTCATTGTCAATGTTGAAAATAGTTTTTCAGGATTATTTGATGAGTAGAAAGAAACAAACAAAAATCTTTTGTAAAATCTTTAGTTGGCTTTTTGTCACTTTTGATCTGTGTAATGCGTCCTTACTAAATAAAATTAAGAAAAAATGTTATTAGAAGAGAAAACTTGTCTTGTCATGCTGATTCAGTTACATTGTTTCATGGATTCTTATCCAAAATCAATTCCTGCTTAGTTGTTCTATCCAATATTAAGGCTATCTGTTACAACAAAAATGTCATGCCACTCAGTTGCTGATAAACTGGACCATTACAACACTTGATACTTGAGTATCAGTTTAAATGGACTTGACGCAGAAGTCAAATATGTAACTGCATATTTTGAATGATGTGTAAATGTGTATGTTTATGTATGAGAGAAACGTTTCTTTTAGATGTCTCTGTAATTGGTTCTGAATTGTCTAAATGACTAGATCTAAATTGTCAAATTTAGCACAGCAAAATGGCTAAAGGTAAATTAATTTTAAAATGAAAGTAAGTAAAAGGTGAGTGAATTGACAAAGGTTTCCGGCCATTATTATGTCCTACCAACTGTGATGTAATTTTAGAAAAATATTTAGCAAAAACTAACAGAAAAGGTCATATATACAATAAGTCATTCTCCAGCTGTCAAAATGCATCTGTCATAAAAATGTGAAGGCACATTGTAATTTTGTTCCTAATATTTCCATTTTGGTTGCTTAATGTTAGGAATTTGTAATGTTTTTGCACATATGAGGTTTTTTTGTCTAAAAAAACTAATTTAAATGTAATAATTAGTTGTCAGTGTTCTCACTTTGTCTTAAACGTTCTGTGTGAGAACGAATATTCAATATAATTAATGGACATTTGTCTTATTTGTCTTGTCCCCCTCTTTTTCTGTCATTCCAGGGCACCAATGCCTCTGCTCTGGAGAAAGACATTGGTCCAGAGCAGTTTCCCATTAATGAACACTACTTTGGACTGGTCAATGTAAGTATCGCGCAGCGCAAGGACTAACCCTAAAACAGACTCGTGGCTTCACACGTGAGCTAGTGTTGTGAAGACCTGGTTAGGGAGCAAAGAAAAATACACATGGTAATGGTTTGCATATTTGTTTAGTGGAATATTGAATAGCTCGGATTTCTCTTTTGTACGGATGATATCATGCCATGCTGTATTGCTTAACAACATTATTTATTTTAAATTTGAAGCACACCACAACATCGAAAGAACACAACCAGCTTAAGTGGAAAAAGCACAGTTCAGACCTTTGGCAACCAACTCTATTTGTTATTTTCCAGAGAAGAGAGAGGTTTATTTGTACTCTTCTGCAGAATATATTAGCGTGTGATTTTTTTCACTGCAGAACAGGGCAGTTTGACAACACTGTATTTATTCCTGCTGCCATTAGCGCAGCCGTTATGATTAATGAATATGTTACTGTTCAGCCGTAAAGCTGAATCTTTCAGGTCATACTGCCTCTTGTTTTGACAGAATGGTTAATTAATATGGAGATCCACAGAAATCAGGTCACAGTTATTATTTTTCTTGCTATTAACTTATTTAGATTAGAAGGAGATCCACAAAATTAGGTCACTGTCATTATTATTGCTTTTCCTTTTTTTAGATTCAAAGGAGATTTGTCACCCTTATCTCCATGAGAATTGCAAAAGGAAAGAACTGTTTTAATTTTAATTAAGGATTTATATTCATCACAATGTGATAGAAAAAAAACTAAGCTATTAAAGGTCCTTAATGAGATAGCTGATTAAATAATCAAATGATGCGTTTAAGTGTGTATCAGGATGCTGAATGAAGGCGCACATGCTTTTATAAAAAAGGGTAAGGTCATGGGTTTGATTCCCAATAGTGATTCCCACTATCAATGTGGTCCTTAAATGCAATGTAAGTCGCTTTGGGTAAAAGCGTCTGCCAAATGCAGAAATGTAAATGTCCCGTTAGCGGAACACTTGATGCTCTTTTTTTGTTGTTGCTCTTATCACATATTTTAGTAGTCATCATAAATTAGGTCTCATTTGAATGCTTATGAACTCAAAATTCATCTCATGAATGCCATTTTGAAATTGGATGTTGTATTACCATGGAAACGCTATTGTAAATTATTTTGCTCCTCCTCTAGTGGGTGATTTACATATTACAAAATTTATTTGAACTACGGTAGTCAAAGCCTTTTCTAATCTTGACAAAACACATATCGTCGTAAAAGGTGTGAGACTCAAGGTTCCATATTTCATGATTGTTTTGTTATAGAAGTGATATTAGGGAAGCATTGTATTCATTTGTTACAGGAGAACGCATACAAAATATAAAAATAATCGATGAAAGGTGGGTGTCTATTTTTTGGTAGAGCGCCTAAACAACATCTCATAGGATTATAGGATAATTTCAGTACAGTATATTTGATTTACAGCAACTTTTTCATACTTTCATCTTTTGAAGCGCTTTCAGCAATAATCTACTGAGTGTCTTTAAACAAGAGCAAACTTTCTTGAATTACAACCATTTGAGTGCATTTTCAGGTCTATTCTCAAAAAGGGTTGTGACTGTTTACATACGTTTTTTTTTAAAGCGACTCAGCACATTTGAAAATAATGACTACATTTTGATTGGTATGAAAAGCGTTTTTGTTTTTCATGACATGATCCTGACCCTCTTCTTCTGGTCATTTCACTGTCAATGAAATGCCAAAAAAGCCAAGATCCACTTCATTGTCAGTGTGCGCAGACAGAAAAAGGCCTTTGGAAGAGAAGCAATGCTCTGTTGTCACAGTAACAGCAAGTGCTGCTCTTTCAGCCCCATGCAGGTTTTTTGTTTTAAAAGAGCATTTGAAATCCACCATTCGAATATTTTTTTTTCAGCCCTTTGATTTGCTTTTAGCGGTGAGCAGGGAGTTTTTCTATGTCTGTCTTGATTGTAAATGTCTTGTCTAGATCCACATTTGTTTAACACATGCCTGCTTCTTCCCTGACGCATAGACTATTCCAGATTTTATCTCTCGTTTTCATAGATCAGATTGAATTGCATCCCAAGTGTTCTTTGTTTGTTTACTGCTGAAGAATTGATTTGCTCAACCTAAAGGAATTCCTCTCTCTTTGTCTTTTTCTCTAGTTTGGGAACACATGTTACTGTAACTCCGTATTGCAGGCTCTGTATTTCTGCCGGCCGTTCAGGGAGAATGTGTTGGCGTATAAAGTCCAGCAAAAGAAAAAGGAGAACCTTCTCACCTGTCTGGCCGACCTCTTCCACAGCATCGCCACGCAGAAGAAGAAGGTGGGCGTGATCCCTCCCAAGAAGTTCATCTCACGTCTGCGGAAGGAGAATGGTGAGGGGTAGAGGTTTGGCCTAGTTAACCCCTGCTGGTAGATACTGTAACTTACACCGTTATGAAGACAAAAGCAACTTTCTACATTAACGTCTATTTAGAAGTTGCTGTGAAATTGCAACATATAATATTATTTTTACACGCATACACACGTTTTAAGTTTTGCTAGTATTAGATTTTCGAGGGGGGATGTTGCAGATTTTGGATGTTCCTCGGATGGGTGTTGCAGGTTAGGTTAGACCAGTGTTTTTCAACCTTTTTTGAGTCAAGGTAAATTTTTTCATTAAAAATAAATAATAAAAATAAAATAATTCACAAGGCACAACACCAACCGAAAATGTTACAAAATGAAACTCTGTAGCCTATATTAACAATATACAATCATTCTTATCAAAATGTCTTGAACGGGAATTAAATAAACACAAAGAAAAAAGTACTTTATGATTATTTAGTTTTCAAAAAATCTATTTTTTAGACCAATTAGGTGAAATTGAATAATTTTCCACGGCACACCTGACGATCTCTCACGGCACACTAGTGGTTGAAAAACACTGGGTTAGACACTAGTAAAGGGTTTTCTTTTTTCCCATATGTTGTGTTTTCCATTTGATTTTGTCTGGATTCTGTTTATATGATTTAAATACATTTTAATAATCAAAAGCATGTCTAAGATCATTTGAGTTCATAGAACTTAAACAGTGTTTTATTAAAATGTTAACAATGATAGTGTAGCGAAACAGTGGTTTATAGAAATCAGATTCAACAAAGGAGTTCCATAAACTGTCTTTAACTGGAATAATAAACAGTCAGTTTATTTGTAATTCAAACTTTGTAATTCTAGAATATGATTCTACACAGGAACATGAACAAAAACATAATGAAACATAACATAACTCTGGAAAATAGGGCCCTCTGTCATGGCTTAGCCGGTTGTCTCAAAATCTATATCTCCAACTGAGTGCCCATAAACAAATTAGCAGATTTGAAATCACACACATCCTTAGAGCAGCTTCCATTGAGTTGAATGGTAATGGATTGCTCTCTCCAGCTATTATAGAGCCAAAACAACTTTTCTAAATGAATAGCACATCATCTCTGTTTGATTTCTCATGTTTGATTTCAATCAGAATAGATGCCATATTTGGTTCTATCCATCTAATTTTGTGTCCTTGGAAATTCGAAAAAGAGCATGTTTTCAATGCGATTGATCGACACATTCACAAAAGAAGGACTCTAATTCTGTCCCCATTTTCATCAAGATAAATATGGTGTCTACTATGACTAAGCTATCTGTTGTCTAGCCAGAATCTGACAAAACTGCTAAATTGTCCTCAGATACACTTTGATGTTGTAAATATTTGCAGAAAAACATGTTTATGAGAAATTTAAAATCTTCTGTAACCAATATAAAGGGTTTGATTGTAAATATGTTAGCGTGATTTTCTAGGCAACTAATAGAGCTGTTCCTGGCGTTCAGATGGGACTATGGGAAAAATCAAATCTGTGCACACTAACAGTAAGCCTCTGTGTGACATGCAGAATGAGAAGCAGGTGTAACAGGTCAGGTGTGTGTGTGTGTTTTGAGGGAAAGGGGAGGGGTAATATATAGTATAAAAGAGGATTTGTTCTTCTGTCTCATTCCAGAAAAGGCCCTCTCTATGAATTAACAATACAGACCTCTATCAGAGAGACGTCACTTCAGCAGCTACACACACTCACAAAGAGTTAGGTATATTATTGCACATGCTATGACATGTACCAACATTGTGCTCAAATGTGTGACCATAGAATTCCTCTCATGTCACGTGGTCACACCATGCCCAGAAAGTCTTTTGCATCTTTTTTGTAGTTTTTTATCTTCTCTAGAACGTACATGGACATTAACTGGAAATACAGTTTTTAGCGTAATTTATGCTAAAGAAGTCAAATTTGCAAGACCATTGTTGTCAAATGGTTTTGCTGATTTGAGACATTTCTTTTGGAGATTTCATTCCTATAAGTAACGTTCCACCTACATGTCAACTAACTCTCATTAGAGTATTAGTAGAGTTTGTAGTCCACACTGCTAGGATTAGGGTTAGAATAAGTTATAAAAACTATATCACTTATAGTCAGTAGAATGAGATATTAAACTAATACTCTAATGAGAGTCCGTTGAACTTTGATTACTTATAGCCAACAGAATGTTGAAAAGGGACCATAAAAATAAAGTGTTACCAGAATTTTTTTATTTGATCACAGAAAATAAACACTTGGGTATGTTACCACAACGTTCACCCAGTAAACTTGTCTGAATTGATATCTTATGTTACACTTTCTGGCTTTTCCTATAGACCTGTTTGATAACTACATGCAGCAGGACGCCCACGAGTTCCTGAACTACCTGCTGAACACGGTTGCTGACATCCTGCAAGAGGAGAAGAAACAGGAGAAACAGAATGGACGGCTGAAGAACAATGGCACCGCTATCGCCACGGACACCGAGCCAGAACAGAACAAGGTGGAGCCCACCTGGGTTCACGATATCTTCCAGGGCACGTTAACCAATGAGACACGCTGTCTCAACTGTGAGACGGTATGAGTATGCAAATGTTGTTGAAGTTCTGTAGATATTTTTAGATAACCATGACAGAATCTGCAACATGTTTATATACTAAATAATATATGTAATACTACAGTGGAGTTCGGTTATGTCGACGGCCTCGGGGGTTGCAAAAAAGCGTTGAGATAACCGTTTAGCAAGATAACCAACACCCAATATATCTTTGAGGTGTTATAGTGATCGGCATGCTATAAAAATGTACATACACTGTATATGTTTGCTAACAACAAAAGGCATATTTGCACCAACTAACAGCAGATATTTACCAGTATACAATAAAAAACACCTTCCATTCTCCATACAAACCTTTAATTATATTCTCCAAGATTGCAAACACAATTTTGCTCACAGCGTAAACAGTCATAACATATTCGTGAGGTCATCACGCTGTACTAGATTGCATACTTTCTTGTGTTCTGCCTGTCTAACAAGTATGCCAGCGTATTATTACCAATAAACGGCTTTAACCAGCCTTGGAATTCAGGGTTTGATTCCCACTCCTTCCTGTATTTTTGGGTGTACAGTTTTGACTGAGACATGATAAGCAAGCCAGCTAGTTAGCTTTTGTCACAGACAGGCGCACACACACAGTGGACGAGAGTACGTGTCTGAGGCTATGTGAGTCAAACAAATGCAGCGATTTATATTTGTGCAGTGATTTAATTATTTTTTAGACAAAGAACATTTGACATCCCATACTGCCATTGCGTAATCAGCCAGTGGCGGCTTCTCGGACATGCGCGATTCATTTGCACGTGGGGGAGTGAACATCTGCTCTGCCCGTATCTGGGCGGATCTGCTGCGTGCAACGGGAACTTCAAAACTAGCCACTTCAAAAACATCGACATAATAGTATTGGCGAGTTAACCGTGACTCGAGATAAGTGAACTCCACTGTAATATATAACTTAAATTTAAATAATATATTTAAATTACTGTGGAACCCGCTCGGTTAACTCGTCAACCCTGTTAAGTTGACGTTTTTGAAGTGGAACCGCCAAATTCCCTATTTGTCTTAGCATTTTATTATCGGTTATGTCGATTCTTTTATGTCGCCAAACCCTGATATCTCGAGCACAAAAGAGGGACAAATTCGACACTTAACATCAGTTATCTCGATCCCCGTGACTAATGACAGTACAGAGTTCACTGCGCATGTGCCGAGTTTGCGTTGCACGTATGGAGTAACCGCATGTACAATACATTTCAAAACTGTCAGAGCGAAATGACTGTTATGAGCGAATGTGTTTATGTGTGTTGTGACTGTTTACGCTGAGAGCGAAATTGTGTTTGCAGTGTTGGAGAATATAATTAAAGGTTTGTATCGAGAATCGAAGGTGTTTTTTATTGTATACTGGTAAATCTCTGCTGTTAGTTGGTGCACATATGCCTTTTGTTGTTCGCAAACATACAGTCTGTTTATATTTTTATAGCATGCCGATCGCTTCATAAAATAAATCGCCATATTGGCTTTTGGTTATCTCGATGCTTTTTGCAACCCCCGTCGACATAACCGGGTTCCACTGTATTCAAATTTCAAAACATCTATATTCTGCAAGGGATATGTAAATGCATGAGCAAAGCTGTATTTCATTTATCAAACTCGTCAGAGAACTCTTCTGTTAGAGCTCCTCAGAATAACTTTTTTTTGCTAAATCATTGTGAGTGGTCTTACACAACGTCAATCGTTTGAACTTTGCTGCCTGAGGAAAGAATCTGTGGCCCATTTTTCAGGCTTCTCTGTTGATTAACCTACTTTTTCTTCGTATTAACACACCGCCACTCGACTGAGAGTGTTAACATGCCAGTGCTTTAACAATCAGGTAACCAGAGTTTAGTGTTTACGCTAAAATGCCTGATAAGCATTCCTGTAGCTCAACCAGTAGAGTGTGGCACTTGCAACACCAAGGTCATGGGTTCGATTCCCAGGGAAAGCAAGAACTGATTAGAGTGTCAATGTATTCCTTGAATGCAATGAAAGTCGCTTTGGAAAAAGTGTCTGCCAAATGCTTAAATGTTAAATGTAATTGATAAATATCTTTGTCAAAATGAGTTCCTTCTAACTCTACCTCTCGGAAGATGCTTGATGAATAAGATTGTCCTCTGATAGGATGTTAAGGGGACAATCTCTTCTTCCTCTCTATGTAAGTGATTTGTGACTCTTGCATGCCCTTCATTTTTACAGGTCAGTAGCAAGGATGAAGACTTTTTGGATTTGTCTGTAGATGTTGAGCAGAACACTTCAATAACACACTGTCTCAGGTAAATATACACGCACAGTGACATAACAGTAATCACGTGCTGATGTACACAATCACTTCTTTCCCACTGTGTTCATGCTTTTTAGTAGATGTGTGTTTTGTCTAATGGCTTTTACAGGGACTTCAGTAATACAGAGACCCTGTGCAGTGAGTATAAATACTACTGTGAGACGTGCTGTAGCAAACAAGAGGCACAGAAACGGTGAGCATCAGCAGATGTGTGTTTTTATGATATGATAGGGCGTGTAACTACAAAAAAGTACTTAAGTACGTACTACTATACTTTCCATCTAGAGGAATTCACTAAGCATGCTAATGTTGTTTAGTGAGCATTGCAGCATTTCACCTGATTTGCTAAAGAAGCATTGCTAACTGTAATTTAGATGTGCACACTTTCCGCAAACTGAAAGACTCAGTATTTAAGCTTAAATACTGCAGAGTTGTATTTATTTTAGCAGTATGTTTACATGGTTTTTAGATAACATTATTTGTCCACAAGAGTAGACCTTTTTACACCAAATTTAATGAAAAAAAAAGAATAATTTGTTTTTGCGATAATAACTGAAGAATTGTATGTGCTAAATTGTGATGTCATGCGACAAAAATGTAGTATATACTGTATGCGACATTAATCATTATATTTTCACGTACTGTTTGTAGAGTACAGTATGCTAGTATTACATTACATTCCAGAGGTTTGTGTGCATGACCTGTTTCGATAATATAGTTTTCATAATTTAAAGTATTTTTGTGGCCTATATTACACAAAACAGTTCACAAAGTTGTCTGTGTGGGGGAAGAGGAGTGATGCAGCTCTAGACACTGTAATGGGAAAGTATATGTGCCAGTGGATTTATAGATTTTTGTGGTTGTATGTATGTGTTCCAGTATGCGTGTGAAGAAGCTGCCCATGATCTTGGCTCTTCATCTGAAACGCTTTAAGTACATGGAGCAGCTGCATCGGTACACTAAACTGAGCTATCGTGTTGTCTTTCCACTGGAGCTCCGGCTCTTCAACACCTCTGTTGACGCTGTCAACCTCGACCGCATGTACGACCTTGTCGCTGTGGTGGTCCACTGTGGCAGGTACGAGAACTCTCAAAAATGCACATCTGCAACATATAAAACAGACTTAACATGTAACTCATATTTTATCAATATTGAAGTTATAAGCAGATGTATAGTCTCAATGCACTATATACCGTATTTTCCCGCATTTAACCCGCAGACGCAGATAATCCGCACCATAGCCCGCGGGTTTTGTGGGGGGGAAAAAATCGTTGGCATAACCCGCACCCTTATATAACCCGCACCCATAGATTTATGACGTATTTTTGTGTAAGTTCACATTTCGAATTTCAAATGTTGCTCGCATGATGTCAATTATCCATAACTGTTCAGGCTCGGTACACAGTGCTTGTGCGCGAAATTCAAACAATAAGAAAACAAACAAAGTCAGAATCAGAAGAAAAAGAAAAAGCGTCTCTCCCACTGTGCAGTAGCTCGTCCCTTAAGAAGTGTATTCTAAAGGTGTTGATCATCGGATGAGATGAGAAGAGCCCGCCCTCATGACAGCACAGCCAATCACGTCTTCTTGCATGATTGACAGGTCAGACAGCCTATCAGCGCCAGCTGTCAGAGTGATAGTACAAGCGCCAGAGACAACAAACCTCGCAAGAACGAAAAACAGAAAGAAAATACCGCAACATTTTTTTTACATCCTTAGGGACGTAACAAATATATTGAAATATTATTACGTGTAAAAAAATTGTGATATAGCCCACACCCTTATATAACCCACACCCCCTGCGGGGTTTGTAAAATCTGGTATAACCGCGGGTTATATGCAGGAAAATACTGTATTTGTCATAGTCTGAAAGTCTCGTTTCTTTTTACAAAAAAACATAAATTTAAAAAAAGAAAAGTTTATTTTGAATTGTTTATTTTATCTTTACTTTGAAAAAATATTCAGTGTCTAAAATTTTAAAATTTGATTTGATTTCCTTGATAAATGTTAACACTGCCTCTATCTCTATGTATCAGTGGCCCAAACAGAGGGCATTACATCAGCATCGTGAAGAGTCACGGCTTCTGGCTGCTGTTTGATGATGATATTGTGGAGGTATGGACCGTCTGTCTATCTGTCTGTTTGTGTAGGGTTAGGTTTAGCATTAGTTCCATGTGTAGTTCTGCAAAATGTACTCTTACAGTAAGTACATGAAACAAGGACACTAAAACAAAGTGTTACCAAAATGTTTCTTGAATAGTAAATCATCATATTAGAAGCATAATGATCTTGTGACTCTGAAGACTTAAGTAATAGCCTCTAAATTCAGCTTTTCCATCACAGGAAACAATTACATTTTAAAATATATTAAAGTATAAAAATCTATTGTTGAATTAAAATAATGTTTTATGTTTGATCAAATAAATAGAACTTTGATGAACGTAAGAGACTTCTTTCAAAAACCAAAAAAATCACACTGACCCCAAACTTTCAAACGCAAGCATGCAGATAAAATATAAACCCTAATGCATGTAGAATATATAGATTTCCTCTTTCCTGCTCTCTCACCATCTTTTTCTCTATCCATCCATCCAGAAAATTGATGCACAGGCGATAGAGGAGTTTTACGGTTTGACCTCTGACATTTCCAAGAACTCTGAGTCGGGATACATCCTGTTCTATCAGTCCAGAGAATGAAGGAGCAGAGGGGGGACAAATGAAGAGCAGAGGAGGAACACGAGAAGAGATCAAAAGGAAGGGTATATGTGAAGATGACATCCGCTAAATTCCTTTTCCATATACTTCTCCGTTTCCTCATCTCATACTCAGGGTTTCCAACTGAGACTGAGTGCCAAAAGCCCTCTGTAACCCCATTTGCCAATATGACATTTCCCAGAAGTCCCATTCTCCCGATCTCGCTGCACTCTAGGAGAATAAAACACATCTTCAAATCTGACCCTCAAGTCAGTCACCTGCATCTGGAAGGCACTTTATTAACAAAAACGACAATAAGTAACATAGAAGCAACACAATGAAAAAAATCACAACATATACAACTACAATACTTGTGAAAACTTGAAGGAATCAAAAAGCTACAAACAGAGCAAAGAGTCCTGGTACTCTAGCAAGAGTCGCTGCTTCTGTTTGTTCAGTGCCCAGGAAAGTGCCTCTCATCCTGGGTATCTGAAACCAGGAGGAGGGTTTCTCTCTCTTGATTCTCTCTTGGCTTCACTTCAGATGTTTTGCACTGTGATGCCCACCCATCATTCGTACAACTCTTACCCAGTAGCACTCCGGTCAAATCGCACATCCTTGTTCAGTCATGGTCACCCGAGGGGCTGTTTGCACTGTGTGACTGTTTGTTTGGATTTCGGCATGTTGTGGGATTATGATTCTGAGCAGTCGTTACGTGAGCGTGTGTGTGTTTGCATTTAGACAATAAATGCACGCAGCTGCTCTGAAGTGACTTTGCTTTTCATCCAGAAATAGTTGCAGTCTTGTTACCAAGAGATTTCCTATTGAAAACTCTTCCAGTAACAGAAAAAGGGCAGAACTGCAAGGCTGAAATGCTGCTTTTGTCTCCCTAGCACTCTTATCGAACACTATCATTACCTAACGTCCGTTGTAGATTTAATTCCTTCTTTAGTTTAGTTGAATCCATGATTTGACTCCCTCTTTCTTTCTCCTAAATAGATGTTGCAACTTGGTCCCTGGTCATTTGTTAGAAGTTAGATGACGTGGCATTTCATTTTATCATTACTTTGAGGTGTTAATACCTGAAAGTCTTGGGCACAGATATGAAATGCAACAGCAGCAGCCTTGAGATTATTTCATTGCGATCTAAAGTTCTTATTGAAGTTTCTGGTAGGATGTCTCTGTCACGATAAGAACATACGCACAATTATTTCAACTTTGTGGTGAGTGGCATTTATCAGAGAGTGCTTTTACTATTTAATATGCGTATAAGAGCATCTGTCTTCGAATAAATGGGAAACTTTATCGAAGACTGTAGGGAAGTGTACTGATAATCCTGATTTTTGGGATATAATTTTGTACAAATGGGAGAGAGTGACTTCAAACAGTCACCGAAGGGAAACAAGGTGCAATACAGGGACTAGATGTACATTCCACGCTCATTTCTTGTTGTTTTTTAGAAACTAAGCTCACAGAAACACTAACAACTGATCGGTACTGATCCTGTTTCTTTAGTGTATAGCTTTTTGATGTTTTTGTTTGATTTGGGTGAAGTTTTACTCATTATTACTCAGAAATTCTGTAAAATTGTTCTCTGAGTTCAAGCAGCCCGCAATTGAAATACATGATTTATTGTCTTTGTCCTTTCACATCTCATTCAGCGTAACGGTAGAATAATAGACTAGGTGTTTTCTAGATTCATCCATTGCTCCACATGCGTTCTAGAGCCCTTTCTAAGTCTGTGGTACTTGTATTTTCACACTCCTCAAAGGTCATTATAATATGTAATTATATGTTAATACCACACTACATGCAATATAGATTTATGAACACTGTGTAACAATGTGAGATTGACTATGCAGTGTTTGTTCTTGCCCTGTTGTTTCCCGAGGCTTGACAGATGCTTGTGATTATTTGGACGGTAGATTTTGCATACACAGTTCCCCAATGACACTAACAGAGTGCTATTTCTCAAAAAGAGGAGCATATGTGGTAGTTTGAAGATTTTTTTTTAGTTGTACTAAAACCATGTTTCTTGTCCCATGCCTGTTATTTTGGTTCGTATGTGATCAAAATGAACAGAAATGTGCCAAAATTGTGGTGGGAACCTCTCACAGTCCTTCAAACTGGATAACGAAACTGTACATAAAGATTATGTGGACATATTGATTAGAAGTCAAATATATTTTTAAAACACTAAATCATTTTATTAAAAAGGACCTATTATTCGCATGGGTACGTTATGGTTGCAAATGAAGAAATTATTAGTTGATGACTTTGTTGGAGATTTTATGATTTCAGTGAGGTCCCTAATGGAGACCTGGTCATTTTGAAGTTTGTTCTGTAGAGTAGCCTAAACTAAAAGTACTGTAACCTCTTACTACTGTGGATTGAATCCCCCCCCACACACACACACACACACACACATATATATACATACACATACATGAACATCTGGATATGTTGAGAACCTATTACCCTGTCACTTTTCACAGTTACACACTTGTATGCAAAAAACACACCTCTCTGTTTTGTCCTCTTTTTATGTGTTTTTTTTTTAGGTCCACAAAAGAGAGGTAAAATGTGTGTTTGTGTGTCTGAGAGAGAAATACCAGGACTCAAACTCTAATGGAAAGTGTGATAACTGTAAGTGCACTTTATCATAGCAGAACCAAAAAGGTTTCTCGTAGGAACTGGAATCCTGACTGAGATTCTTTTGGTTTATTTTCCTTTCCTCAATAAATGAAACACAACTTTACCAGCTGTGGCTCAGCAGTGATTTTAATTGTTTGTTTGTCTTCTGTGACTAATAAGATTGAACATGGCAATTTTGTACAAAGACACAAAGGGCTTTGGGCAGAGAACAGTGTGTGAAAAGGGAAAAAAGCGATTGAAATTATGAGAAATGAAAATCCTGTTTACAGAAAGTCATTTATATGTCTAAAATGCAGCAAACATTTGAAGGGATTTCCTGTGTGTGTTTGTGTTTGTGTGGGTGTGTGTATGTGAACTCAAGGGACATTATGTGAAGTATTTACGCACATGAAATAAAAGGAAACCTGTGACAGCAAATCAGGGAGAGTAAGGTGCTTCTAGAAAATCAATGTCTTTTGGTTTTGTGTGTGTGTGTGTGTGTTGTAAGAACTTAACTGGTATGTGAATATGTATGTACAGTGGTGTGAAAAAAGTGTTTACGCCTTTCCTGAATTCTTATTTTTTTGCTATGTTTGTCACACTTAAATGTTTCAGATCATCAAACAAATTTAAATATTAGTCAAAGATAGCACAAGTAAACCTAAAATGCCGTTTTAAGTGAAGCTTGTTGTTATAAAGGGAAAACAAAACAAAAAAGTGTTTTTCCCCTTGTTAAAACATGACTGTGGTTTATAGTTCAAATTCTGTAGCCACACCAATGTCTGATTTCAACCACACCTGGTCTAATTTCATAAATCACTTAGTCAAGTCAAGTCACCTTTATTTGTATAGCGCTTTTTACAATATACATTGTTTCAAAGCAGCTTTACTGTGGTCACATGAAAACAAAAACAAAGTTTGTTTTGGCTGAACAGCAGCTCTAAAAGAGCAGGCAAATCAATAAAATTGAAGAATCAATCAAGTTGCTTGTCCCCAACTAAGCAACCCAGAGTGGCAAGGAATCAAAACTCCAGTAGGTGACAGAATGAATGAAGAACAGAATGGAGAAAAAAACCTTGGGAGAAACCAGGCTCAGTCGGGGAACCAGTTCTCCTCTGGCCAACAGCCAAACAGTGCATGATTATTATATTGACAACAATTCAGGTTGGAGATTAATTCATGATCTTCACAGGGGAGGGTCTAGTAGAGTCACAGTCTTCACGGTCTTCAGACACTTCAGGGCTGTGTTGTGCTCGTAACCAGTTGCAGATCTGCTATGGAAACGGCCCGGATCCGGCTGACCATGGTAACCTCAGGATAAACAGAGACCAATATCAGCGTAGATGCCATTCTTCTTCTGATGTATCGAGTACATCAAATGTTATGGGAATGTTCCCAGTTCCGGCTGACCTAAATTATGCAGCCTAACAATCATTTTACATGATTTGGATTAAAAATTTATGTATAATGTGTTATGTGTATGCCAGGTTGAAGAGATGTGTTTTTAGTCTAGATTTAAACTGACAGAGTGTGTCTGCTTCCCGAACTGCATTAGGAAGACTGTTCCTGAGTTAAAGGAGCTAAAATAGGAAAAAGATCGACCGCCAGCAGTTGACTTTGATATTTACGTATTATAAGCTGGTCAGTATTTTGTGATCGCAATAGACGTGAAGGACTATAATGTGTTAAGAGATCCCTTAAGTACTGTGGAGCTAAACCATTTAATGCTTTGTAAGTAATTAGCAAGATTTTAAAATGTATTCGGTGATTAATAGGAAGCCAATGCAGGTTTGACAGAACTGGGCTAATATGCTCATACTTCCTGGTTCTAATAAGAACTCGAGCTGCTGCATTTTGGACCAGCTGGAATTTGTTTATTAAGCGTGCAGGGCAACCACCTAGTAGAGCATTACAATAATCTAGCCTTGAACTCATGAACGCATGAACTAACTTTTCCGCATTTGCCATATGAGAGCACATGTCGTAATTTAGATAAATTTTTTAAGATGGAAAAATGTGGTTTTACAGATGCTAGAAACGTAAATAGGACCAGCCTGACAAACGTGAAGTAGACCAAAAGATCTTCAAAAGCTAGATATCATGCTGTGATCCAAAGAAATTGAGGAGCAAATTAGAAGGGATGTAATTGATACTTGTGCTGATGAGCATAAAGAAGTGTGCGCATGAGAGAGTGAAAGAGAGTCCTTGACAGATTTGTTTCTTTTATACTTTTGCTTGTTTATGGGCCATAACCTGATTTAACCCAGCAACACTCTCTCATATCCTGTGTGATGGAGCGATGTGCTTTTGTTCTCCAGCTGTCTGCTCTTTCTTCACCTGCCACTCTTCACAGCTAGAAGGGAAGTAGGGATAATTGTAATGCTCAATAAATGTTACTTTGCAGAAAATAAAGATTGTGACCACTCTTTGAATCTGTACAGTACAATCCTCAACCTCCACCCAAAATAATGGACAAATGTGGTGAGTGACATGGACAATAAAAAAATAAAAATGACCAGTAAAATTTTAGAATACTATTTTAGAAGAGGAATCATTTTAAACTGTTACATATGTTTTTGTTCTACATGGAGGCTGTGTTTGGTCATAAATATCAAATTTTGTACCGGTACTTATTGATTTTATTTTTTGTATTACAAATGTATCAGTGAGATCTAAATCAGTGAAAATGAAAGTTCGAGCTGTTTGGTAGATATTAGATTGTTAATTTCTTTTTTATATATATTGGGTGAATCAAACTTCACATGGTTTCATGCATTTAAAAGGTTCCATCTCTTCTGAAATGTTATTAAAATGACCCTATTAAGTAATAGTTGTATTAATATTTATTAAAAAGCTTTGGTTTTGCACATTTCTAAACAGTTGTTAAAGCCCATCCTACATTAATGAACTAGCTATGTCAAGTATTTGAATATGTATTGTGTCTTTCTTTACTTTTCTGTGCTCATTCATGATTTCATTCCATCCACAGATGAGCTTCATTCATTCATCTCATTAAGAAACTCATACAAATGCAGATAAGCTTCCTGTTAGCAGAGGAAATGTCTCTTCATTGATCAGAATAGAGCAATGATACCCCGCAGACATGAACTGGCTAATTAAGCAAAGGATGAGAAATATTTTCGAGAACTAGAGGCAGTTTCCTAGAAAATAAACATGATTCCTTCCCAGCAGGAAGTCATATTGGCCTGGAAAGTGATTTTTTGCATCTGTGACACTATTAGCCTGTGACGTCTCTCCAGTTTTTATGTGATTCAGTGAATAACATGACCTGGTGCAGTACATTTTTACTCTTAGTAATCACATTGCTGCAATCAAACTCATAAATGTAATCATTTTCTTTTGAAATTTAGACCAATCAAAGTACTAAAAGAATATTTTTAAAAGCATGCATTATAAAGCAAAAGCTATGTTTGATTATTACAAGGAAATTTAGTTTGATCATAAGAACATTCCTATGAATCAGAGGCCAATGTTTTCCAACATCAATGAGAGTCCAGTAAATGTTTGTAATCATCATAATTATGCATAATTAGCTGGACAGGGGCAGCCTGTAGTTTCTGGGTTCGACTGTGAACTGAAGCCTGATGCTGTGTGGGGAGAATACAGTGATATATATATGAACAACGGGGTTTCAGAACGGTTAAAGACAGTCAGACACACAATGATCTTGCCATATGTTGTAATGCCACAAATGCCAATGTAAAATGCCACAAATATTTCTGACTGAGTAATTAAATGTATTCATGAAATATTACATTGATAAGACAGTACACTTTCAGCTAATTGACTGAAAATACTAAAAGAATTGTTCCCAAATGCATAACGGTAAAATTGATATACAATAATTTTGCAGAAAAATATGATTACATTTATGTTTGTATAAGTAAAAAGGTTTTGACATTTATCATAATTATTCCCAATATGAAACATTATATTTATTTTGATTATTTTTAACAAGCTACTTTCTTTTTGTTATAAATTGATATAAATGATTAGAATGTCAATGTGTTTCTTGAATGCAATGTAAGTCACTTTGGTTAAAATCGTCTGCCAAATGAGTAAATGTAAATTAGCATGTACATCAAAAAGTGAAATCCCATAACTGACGTTTTTTTGTAAAATGTCCTTTTAAGATGACCTTGGGTGTTTACTGATAGATAAAGTGGCGTCAGATGAAGAATGAAGAAAAGCAGGCTTATTGTCTGATCTTCCGGAGCAATCCTCCTCTTCTGGTTGAAAGAAACAGTAAAGCAGAATGATTCTATTCAGTCTCAAGGCTGAGAGCGGCAAGAGATGCGTCACATTGAGAGCTGCAATGGTGCAATGAATGTAAGAGAAAGGATGTTTGATCAATGAAATGGTCTGGGGTTCCCTGAGTGCAGATGAGGAAAACGTGTATGCCAGTTTAACCAGCATAAAGGCTTCAAAATCAAAGATACTATCATTCAAGCTCTTCTACTCAAGGTAGAAGTGCCATATTTGCAGCATCAATGGTGCAAATATGGGGTCCAACCATGGATTTATACCATAAGTATTCAGAAATCTTCATCGTTTGTTCACACGGCCACTAATTGAAAAAAAAACTGGTTGGTTTACGGCGGCCTTGTGTTTTGTTTATTGGATTTTTATGTGTGACCTTATTATGGACTGCATGTCCCAAATACATACCTTTATCACAAGGTAATAAAATCTCACAAGAATGTTGAGGCCTCATCTGCATTTATATTTAATCTGCTGTTCTTCAGGTGTCTGCTTAAAACCTCTTCGCACATCTAGTCATTCTGCAAGTATCTGGCACTAATGAGCTGCTGTGCGTCTAGGCTTTTAATGAACCGCAATTAGAGCCGACTACTGTTCTACTCTGGAACTTATGGAAAATACAGTACATCTCTATTTAAAGTCGGTGTGAAACAAAATATGTGATAGTCTTTTCTTCCCTATTGTGATGTAGTGAAATAATTTCTTGAAAAAGACAAATTAAAGGGGTGGATCTGATTTTGTCCATCATGACTTGGTCAAAATCAATGACCATTGAGTCATTGATGTGAAAGACAGGTTGATCCAGCGCATTAATTGTTCAAAACTAATGATTTACACTGAGTTTAATTAAAATGAGCTAAAGTTTTTCAATCAATTTAATATATTTAAAGCTGAAGTTTAATCATTCTGTTACGTGATTATATAAATAACTTGGCAGTGGATCAGCAACTGCATTAGAAGAGTACATTTAGGGATTAAAGTGTAATTTTATGTGTTTTTCAGTAAAGGCAAAGATATTTTAAGTTAATATTAGTGTTTAATATTGTTATGTCTGACCTTTAGAGGAGTTTCTGTAATGTTTTTATTTTATTTTATGGTTTGACATTATGTATTTAACACTGTGTATTTATTGTTGGTCCAAATTAAATTGTTTTTAAATTGGCCAAAATTTTGTTGGAGTTACATTTTGTTGCATGAATTTGTTTTTGTTTTTAATGATTTTAGGCTACACATATTTATTGGATGAAAATCCAGCCCTAAATTTAATTTAGTTGTTAATTTAAAAAAAAATTATGGAGAACTGCCCATCAACTAAGTCTGTTGATATCACCTTCAGTATTTACTTATGAGCATCTTATGGCTATGAATAATTTTGCATTGCTTCAAATGGATTTATCAGACATGTTGTCATCACTACTTGCTGTGTTAGGAAAGATTATGACTTAAGTCACCACTAATGACCTTATGCATGAAACGCTACATGTGTTCAACGTCAACGAATCACACACATTGAGGAACGCGTTCCAGTTAAATGCCAGCTCTTCCATAGAAGAGCGGACATACTATTTTGAGACAATCATCTCTCCACTTCTATGGAATGCACTCATGAGTCATGGCTATTTCTGTGCCACTCAAACATACACAAACATAACCCAGAACTCTGCAGTGATGTAGGACTATAAATGGCTCATAGTAGATTCTTCTGAACTTCCTCTGAGCACATACCTTTGGGAATGTTTACTTCATTGGAGTTATTTCCGATTGGCCTCAGAGCTTGAACCTACTGCACTGAGTCTCCTCTTGTGATTCTGTTGGCTCATGCATGCCATCTACAGGATAAACTGTGCACTTACCTTTGATCACTTACACACAACTACTAAATTTGATTGTCGTATTTGAGTTTGAAGAACTTTTATTCTCACCCTGTCCACCTAAAAAGCTCTGCATGTAATAACTAATACTTGATGTCGTGCTGCTCCATTTATGCTCCTGCAGCTCCTCTGTGAGAGGAGGATGTTAATTAATTAGAAAATAAGTACATAGTCTCTGGAAGCTGGGCTAAATGAGTAAATACTGTTACTGTTTTCCTGACATGGGTTAGACCCTCAGTCACCTCTCTCTACATGGATATTAAAATCACCAACAATTATGTCTTTATCTGCAGCCATTACTAATTCTGACAGAAAATCAGCTAATTCTTTGACAAAGTCTGTATGGTGCTCTGGAGGCCTGTATACAGTAGCAGCACAAAAGTCAAACAGGAATTATTACTTACACTAGATTACCCTGAACAATGTACATATTTGTTTAGCTAGTCACAATCAAATCAGCATCTAAAGCCATTGCATTCTTACTATCCTTGGTTAAAGTTTGGATGTGTGCCATTAATTCTGAAATATTTTCTGTCAGCTATTATTCTGTCAGAAATCTTTTTCTGTCAGGTATTTACCTGCATTTATCACAGGGAGAATGGTATGACTTTTTTGTTTTTTGCTGATCCAACCAACCACAGTTGTTTTGATGGACTTATAAAAGGTGCATGCGAAAAAAATACATTACATACGAATGGCAGATTAACAAGCTAGCGCAAGACTAACGCATTGTGTTAGCAATTTAGATTAAAGCTAGCGATGTCACATTGACGTGAAAAACTATATTATCTAATAATACATATATTATGTCATGTCAGGAAGATGCATGTGCACACAATATTAAAAGGAACCTTCTGGCATGCAGATAGGATTATAAATCTGACAACTTTTGAGCGCACACAATCTAGCTTTCGTCCATGTTTAGGTTGGAATCTACGGAAAGTGTAATACATGAGGCATTTTCTTTTTTCTATTGTCCACTTTCATCCTTTCAGAACAATGTATAAATGTTCCAAACATTCAGATTCAATGGATTAGATAAGCTGGCACAACTTGCATATGAATGTGAAAGATAACAGCTAAAAAAGTACAGGAGTTTCCTTTTCTGCTCTGACAGCTGCAATACCATGCAGAACACTGTGCTCATGTTAGAAATCATGAATGGTGAGAATATGGTGCTGGATATGAATTTTAATGTCAGTTGAAACATCTAGCATGTGCCACATGTTTAGTCACTCAGGAGGAGAGCATACTTCACAGTATTCAGTATCAGGCAGTTAATCACAGTATTTACACTTTGAAAGAAATTTAGTTGAATGAGTCACCTGTTATCTCTTGAAAGTGCTCACTACATCCTCAACCCAGCTCAAACCTGTATTTAGGAACACTTTCAACAGGACAGACATTTAAGACCAGTTGAAAACAGGACCTTGAACAGGAACACAAATGGGATAAGCCTTAAGGATTACAATTACTGCAGGTTGATATAGATTTAGTCCAGAGATAGAGTAGTATTCAATTAGCAGTTATAAAAACGGCCAATAAGTGACCATAGAGGGACTTAGGCATGCTTCAGTAGAAACCCATTGAGGTACATTAGTCCAGCCATAAAGTCATAAACAAAGACCCAAACAGAAAGGAGGCAAAAACACCAATGCCAAATCAGGAAGACCAGGGGCCCCAAGGTAATAAGAGCTTGGCAGGTAGTTCAGTAAAGGGGCTTGTGCAGAAGCATGGCTGATTTAGTTCAATATAAAACCGTAATGAAAGATTGGACTGCAGTTGGAAATCAATACCAAAAAGACACGGCAGTGTTTCATGAAGTTTATTAAAACACTAATTTGACATGACCAGGTTAACTTCTCTACTAGAAACCACAGTTTGCCCACTGGAGATGCTCTTGACATGCTCATCTCCTCCTGTAAGAGAAACTATAGAAGTGAGGGGAATTTAGACACTGAATTCTCAGTTCCTAAAGTCAGTTTCTAACAAACTCACTTTTGCTAGTGCATCTTTGCTCACAGGAGCCAGAAGAGGGATGGCACACCTCTGTACTACAGTGGATGAAGATCTAACAGAGGGAGTTAAAGGGTTAAGACAGTTTGCTATATTTAAAACTAGAAAGGGACTATTAAGGGTGCAGGTAAGGCTGTGTAGCATACCATTTCCTGCAAAGGAGTTTGTGACGCTGGATCTACAAGAGTGAACATCTTCACAACAAAGCGCTTGTAGTGGGTTGGGAACTGAAGACCAGATGATCTGGTCACTGGAACCAATGTGGTTAGGTAACGGTCATCCTGGTAAGGGCATCTGAAAGGCAAAGAGGCAGTGAGAAAAACTTCACAGCACACTAGATGGATAAAGACTGGCCTTACTCACCCATCAACCAGAAGGTCAGACTGGGGGAGACTGAGTGGGCTGGGGGTTGATGTCGCCCAGCAACGTCCCAGCATCAGGACAATGTTGGGGTCTGTACTCTCCAAAAGAAGCACCTCAACATACACAGGCTCCCTCAGGTCTTTGGTGACTGGATAATCAGAGTCACTGTAGTAGGACGTGTACACCTCATCCCCTGAAGAATACAGAGTTTATTATAAATTTTTTTTTAAAGCCCTGCAACCTGGAGTTTTAGAAAGGCTTTAGGGTAAACGCTTGCCTTCTGCACAGCCTTCTGTGATACATTGACCATTTGCCAGTCTAAGCTCTACTCTGAGAGGTCCAGGAGCAGCTACTGGTGGTGGTGGTGAAGGAACAGCATTGACCTCCACAATCAGAGCCTCCACAGATGTATTAGAGTATCTACACTGGAAGAGAAGCCTGGACAACAAACCATGAGCTTGTAGCGTGACAGCTAAGATTAACATTTATGCCAAAGCACACGTCACCTACTCAAAATGTCTGTCTCCTGTGACTGAACCAAGTGGTCCAAGGCCCACTTCATAGGTGGAGGTCATTCGGTTTTCATACACCACAAATCCACTGTCCTCCTGCAAAGTGCTACACTGTTGGCATCCAATCCATTCCAGAAAAAAAAAAAAAAAAGAAAAAAAAAAAAAGTTTAACAAAACCACAAGCAGCTACTCACCATCACGTTCGTGCCACAGGCAGTGACAGGGAACTGGTAAAGAGCAAAGGAAGCTGTGGATACCACAGGACTGCAAGGCGTGTCATTTTCTCCCAGGAGACGGATTGAATCCAGGCTCAAGCGAGGCAATGTAACATCTCTAGCCACCGCTACCACAAATTGACCATCACTTATACACTGGACAGTCACTGGAACAAGAACAGGTTATTGCAGAGTTTAACATGAACACCTTTACATATTCAACACTCTTACCTGCCTTCCCATAGTAACACTGCTGTCCATTAAAGCAGCAGTTGATAGAGACACACTCAGCACCACTGATACCAGTGGGTCCACATTGGATCTGCTCATAATCAGCTACATCACATTTGTCAAGAGGCATGGTCTCCACCACTGGCTTCTTGGGCTGAACGGGCAGAGGAGACTTACTTCCTTGTTTAACCCACTGAGGAACCCGACTAGCTTGTTGTTGAGCCGGCTGTTTAACCCACTGAGGAACCTGTTGAGCTGGCTGTTCGACCCACCGAGCAACCTGCTGTCCAGCTTGTTCTTGGTCTGGCTGTTCAACCCACCGAGCAACCTGCTGACCAGCTTGTTCTTGAGCTGGCTGTTTAAACCACTGAGGAACCTGTTGATCTGGCCGTTCTACCCACTGAGGAACCTGCTGTCCAGCTTGTTCTTGATCTGGCCGTTTGACCCACTGAAGAACCTGTTGATCTGGCTGTTTGACCCACTGAGGAACTTGTCCAGCTTGTTCTTGATCTGGCTGTTCAACCCACCGAGGAACCTGTTGATCTGGCCGTTTAACCCATTGAGGAACCTGTTGAGCTGGTTGTTTGACCCACTGAGGAACCTGCTGTCCAGCTTGTTCTTGATCTGGCTGTTCAATCCACCGAGGAACCTGCTGTCCAGCTTGTTCTTCATCTGGCTGTTTAGCCCACTGAGGAACCTGCTGATCTGGCCGTTTAACCCATTGAGGAACCTGTTGAGCTGGTTGTTTGACCCAATTAGAAACCTGCTGTCCAGCTTGTTCTTGATCTGGCTGTTCAATCCACCCTGGAACCTGCTGTCCAGCTTGTTCTTCATTTGGCTGTTTAGCCCACTGAGGAACCTGCTGATCTGGCCGTTTAACCCATTGAGGAACCTGTTGAGCTGGTTGTTTGACCCACTGAGGAACCTGCTGTCCAGCTTGTTCTTGATCTGGCCGTTTAACCCACTGAGGAACCTGCTGTCCAGCTTGTTCTTGATCTGGCCGTTTAACCCACTGAGGAACCTGTTGACCAGCCTGTTGTTGATCTGGCTGTTTAACCCACTGAGGAACCTGTTGATCTGGCCGTTTAACCCATTGAAGAACCTGTTGATCTGGCTTTTGTTGATCTGGCTGCATGACCCACTGAGGAACCTGCTGTCTAGCTTGTTCTTGATCTGGCCGTTTAACCCACTGAGGAACCTGCTGTCCAGCTTGTTCTTGAGCTGGCTGTTTAACCCACAGAGGAACCTGTTGATCTGGCCGTTTAACCCACTGAGGAACCTGCTGTCCAGCTTGTTCTTGATCTGGCTGTTTAACCCACTGAGGAACCCGTTGATCTGGCTGTTGTTGATCTGGCTGTTTAACCCACTGAGGAACCTGTTGATCTGGCTGTTGTTGATCTGGCTGCATGACCCACTGAGGAACCTGCTGTCCAGCTTGTTCTTGATCTGGCCGTTTAACCCACTGAGGAACCTGCTGTCCAGCTTGTTCTTGATCTGGCCGTTTAACCCACTGAGGAACCTGCTGTCCAGCTTGTTCTTGATCTGGCTGTTTAACCCACTGAGGAACCTGTTGATCTGGCTGTTGTTGACCTGGCCATTTAACCCACTGAGGAACCTGCTGTCCAGCTTGTTCTTGAGCTGGCCGTTTAACCCACTGACGAACCTGTTGATCTGGCCGTTTTACCCACTGAGGAACCTGCTGTCCAGCTTGTTCTTGATCTGGCCGTATGACCCACTGAGGAACCTGCTGTCCAGCTTGTTCTTGATCTGGCTGTTTAACCCACTGAGGAACCCGTTGATCTGGCTGGTCGACCCACTGAGGAAACTGCTGTCCAGCTTGTTCTTGATCTGGCTGTTCAACCCACCGAGGAACCTGCTGTCCAGCTTGTTCTTGAGCTGGCTGTTCACCCCACTCGGGAACCCATTGACCAGCTTGTTCTTGAGCTGGCTGTTCAACCCACTCAGGAACCTGTTGATCTGGCTGTTCTACCCACTGACGAACCCATTGACTAGCTTGTTCTTGTTCTGGCTGTTTAACCCACTGAGGAACCAGTTGACCAGCTTGTTCATTCACCCATTGAAAAAACAGTTGACTAGCTTGTTGCTGAACCTGCTGGGGAAACTGTTGACCAATTTGTTGTTGATCTGGCTGTTGAAACTGCTGGTCAGTTTGCTGGAACATCATATCTTGATTCTGTAGCAGATTTCTCCCCTGTGGAACAACATGACAGAACGCACAAGCCCACATACAAAGGGCTAACACCTGCCCAACACACCAACTTCGCACCATTGTTCAACAACTAGCAACACTGTTGAGCTGCTGCCCTTGGGTCTTTTTGTTCTCTTCAGAGTTTGGCTAATTAATGATAATCCCGCCCTCTTCATTAACAGTCATGATTCTCCAGACTTGCCTAAATGGACGTTTATGTAACTTCTTCTCCTTATAGTGTTTAATGGCGGTTTGGCAAGCCAACATAAAAGGTGCATTACCGCCACCTACTAATCTAGAGTGTGGAGTGCTTTTGGTTTTGTAAGGACACACACAACATTATTATAAAAAAAAAAAAACCCTATATTCTATTTATTATTCCCGTGTTTTTTAGATATTTAAATAACATTTCATGAATTCTTGATTGACTTAGATTGTCTCCTAATATATCTTTTAATTTAATTGGATGTATTTCCACACTTTCTAATTCATTATTTAGTTGATGTCTCTCCTTCTCATATGCCATGCAATCATAAATAATATGTTGGACTGTTTCATCTACTCGTTTATGTAACTGGGTGAATCCATTGGTTCTTAAGATTGTCATTTGCTTGTTCTTCCACAGTAATTCAACAAGTATAAATAATATAACTTATTAACTATTTCTTGCACTATTTCTGCCATTCTAAATTCAGCTTTTGTTTTAGCCTTCATTAGCTGAAAATAATAGTTGATGTTTTGGCAATTCTGTATTGATTTTACATATAGCTACTTATGACGTTCCGGCCTACAGAATGTTCCCCTAATGTTCCCATTTAGTTCCCTGCAGTTCATTTTTTGGCTTAATTTCGAAACCTATAGAGAACGTTCCCAGAAAATTATTCACCCATTTTTTTTTTTTTTATAATTATTTGCAGTCTTTTATTGCTGCATGAACGGAACAATTTATTTCAGTTCAACTTATTTGCCATTCACTAGAGACCAGACATTCTATTTAACAGACTTATGAAAAAATAGGTCAGTGTAATGTTATATGTATTTATTTACATTGTAGTACAGTATTTTTTATTAAAATAAAAAATACTGTACTACAAATTATTCACCCATTATTCACATTATTCACCGTATTGACATGTTCCACAAACCAGAAAAAATATATCTGCCAGTAAATGATGCTAGTGCGCAATGTTCTTAGTGTTTAGTTGTAAGAATATTCCGAAAAACCGGGACTGCATTAATGTCTGGAAACAAATCAACTGACGATTTGAATCCGGTTAGATGTGCAGCGCTGGACCTTTCAAATATTGTGTTTAAATTTTCACGTAAATCGAGACACGCCATTGTCTGTTTGCTTTATTGAAGGGCGGAGCTACGCCAACGGCAGCATATCTCATCTGATGGTAAGTCACATCAATGCGTATTAAAAATGTAGGATATATTGGGTAAAAGCGCACAGTTTGTTTCATTTGTCTGTTATCTCCTAATTCTGTTAGTTGAGTCAAATGTGTTATTCATGACGATGAAATGAGAGCGCGCGTGTGTGTGTGTGTGTGCGCGCGCGCGCGCGTGCGTGCGCGTGCGTGCATTAACCTGTGAAATCCCAACCTCCGTTTATTTAATTTAAGATCTTTTCATGCGACGTATGTGTGCTGTGATCAATTTTTGGCTGTTTATCCCAGGTATGTTTTATTCAGTTTTTGTCATGTTCTGCGTTAAGTTGAGAGTTAAGCGCGCGCTCACGTGTTGCATTGTGTAACCGCGCCACGAGGACCCTATGCCTCTCTTGTATTTCATACAAAATGTATAAAATTGTGTTTACATAGAACTATGAATTTATACATTCATGAGAAAGCAGAACAGATGCCGTGTTTCACTCTTTATTTCCTCGTTGTTTTTTATTTTATTTATTAGTTAGATTCACTTTGTAAAAATGTTTGAGCAGTTTATATCTCTTGCTGCTGATCTATTGATGATGTGTGTGAAATGTGCTGTGATCAACTTTTGTGTTTTTATCCCAGCCCAGAGAACTTTTGACCATCCACCTGCTTTCTCATTCCATCATCACAAGCAAATACAGTCTTTGTCATGCAATTATAGGCAGGTTTTTCCTCCAACTGTCTATCATTATTTAAACAATAAATGTTACTAAATGCAACAGATTTGTATTTTGCACTGAGAATATGTTTATATTACCACACCTCAAATCTAAGTCCACCTTTCATATAATCAACCTTCTTTGTTATTCCTGGATTCTAGGAACATCGGAAAATAATTTCAAGTCACTGAAGGCAAGTGATGTGGAAGACCTTATTGCAATGCTTCTGCAGTTTGCCCCATATAGAAATTTAAAATGGTAAGCTATAATGTCCATTTGTTTTAGATGATCAATATCATGTCATGCTGCGTGACTTCTGACTGGAGTGCTGATGCTCTTCAAACTCCAGGCCACACCAAGTCATTATTCCATCCTTGCTCAGGTATGAATTAGTCTTTAATTAGCACTTTGAAGGTTTATAATTGATATTGATTTTTACCATAATCAATTTTACATTTTAACGTTAAAACACGTTTATAACGTTAATACGTTTGTTGTATAAAAACAGTTTTACGATCTCAGGTTTATTTTAATTAATTTGAATGTTTTTATTAGGAGATGAGAATTTTTGGTTTAATATGGTTTTAGATGGAGCATGTCACTGCTTGACTTATGTCAAATAACCTTATTTGTCTTTTATAGACATATTTTCCATCTATGAAGTTGTCGATATGTTTGGCCAAGGTGGATTTGGAGCCGTGTGTGAAGGATGGCCTTGAAGTTTAAATTTGTGTTTTTTTACTTTATAATAAACACAAATATATACTAATTTATCGTCATCCTTTTGATATCTGTTGCTAGTCCTGTAGTATTTCTTACGTCTGCTGTTTAGTGCAGTAGACCTCTGAACTGTGCAAAAATACTCAATATTTGTTTTAAATTGTATGGAATTTATACATGTTTCTTCAAGATTGATATCACCTAGATTGTACATAATTCTTACACATTCCTCTTCTTTTATTTGTTGAACAGGAGGCAGTGAAAATTGGCCAAAAAAAATTAATGTTTGAAATGTATCAGTATTGTAAGTAGACTGCTTTCTATATTTCATTCTCTTTGTCACTGTTTTCAATTTTCAGAAAACCACCCTACAAAATTGTCTTTCTCTTAGCCCTGGTCTCAAACCTCTTTCAGTGGAGGTCGCTCAAATGAAGGCCCCAGAGATCTGCAGATAATACAGCTGCTGGACTGGAAAGATCAAGGCGATTACATGGTTCTGGAGCAGCCAATTCCCTGTGAGGACTTGATTTTGAGGAACCTTTTGATCTGGCTGTTCTACCCACTGAGGAACCTGCTGTCCAGCTTGTTGATCTGGCTGTTTTTATATACACCCTCTGCCACTGATTTTGCGGCGTGCCACGGAGGCAGAATCAAGGAGAGGTTAGCAAGGCTAACACAAGCAGCTTACATGAGCTGCCAACATGGAGTGCTTCACGAGACATAAAAATGGAAAACCTTTTAAATCAACAATGATACCTCAGAAGTGAATCTGATTGACTTTGGCTGTGGCGACCTCCTACAAACCTCAGCTTATACTACATTAATGGGTATGTATTGCAGTAGCAAATAGCTACTAATGATTTCTAGCACACAATTCTGTGGTTTATTTATATAGCACAAGTTTAACACAACCGTAGTTGAACCAAAGTACTTTACATAAAATTTAAAAAAATCAGACATTTAAGAGAAAAGTCAAAATGTATATACATAAATAACAGAAACCAACTATTTCAAAAATTCATAGTGTATCCCTCAAAAACTAGAGAATGAAAATAAGTTTTTAAACTGGATTTGAAGGCATGCAGTGATAAGGAAGCTCTAATGTCCAAAGGAAGATTGTTCCAGAGCTTTGGGGCGACTACTGAGAAAGCTCTATCACCTTTTGTTTTACAACGGGAACGAGGGACAGATAAAAGTAACTGGTCATAAGATCTTAATGACCTAGAGGCTGTAGATGGCCTAATGATAATTATATATCACAAATATAATCCGGGGCCGAATACTGCTGTGCCTTGAAAGTGAAAAGAAGAATCTTAAAGTCGACTCTGAATTTTTCAGGGAGCCAATGAGGCGAGGACAGAGAAATATGGTCCTTTTTCTTTGTTCCTGTTATTAATTTGGCAGCTGAGTTTTGAACCATCTGTAACCAGGACAGTGTAGATTTACGTAGGCCACGATACAAAGTTACAGTAATCCAACCGAGAAGTGATAAGCGCATGAATCACAATTTCAAGGTCTATTCTAGACAGAAAGTTTTTAAATTTAGCTTGAAAAAGCTACTCTTACAACTGTATTTGCATGTTTTTCAAATTGGAGGAGAGGATCAAAATAGACGGCAAGATTTTTTGGATAATTAAGTTGTTTAAGGAACCTAACTGTATTAATATAACACAAAATCTAATTTTTACAGGCACAGAACTGTACCGCCCACCTGAATTTCACTGGGGGTGCTCTTGTTCTCACTGGCATGCAGGAAATGTCAGAGCCGCCATGACCTGATCATGATAAATCTGAATCTTTGGTCCATAGCTGGCTTGCCACAAGGTCAGATCTTCATCACAACAAAGATTGTAATTCTAGATCATAGTAAAGACGACAAAGAAACAACAGGCAATAGAACAGCTTAAAAATGGCATGTAAAACATGTAAACCTGGCATGTAAAACAATAAAAAAAAAACAATTCTGATGTTTTATTGTTGAATATTTCTTCCATGCAGCAGTATTAAAAACAGTCCTCTAATGTGACATTTTATTTAAAAATAATTTCTCATTCAGAGATTTGGGGTGAAATGACCAAACAACTTTAACTTCTACCTTTAAATTAATAATTAAATACAGTGAGAAATTAAATGTATTAAAGAATGAATTAATCCACTGAACGTTGCTATTTAAAAATTCTCGATACTTATGCTTGAATGAGTCTTCTTTAAACTTGCAAACAGCAAAATCAACATAGTTAATTTAACTCTGTGATGGTTCATTTGAACACTTCACTGGTATGTACACAGTTGTGTGAAAGTGTTTGACCCCTTCCTGTTTTTTTGCATGTTTGTCACACTTAAATGTTTCGGATCGTCAAACAAATTTAAATATTAATCAAAGATAATTAAACCGTTCAATCCTGTAGAAATGTACGTGACAGCCGTTTCAGACAAGTCCTTGGTTCTTCAGAGCCACATGTAACAGCAGTTACATTCCCAGACTTCTTCATTTTATTTCATAACTATATCCTAATTTGTTTCTTTTTTTAGAAAACACTGCATAATCTTCACTATGTGAATTAAATATACTGTACATTGTTCCTTATTAAAGCTGCAAAAGTTTAGTTTTGAGTGAGTTCTTTTGTTTTTAAGGGAAATGAATGAATTTTTTTATCACTTTTCATTCAAACCGGAAGTTGAAACCACAAGCACAGTGTATGTCTGATCATGAATGCGAAGAAAATATGGATTAGTTATGTAAACATAACTTTGTTGACATGGGTCTATGTCTTAGTTGAAAACTGTCATGTAAATGGCCCCTTAGATTAGTATTATTTCTGTTTTTATCACCCTCTGTGTATTTTAGCTCTTTGTTGCGGGTGATACTACAGGATAATTTTGGGTATAATTTTTATTAAAGCATTAATTATGCCATTAAAGATATTGACTGACAATAAAATAATTTGCCTCATAAGTGAGCAGTTTGATCGTTTATGACAAACTTAAAAGAAACTTGAAGTGGAGCAAGACGATAAATAAATTTTCAATTATGACCAAATAAACAGGGATAGTCTACTAAAAAGATTAAGTAATTAGCAGAAGCAATAGATTATTGGTTATGATAATTGATCATCAAAAGATAATTGAACATAAATAAGAAAAGACAGGAGGAGGAACACTAAAAACTGCCATCGTCAAGTTACCTTTATTTATACAGCGCTTTTTACAGTAGAGATTGTTTCAAAGCAGCTTTACAGCAATCACAAAAAAAGTTTGTTTTGGTTGTATAGCAGCTCTAGAAGATCAGGGCAATCAATAATAATATTGATGATATTAAGTGTCCCTAACTAAGCATGCCAGAGGAACCAAAACTCCAGCAGGTGACATGAGAATATTATATAATATATAATAATATAATATTATATGACATAAAAGAACAGAATGGAGAAAAAACCTTGGGAGAAACCAGGTTCAGTCGGGGAACCAGTTCTCCTCTGACCAACAGCCAAACAGTGCATGATTATTATATTGACAACAATTCAAGTCAAATATTAAATCCAGTTTGGTCTGGTTGGAGATGAATTCATGATCGTCACAGGGGAAGGGGTTTAGTAGAGTCACGGTCTCCGCAGACACTTCAGGGCAGTGCTGTGCTCGTGTCCAGGTGCAGGTCCTTCATCTGATCTGGAAACGGCCCGGATCCGGCTGACCATGGTAACCTCGGAATAAACTAAGACTAATATCAGCGTAGATTCGTTGCCATTCTTCTTCTGATGTATCGAGTACATTAGATGTTATGGGAATGTTCCTGGTTCCGGCTGACCTAAATTATGCAGACTAACAATCATTTTACATGATTTGGATAAAACAGTCTATGGAATCGCATAATAACAACATGCAATTGAATTGTATTCCATTCATGAGATCAAAATAAAAGATTTTATATTCTTTTACAGGTTTTATTAAATAACTCAGATTACGATTTATATGGAGCAGTTGGCAACACTGTCTTTTTTAAAGGCAGGTAATATTTATTACCCATTAAACCAGGGTTGTCAAACTTAATTGCACAGGGGGCCAAAATCCAAAACACACTTTATGTCGCGGGCATCATAAGCTAGACTTGATTAACACGGGAAGTGTTCGTCATTTTTGGGATCTGTAGTTTATTGTGTTGCCAGTGCGTCATTTCACTGGGCCATTAATAACAATAATACTGTATATAAAAAGTATCTCGTGGGCTGGACATAATTACACGCTGGGCCGGATGTGGCCCGCGGGCCTTGAGTTTGACACCTATGCATTAAACAGCCCTATAGTTAACATGGAAGAAATTCAATCAAAGAACAAAGACTCCAGTGAAAACTTTTTCCTGGTTGTTAACATTCTCTGTTACTTGATATTTAACAAAAATAAAGGAAAATTGCACAGATTGGTTTTAACGGTTTCATAATTACTGCCAGAAATGGTGTTGTCTGGTTGTCCTAGCAACTGGGTCTTGCAGGTGTTTTGTGTTGTTCTGAATTCTGGTTTTGTTCTGTCCTACAGCAGGCCAGTGAAAACAAGACCCACCCGTCAGTGTGTTTGTGTCCGAGCCCTGAGCCTGCTCCAAACACATTTGTTGTAAAAAACATAAAATAAAATAAAAGCCAATACAAGAGTTTAATTACATGAAAATTATATCTTCTCTCAAAGCTTGAGTTCATGAGGATAGAGAAACATATGGTTTACTGTTTTTGTCTTTGATTATTACTGTTGAATACTGAAAACAAACATCACTAATGACAATGCTCTGTTGAGTCCATAGAAAATATTATGGTAATTCAGTGCAAGTGACTGTATATTATTTTAATAAAACTTGAGTTGAGTTAAGCAAAAACGTCAAGGCCCGTAAAGTTGACCGTGAGCCTGAGAGTCTTTATGAGTTTGAAAACAAGTGCAGAGAACATCCAAAAAAAAATCATTCATTTTTTATTAAAAATCCACACTGTTGATTATGCAGACAAAGGCTCAAATACATGTTCTGTTGGGGTTTTTCAAGTCATCACATCTGCAACATTTAAACTTCAACTCTTTTCTGTAGCTCAATCAGTAGAGCATTGGCGCTTACAACGCCAAGGTCATGGGTTCGATTCCCAGGGAAAGCAAGAACTGATTAGAATATAAATGTGTCTTGAATGCAATGTAAGTTGCTTTGGATGAAAGCAGCAGCCAAATCAATAAATGTAAATGTCAGTAACACATGACACATTATACTACATTCCCCTTCCCTACAACGATCAATACAAACGATTCCCAGATAAAATATGAATATCTTTAAAACCTTCACAACAATTACTGATACATATAATCTCTCACACATGGAAACGTGTGCTGAGGTGCAAGCACAGTCCTCAGCTGAACACTTGAACGCTCTGAATAGGCCATTCATCTTGGTGACATGCACACACATCAATTCTGCAGCTATGAAAACACCAGCAACAAGTCTTTCCATGTCTGCATATGCAATCTGTCAATGTTTGGTTTTTTAGAGTCTGTTAACCAGAAGAGTTTAATGAAATTGAACGGACTTAAAAGCACTTTCTGACTTCGTTTCTACTTTTAAGTCTATCCAAAGATTGTTCGAAACTCTATAACGCTCCTTACAAGCCTTGAGAGGTCCAAAGAAAGACAGGCAATCGGTGAGTAGAAAACTGTACAATCACAAAGACAAACAAACATACCTTGACGCATAAATCAGACGATACATATTTTGGCCACCTGACTCTTTGGATCTCAAGCAAAGTGTTCCTAAGATTTCACAAAGCAACAGCTGTTTATTTCTAAACAACATACAGTCCAATGCAATCATTCTAATCTTCAAACAGTTCTCCAATAAGACAATGGGTTCCCTGTCAAGGGCTTTGTTGATATAGACAAACCCTGTGTGGGTTTGATCAACCGAGATCTCCCAGTCTGGATTCCCCATGCTAACAGAAACATTAGTCTTCCCTTTCCTTTGGGAGTGCTGGACACCATAACAAACCTACAAGTGATCTCTGCTTTTGTCTTCATGTAACAGCCTATTTCCAGAGCTCTTGTGGGCTGTTTGTCTGAAGGCTAACTTACAAGCATAGGTTTAATTCAACTTCGTGAGCCAAAGACAATCCCACACTAAGGTTGAGAGGATGCTCAATACTGTACTTACCATATCAAAATATTCATTAAGGTGTCACAGTGTCCCTCCATTACAAACACATGGCTTCCGTAGTGTTCATCTAAACTCTAAAGTAATATATTTAGCCCACTAGTAGATATATAGTGCAGAGGACTGTATTTATTATGGCTGTGATCTGGTTCTGCACTCAGGCCAAACAGAAGAACGGATACTGATTTAGGATCAGGATCCTTTATGTGGCCAGTATGGAAACTGATTTTAGATCAGAAATTCTCCTTAAAAGATATAGAACTCAAGCAGATGTCTTGCTAACTCAAGCTAAATCCTTCAGATTTAGCCTAAATTTGGACTTCTGGATTTAGTTTAACAGGGGTTGCATGTGGGGAAGACTGGGATTGTTTTGAAGGGCCAAACAAATGGACAGACCTTGTTTCACAGGGGAGATTAAGGATTTATATCCCTATTCTTTATGTATAACTGCAGATGTTGTGAGCGAGAGAGCACTAGAAAAGATTTTTTCCTTAGCTTATGTTCTGTAGACTTAGACCATAACAATCTGACGACATTTGTTGTATTGTGTATCAGAAGTGAATGTTGTTACAGAACACTGCAAGGTTTTTAAATGACAGTTCACCAAAAATGAAAATGGTATAATCATTTATTCACCCTCATGTCATAAAAAAGAGTATATTTTGTAGAATGTTTGAATTGTTTTTATCCAAAAAAGTTAATGGGGTTCAAAACAAGAACAAAAAGGAATTGTAACAGCCCACAAGGGTAATTGAGACAGTACCTTTGTGAAACCTAAGTGTACTTAATTGAATTGAATTTTATCTGTACTTGCAGATAAAATCATATAAAATAAACGGGCACTTACGGTAAATGTAGTTAAAGAGAGAACACTTTTAACAAACTCAAGTACATAACATAAGTATGCAAATAACATCAGTATGCAATTTTATTCATTTTAATTATTTAAAGAAGTGCACTTATTTTAACATACTAAAGCAAATGTCAAGTATTATAATTTTGATTGTGTTATTTGATATTAGGCTTAAATTTAAAAGTTTCAACAGAGAGTAGCTGTATGTGGATATTTGGAGAGCCTCATTAGCGACACATGTGGCTGTAAAGTGAACTGCAGCAGCGCTTTTTACTGCCCTGTTATTGTCACGGAGAAGTAGCAAATACGAAGTTGTAAATACTTTGATATGTGAATATTTCCCCTGTCATCTATCGTTCAGATGATCATTCTACGCACTTTCTACTCAATAGATAAATACACACAACAAAAATGACGGCGGTGAGAAACAGCAGTTCAGAAAGCATGTGACATGTTCTTCTGATGTAATATGATATTACATGCACATGTTATTTGTTGATGATAAAGCATTCAAAAGAAAACAGAAAGCATCTGGTCAGAGGATGTGTTTGCATAATTCGAGTGACTGACAGGCTCTCGGGAGCGCGCGGTCAAACCCTCTGGGTTTCAAAAGGAGAAGAGTCCTTTAAATAAAATCTGTCTTAAAGCGCTGACCTACATAAATTATATTTAATAATAGGTATGTAGAAAAGGTGACTTACACTTATGTTCAACTAATTTCATTTACTATTTAAAGCGTTTTCTGTTGTGTCCAAAAACATTACATTCGCTTCGCACTTTGGTAGCCTATTATTTCAGAATAGATTATTTCCATAATAAATACTAATCAGTAAATTAGTAAAAGTGTGTTAAAGTGTACTTCTTTATCACAGGGTGTGTATCAGTAAATGTATTAAATACAGAGGGGCCATTTTCATAGAAAATCAAATTCAGAGACCAAGACAACGTAACACCAGAAAATGTGATACTTTTTTAATGTAGTAGTTTTTTATTTTGTACCCTTTCCAGATTGTTGCATGCTGACCGTAATAGAAATCTTCATTGAGAAACAGATTTACTAACTACACTTACTGCTTGTGCTCATTCTGCTGACAATAAAACATATTGCCTCTGAGAATCCATAAGATCTGTTGTTTCTGGGGTTTAGTCAGAAGCTGTAATTTTATTTGACAGGTAATGGCATAGGAAATGTTCTAGATGTTGTTTAATACCTCCTCTTTCTATTTATCAATAGTTAAATAGAAGAATAATCATGAATATAAAAACCTGATGTGTATCCAGTTTCCCTATGGGAAGTTGAGCAGCCAGCAAATACACTCCAAGGGAAGTGTCATGAGACAGAGTGACAACAGAGAAAGAAATGACACAGGAGAGACGTACATCACTTGAACTGCTGAGAATGTAGGTTTCCACAAGCTGTGTATATGTGTGTGTGTGTGTGTGTGAGAGAGAGAGAGAGAGAGAGAGAGAGAGAGAGAGAGAGAGAGAGAGAGAGAGAGAGAGAGAGTGTGTGTGTGTGTGTGTGTGTGTGAAAGACAGACTGAGAGAGAGAGAGAGAGAGAGAGAGTGAGTGAGTGAGTGAGTGAGTGAGTGAGTGAGTGAGTGAGTGAGTGAGTGTGTGTGTGTGTGTGTGTGTGTGTGTGTGTGTGTGTGTGTGTGTGTGTGTGTGTGTGTGTGTGTGTGTGTGTGTGTGTGTGTGTGTGTGTGTGTGTGTGTGTGTGTGTGTGTGTGTGTGTGTGTGTGTGTGTGTGTGTGTCAGGTCTGGAGCAGATGCATGGAGCTGTCGTGGAGTTACACTCCCATCAAGTGTTGATGTTTTGAACTGCAATACAATATACAAAGTTGTGATTCTTTGAAAACCCACAGAGGAACATGGAAACGTTTCTTCAACATCTCTCAGTGGTGGGATGTTAATCACCTCACAGATGGACTCCCAGTCCTGCTGTAAGGAAATGCCTTTAGTTTGATTCTGCTCCAGAAAACTCGCTGTGTTTTAGCTTGTGTATGTGTAGCTTTAGTGCAACTGAAAGCATTTTAAAGAAAGAGCAATGCAACTAGTGTATTCATGTCTGCCCTAAGCGAGGAGCTTTCTTTACTGTCTTTTCTTTACTGCATGTAAATACCTAACTCAAAATATTCAAAATAAAATAAATTTACTATATGGAACTTGATTAGGAAATGTAGGAAATGACGTGCTTGTAAACATGGTCTTTGTCTCACTCTGACTCCCTTTCTCTCTATCTCCTACTGGTTCTTTGCTGTGGTCAGTGTAAAGGAAAGCTCGTAATCTCTAACGTATAACAAGCAAAACCAAAACAATTTGATTCATTCTCACAGATCTGAATCCAATGCTGGGAAAAATGGACCCGAAACAAACCACGAACCCTAAGATTAGCATCAGCAACCACAACATGGAGCCTTAGTACCCTAAATTTAATAGGCCTGTTTATTGTGTGACCATAAAGCTTTTAAGTGCCCAGAATTGTCATCTGTAATACATGTTGTGTGTGTGGTTGGCTGTGACTGGAGCGAGAGCATTACCATTAAGATCCTTTGATTCTTTCGTGTGGAAGACCAAAGTACAACCAACATCATGAATAAACAGAAATTCTACAAAAGACTAACTAACCGCCACTCTTTTGTGCTGTTTTTTTTATAATAGCTGATTAGACATGTGGTTTCTGCATGATTTTAGAAAAAACTTTTTCTGTAGAGTAGTGTTTAATATACTCGTTTAAATGTGCTTAGTTTCAGTAAAATGTACCACGTGCTATTTTATCTGTGTTGTAGCATGGTGTGTGCTGAAGGACTTTGGGTGTGTGTGTGGTTTTTTTTTTTTTTTGCTTCATTACTTGAAAAATACTACGCTTTGTTCATATTTTGCTCTTTAAACTTGAACATTTACCATCAAGTATTTAAAAAAACTCTTTTTAACCACTGAAAATCATTGCCTACAATTTTGCCATGAAGACCTGTGTGATGAAAGTAAAGACCACTCCGATATTTCAGAGAGCAGATTCTCAACATCACAGTTCATTTTATTTTGAGCAATGTATACATAATCCAATCTAAAAGGCTTTTGCGAATCTTGCATAGAATGGATGAGCCACTATGCATGTTGCATAGGATATTGTATTAAATGCAATGCTCTCAACCTGACATTACAGTTCCATTATTATGGTTTCATTATTTAACATTATTAAAAAAAAAGCTGAATATCTTTTTATTTTCAAGAGGATAACTTGATATGCTGGGTTATAAGGTGGTGTGATAATAATTGTAGCATACTACTGTTTGAAATTGTGGAGTAGGGCCTTCTGTTTCATTTACTATTTAAAAAAATGGTAATAATGTGCAGTATTCAAGCCTTAAGTTATTCCATTCCAGACATAGATCTTTTCTATGTGCATTTCAGTCTACAAAGGTTATAATAATTGTTGTACGTGTTTAAGTGTTTCATTTTGAACAAGTGCTATTGCAGCTGGTGCTATTGGTCAGTGACTCTGACTGTGGATTTATGAATGCAATGTGATGTCTGCACCACCTCCACTGTGACCACATATTTGATATTGGAATGAGATTTGGAGTGCACTATAACATAGCCTTGTCGTCTGCTTTCTGTGCAAGGATCAAATCAGCTTGTTCACTAAAAAGTCTCTTGAGCTCTATGAAATAGAGACTCACACCTGGACAAACCCACACCCTCCCCACTGCAGCATGGCTCACTAATGCACCACTGGTTTTTCCATTATCATAATTCTCCAGATGTTTCTTGTAAGTGCAGTGGTATAGGGCCAATGCTCATTGCTATCATGTGCAACAGGTTTTATTTGGTCAGTGGCTCTGGGTTTACCTACCTCAACGTGCACTGCTGGCTGCACATATGTCCCAAAAAATCATTTAGAGCTACCCACAATTATCTATGTTTCTCTTTGTCTGTATATTTAATTTAATTTGACATATACACTCACCTAAGGGATTATTAGGAACACCATACTAAAACTGTGTTTGACCCTTTTGCCTTCAGAACTGCCTTAATTCTACGTGACATTGATTCAACAAGGTGCTGAAAGCATTCTTTAGAAATGTTGGCCCATATTGATAGGATCACATCTTGCAGTTGATGGAGATTTGTGGGATGCACATCCAGGGCATGAAGCTCCCGTTCCACCACATACCAAAGATGCTCTATATCTATCTGGTGACTGTGGGGGCCATTTTAGTACAGTGAACTCATTGTCATGTTCAGGAAACCAATTTGAAATGATTCAAGCTTTGTGACATGGTGCATTATCCTGCTGGAAGTAGCATCAGAGGATGGGTACATGGTGGTCATAAAGGGATGGACATGGTCAGAAACAATGGTCAGGTATGACGTGGCATTTAAACGATGCCCAATTGGCACTAAGGGGCCTAAGTGTGTCAAGAAAACATCCCCCACACCATTACACCACCACCATCAGCCTGCACAGTGGTAACAAGGCATGACGGATCCATGTTCTCATTCTCTTTACACCAAATTCTGACTCTACCATCTGAATGTCTCAACATAAATCGAGACTCATCATACCAGGCAACATTTTTCCAGTCTTCAGCTGTCCAACTGTCAGTAGAGCATTGGTGTTTACAATGCCAAGGTCATGGGTTCGATCCCAGGGAAAGCAAGAACTGATTCAGTGTGTTCCCTGAATGCAATGTAAGTCACTTTGGTTAAAAGTTTCTGCCAAATGCATAAATGTTAAGGAATGGTTATTTCAGTCAAAGTTGCTCTTCTATCAGCTTGAATTTGTCGGCCCATTCTCCTCTGACCTCTAGCATCAACAAGGCATTTTCTCCCACAGGACTGCTGAATACTGGATGTTTTTCCCTTTTCACAGCATTCTTTGTAAACCCCAGAAATGGTTGTGCGTGAAAAACCCAGTAACTGAGCAGATTGTGAAATACTCAGACCAGCCCGTCTGGCACCAACAACCATGCCACACTCAAAATTGCTTAAATCACCTTTCTTTCCCATTCTAACATTCAGTTTGGAGTTCAGGAGATTGTCTTGACCAGGACCAACCCCTAAATGCATTGAAGCAACTGCCATGTGATTGATTGATTAGATCATTGCATTAATGAGAATTTGAACAAGTGTTCCTAATAATCCTTTAGGTGAGTAAGAATCTGAGACCACATTTAAACCTGGATATTAACAGTTTAAATTAAGTTTAAGTTTTAGGATTTAAAAAAAAATGTATCTAGCTTAAATTGTGTTAAAAACATTATTGTGTTTGTCATATACAATGTCAAAAAAGAACATTTTGCATAATCCTTTCTTTCAGATTTTCTGCGGGCCCCATTTTGTAGCCTCCTGGGGACCTAAAAACCTCTGGTCTAAGGCACTACACATATAGTGTTCCCATTGAAGCATGCCCTGCTTGAGGCCTCATGAGGTGCTCTGGACATATTTTTTTATTTGTCTCGAAACAGTACTATTTCAGCATGTTGACCTTTCTAATGATGTATAGACAACAGGCTTGTGAGAAACATGGCCCTTTCTCCTGTTTCACTATGTGGCAAATGTAGCTCAATTATAATCCAAAAAGTTTTGTTACTGATTTCCTGAAAAATTTTTTTTAACCTTTTCTTTTTTACCAATTCTCTCCACAGTTGAAGCATAGCTAGTCGACTTTCACTATATCCACTTCTTTTAAGTGAGGAACTGAGAAATTTGAGGTGTGACAAATGGAAAGAAGAAACATTCCTATAAAAGTCACGGCCCTTTGACAAATCTCTTTTTCTGTTACAGCCCCTTTTCAAGTTAATAGAAACAGTCCTGCAACCTCAAAGCTCTTCAGGGCATGAGTAACTGGATGAGCATTTCCAGAAAAAAAAGGTGGCTAAATGAGCGCTAAAGGCTTGTAAAAACTAGCAGATGTGAAGTGACTAAAAAGTTTGACTGAGAATGTTTGACCATGAAGAGTATGACCAAAGATTTTATATTTTCTGAAAGATATTGACCTTTGTTGAGAAGTAATAAGATAATACACACATGTCTCAGTGGTGAAGTGGTTGGACCATGACATCGCTGGACCGGACAGATGTAATGTCACAGCTAATTGGGTTTTTGTTCACTGGGACAATTTGTCTTGCATTAATAATGTAAGCTAAGATGTCTTGGCTGATGTTTAATATAACCTCATGACCTCGTGGTTGTGAATTCTCCTGTTAGTCTTAAACTGTAGTTCAGTGGTCACTCAGCAGAACCGCACCAGATAGATTTAACAGGTCTAAGGAGCTGGAGGGACTTTCTTCAGTGTGTTTGTGGGAATATAGATTTGTAATCCAGCTACACATTACCTCAGTCAGGAATAGTATGCCAAGACATAGTTAACACTCAAACGTGTCTCATAAACGTGTCTCGCAATACTATGATCTTATGCATAGGCATTCACATCCTCCCCATGTTTTTGTCTTTCAAACATATATTTGCTGGTTATTATTTTATTTTATTTTAATATTCATGCTTGGCATTATTTCCACTTAAGAAATCGCCAGCATGAAATAATATTTTGAAGATTCTTTTACTTTGTGGTTTTCAGGGGTTGTCCTCTTTTTGGCCCTGTAACATTCTGACTCTATCCCCTCATCTTTCCTCCCTTCATGATTTTTATGTCACTTGTGATTTATATTATGTGGTGCATTCACCTATAACCCGGTCTGTGTGTGTAGTGATATATGATGGTGTTAACACTAGACAGTAAGGTTCAGCCCAGTTTTCAGACTCCCAACATAGCCAGCCAAAACACAACTCACTCAACACAGCTCACAAAACATCAAATGCCCCTTTGAGACTGGGAGATAATGTAGAAATAGAGGGAGTTAATAATAAAAATAGAGTGCTAAGATTTTTCAAGTTGAATTAAACATTGAATGAGTTCAATGCTTTAATATGATATAATATTATAATTACGGGCTTTACATCACAAGTATCAATGATATCATATATTTTATTCTCATGCTAGCCAGAGAGGCCCATTGCATCAAAAAGAAATATGTTGTCAAACAAAATCTAAGAGAAAATGTGGAAAGCGTTCTAAGGCTGAGAGGCCACTCTAGAGGCAGGAAATGTGTCTCAGATGGCCATTAGCTTGTGTTTTAAGACGTGACTATATGACTTTGATGCTCTGAATGCTGCACTTGACCTCAGATCTGAATGTGTTTATCACATGCTGAACCACAAACATCCAACCTCCCAGCTTCAAACAGCAACCACTGTTACCACACCACTGACCAGCCATACACCACAGTAATCCGTAACAAGCTTCATTCATGAGGTCACGTTGACCTTTGAGCATCGTACAGAATCAAACACTGAATGTTGTAAGCTTATTTTTGCATTATTTATATTTTAAATCATAACACAGTGGAACCCACTTATCTCGAGCTCGGTTAACTCGCTAACCCTATTATGTCAACGTTTTTGAAGTAGAACCGCCAAACTCCCTATTTTTCTTAGCATTTTCTTATCGGTTATGTCGAACCCTGATATCTCGAGCACAAAAGAGGGACAAAGTCGCCCCTTAACATCAGCTATCTCGATCCCCAAGACTAATGATCGTACCGAGTTCACTGCGCATGTGCTGAGTTCACGTTGTGCGTGCATCAGTCCGTACGGTCGCTCACTCGAATGACGCTTCACTCACTCTTGCGGCGCAGTGCCGTGCAGCCGAACTCGCGGAAAAATCAAGTCTATCTTGGAAGAGGAGTCACAGGAGTTCGCCTTCACTGTCCAGGAATTCACTGATTACATTGACATCAACAACGACGTTGTTACTGATAGAAGCTTAGAAGCATTTATTTCAAGCAGACCGTTAAAGGCAAAAAGCAACAAAGCATTTTAGACTTCGTAAAGAAACCATAGTAACCGCGTGTGCAATACTTTTCAGAACTGTGTCCGAGCGAAATGACTGTGTTATAAGCGAATGTGTTTATGTGTGTTGTGACTGTTTATGCTGTGAGTGAAATTGTGTTTGCAATGATGGAGAATATAATTAAAGGTTTGTATCGAGAATCAAAGGTGGTTTTTATCGTATACTGGTAAATCTTGTAACGGCTGTCGACTGACGACTGCCCAGATGTTAAAAGGAACGAAAGAAAACTTGATTAAACTGGTCACACAAGCTTTATAGATGGGTTTCATACCAACACACTCTTCTCAAACATGTAAAGAACGTAAGTACAAACCAGGAAAAAGAAAACACTTTGACAAACATCATAAATAAAAGAAGGAAAATAGAAACAGTAGATTATGCTATATCTGGATTATACTATATAACAGTGAGCGGTAGAGCGGCCGTCTTTCTCCTCACTCAGAAACACTCTCCTCCCCGTGTGCGCTCACACCAGAACAGTGCACAGAACTACATACGCCGTCTTAAAGGTATATTCCCAATTTAAACAAAGTAGCCGTTACAATCTCTGCTGTTAGTTGGTGCAAATATGCCTTTTGCAAATACAGTGTATGTATATTTTTATAGCATGCCGATCGCTTCATTAAACAAATCGCCATATTGGATATCTCAATCATCGGTTATCTTGATTCTGTTTTGCAACTCCTGAGGCCGTCGACATAACTGGATTCCACTGTATGTGGTGGAAAATAAACGGGTTCGTTTTATTTCTCTACAGCTTTTGTGTGTCAGCCAGGTTAAAATAATCAAACAGAAAGAGAAGATTAGATGTAATTTAAGCTGATCTAGTTATTTTTGCTGTTATTGAGATTTTGGTGTGCACAAGTTGCACAAATCTAAAATATTTCATACTCTTTTAGTCTCTATATATGCCGTCTAGAAAGACTAAGCACATTTTTAACATGTTCAACAATATATAGATTTAAAAAAAATACTAAATAGTCTTATTAATCTAAAAATGGGCTATTGGAATCAGTCGACTGCTAGAATTTGGACATTTGATAGTATTTGTCTCCAGTGTTTTCATCGCTAAGTAAGGGCTTTGGCATGAAGAGTGGATGAAAGGAGATCTGATGGGTCCCCAGTTGAACCATTATATGCAGGGTAGTGGGAGGACATCCCTAAACACACTTATATGCTTTATCCCCCTCCTTCAACACAGTGTTGGGAAAGCAGAGTGAGTTACAGGCCCCTGCAGAGCTTACCTCCAGTGAACAAGCAGGAGGTCTCTGCGGTTACGTTCTCCTGCCTCTCAAACCGCAGCACAACTGGATAAACATTCCTCTGGATGTGCACCGGACCATCCAGGCCTGATCAGCCCAGACACCACTGACCCACACCAAGCTCCATCAAAGCATTTCGCCCTAGTTTAACTCAGCAGACCATTTGGACATTTGGGTGTAGGCATGCCTTGAGCTGCTGTTTTCATCATGGGGATCCCAAACGTTCATCCTGGAGGGATATTTATATGGATCCTCAGGGAAAAAGCAGGAATACAAACAGATAAAAGTGGAAGTTGCAGGCTGGCACATGGGTGAGTGTGATCACCTCAGCAGCCCTCTCCTAACTCCAGGGGAAGGATCATCTGTCTGCCTCACTGAGCACTGACATGTAACATTAAGAAATGTTCGACATTTTCAAACCGTTCCAGAATAAACTGTGGTTTGGAGAATCTAACTGCCGCACATCCCCACATCTCTTTGACTTGTTTCAGAAGACAAATTCCTGTTTCCGAACTTTCTGTAGGCCAAAGTATTTAACCAAATGCATGATCTAAAGCCAACTGAAAACCTGCCAAGTTAAATAACATAGCATAAAATCAATCTCTGCTGGTGTCACTATGCAAAATCCTAGTTAATAGGCATACTTTTTTTCCACAGCAATAGGCAAACACTGGATGTAAAGAATTTGTAAGACTAATGGGTCTGCACAAGCCTGATGCAAAACGATCAACACAAGCCAGATGTGAGGGGATAATATACTGAGCTATAGGGTTCAGTTTCCTTTATTTTAGAATAAAATGTTTTTTTATAATTATAACAACAACAAATTGTTATTTGTATTATTATTAATATTATAAAACCTTTTGGCTGTTTGATTCTTTCAGTCTTATGTACTTCACAGAAATATACTTAAAATTGCATTTAAGTATTCTTGACTTACACTGACTGACAGAAAAGTCTATATTTTCCCTATAAACTTGTACTCAATCTTTTGATCGCAATATACTTAAAAGTATAATTAAGTATTAAGTACTTGGTATTAAGATTTGCTTGCAGTTGTAGTATTTCTTGAGTAGTGATATTAAATATTTTGTATTAAATAGTAAATATTTTTTCACATAGGTTTACAAACTGTCATAGAAACTTACATTGTTTGAAAATTTATATTTATTTATAAAGAAATATAAAGAAACTTTCTTTATAATTTTTTATAAAGAAAACTAATTTGTTGCTAATTATGAGATTGTGAATTGTGTAGGCCACTGGCAGTGTAGATAGGAATTTACTTCAAATCTACTTAAAGTACATATACAGTAAAGGTATATTTAAGTATAAAACAATTATAGAAATATTGTAATAAACTTAGAGTGCAAAAATAACATATAAACAGTAAACTATAAGGATGATGTTAAGTTCACTTAACCCTTTTGCACATAAGTTTATAATATTCTCGCTGAGCCTCAGCATGAGTTTTTCAGGTTACATTATTGTAGAACTTATTGCTTTATTGCAGTAGGCACATTTTTGTTACATTGATTTCATGTTAATTCAAATATTTTACAATTAGCTCCTAGCTAGCAATAGAGCACTTGTATGTGATAATATAAATGGCTGACTAATACTATACACTTATATAAAACACAATATGCTCTATACAAAAATTGCACTAATAAATATTTCACTATAATAATCTTAAAAACACAAAGCATGAACTAGATCTCTGCTGCACCCAACTTAATATAATCAGTTTCTGAGTTCACTTTTTTCTAATAAGTACAATGATCTTTCAGTAATATTTGACTGAAATACAATTTATTTCATTTGGTCAATTTCACTCAAATATTACTGAAATTTCATTGTATTTAATAGCAAAATTTTCCATGAGCAATTCCCATAAATCTGCTCTGTATACATATTCTCCAGTAGAATGCTAATGTGGATTTCAAACATGCATGGCCTATGAAATCATTGCTTGAATCTAAAAAATATTTTCTTGAAGTTAGATTGAAAATGCTGACGTCTATATTAGCAGATGAGGAATTCTTAGCTTGTTGTGTGCCCTCTTACTCACCCCGAAGAGTTACTGCATCAGTCTATCTGTTATTCTCTATCGCTATAAGTCTTTCTCCAGGCAAAAGCCCAAGAGATGTTGTCAAGTCTGAAGGAACAATTCTGCTCATTAGCAATTTCCTGGTGTTAATTAGCAGTTGTGAACAATGATTCCACACTCTTGCAGACTTAATGAACTCGGGCAAGCTAGCAATGAAAACTGTCCAGCATTGAAACATTGCAATCAACTACAATCTATTAGCGTGGAGTGTTTGAAAGCAACACCACATTGAATTGTGTGGAGTGATTATACTAGGGATATTATTCAAAAGATTTATGAGGTTTATCTTCCTTAAAGCCTCCTGCTCTCTCTGTCATTCTCAGTCAGTTTGAGGATGAGCCTCTAATTCAATTACACACTCTCATACACATTCATCTATAACCGGCTGATGGGCCTTGAACTTGGAGACTCAAAGAAAAGCCTCAAACTTTCATTCCCTCTCCACCCTTCTATTTCTTGTTCTTTTACTGTACAGAGCACACAACCTATCATTTATCATAATTCTATGACTATTTCAGTCTCATTCTGTAAACTTGACTCTCAAGATTCATGCACTGCTATGTCGAGTTTCTCAGCCTTGAAACAAGATCTTCACCTAGTTGCTCAAACTGATTTACTGTAACCCATATTGCTCCAAGTGCTTTATTTAAACAGTGTTAGCTGGAGGTCTCAGATCTCAGTCTGCTTTAATATATTCAGAGAAACAGATGACGGTCTGGGTCAGGCAGCAACTGCACTCAAAATAACTCCAGGTATTTCTAGCACACAGAACAAAATACAGCATGTTTATTTCAGTAAAATGATATAGCTCCTGGTTATTCGTGCAGCGCATGCCCATATTATAATGTGCTGCTATGACTTGGCCTTGCAGTCATTCTGAAATGATATTGCTCACCTTCAATCATCTTGTCTTACCTTATAGCAACTATAATGTAGTTTATATTTGTAGTCAGCAAACGGATGTACAGCATCTCTGTGTTTGTGTGCGTGTGTGTGTGAGAGAGAGAGTGTGTGTGCATTATTTGGATGATTACCTCAACTTGGCCCACATGAGGTAAAATAAAACTATGAAAATAATTTTAGTTCATTAAAATAAAGCTGAAATAAATACTAGATGTAAAACTTCAAAAAATGTTGCTCTGGGAACTGAAATAAAAAATAAGTTGAAGTAGAACTAAAAGTAAAAAATAAATTAAACTAAATAGAAATAATAAAAAATAAAATCTAATTGAAACTATTAATACAAACTTTACAGTTTTTTCCAATTGCTTACACACGTTTTCAAAACTAAGTCTCCTTTTTTCAAAACTCTACACACAATTCTCAAAAGTGCACACACAAACTGCAAAATGCCTCACATCTCCTTCAAAAATGCAACACTGCATTCAAAATGCCATAAACACATGTCAGAATGAAGCATTTGCATCAAATGGCAAACACTTCTTTCATAATAATACATTTTTGGATATACCATGTAAACACTGCTGTTCTAAATCTAAAGCTCTTTGCTCTTTCATAGGCTTATATCTACATTTCAATACAATGTTCTACAGTGAAAGTAATCTGGGTAACAAGTGCACTGGAAGCGCCAAAGCAATGTAGAAACAGAAAATATTTATTAGGCCAAATATTACTGTTGTATACATTAGCATACAACAACACTATAAACGTGTAAACCAAAAGTATATTCTTTACAGTAGAATAAAGTAAAGTGTGTGTGGGGTCCCGGTCCAGGAATTTGCGGGCGGGGGGGGGGGTTGGGGTGCAGTCCCCAGGGCTAAGCTTCATCTCTTCTCTGAGCTTGTTCTGGGCACAATACTTCGTCCACATCACAAGATAAGTTTTTTTCTTTCCAAACATTGAGGGAAGTATCTCCCAGCATGGCGTATCCAACCTTGGACAGAAGCAACCTCTATGTCTCCACATGCATTCTTCATTGCCTGGAGAAGTGGCATGCTGGCAAAGGGTTGGCGATCATACATTTTCCAGCGCCAGGCTGAGAAGAATTATTCTATGGGATTTAGAAAAGGTGAATATGGGCGTAGGTACAAAACTATAAATTGTGGATGGGTGGCAAACCAGTTTTGTACCAGAACAGCCCAGTGAAAACTAACATTGTCCCATATAACCACAAATCTAGCAGGGGCCTGATCTGGATCGGGACAAGCTTTGTGAGAATTGCATCCACAAAAGTCCTTATCCTCCTCTTGGTATTTGTCCAGCCTCTTCCTCCTACTCCTCTTTCTCTCTGTTCATTGATTGCATTCATCGTTCAAAACAGGTAATCTGACCTTTGATGTATTTATAGGTCTATCTATACTACTGTACAGCAGTGATTGGTTAGTGATCAGTTAAGCAATTAGTGTTTGCACATGTGAGGACTGTGTCTGTGAGACCTGGTGAATAAGTGTAGCGTTTTGATTGATTGTGTTAGGAAAAGGAAAGCAAGTCACTTCCTGATAGATCTTTGTGTTTGAGGTAGATAATTGTGTGTAGTGTTTTGAAAAAAGTGTTTTATGCAATTGAAAACTGAGTCAAAGGCTGAGAAATAGCTTATGGGTTTGAAGATTTGGCATGTAGTTTTGCACTTTGAGTGAGAGGTTTTAAAAATTGTGTGACATGAAAAGATTTTGTGTGTAAGCAATTGGAAAAAACTTTAATATAAATAATACTAAAATAGTATTAATATATTAATAATATAATATAAATGCTAAAACAGTTTTTATTAGGATGCTGATATGGCTGGAAACAGTTTTTTTAAACAGTTTAAGTTATTTTTAAACAGATTTTCCAAGAGAACTATACATTTAGGTGTAGAAACTTTTGAGCGTGCATACTGAGTGTGTCCAGAACCAGAATCCAGAACAACATACTACTCTTACTATTTATGTTATAGAAAGATATGGAAAAAGTAGTATGAGTAATATACTGTGCAGTTCTGAAATCAGCATTCATGTACTGTATCTGTACCCTCCTCAGTTTAGTAGAATGTGAGGGACCTCTAGTGTTGACATGTGGAAGAGGGTACAAACATTATCACTCATGGAAAACTAAGTAATACTCCATTGATGGTATGACCATTGCTTGAGTCATGTTTGTGTTTCATTTGAATACTCAGATAGTAATAATACTGTCTGAAAATAACTAAATTTTCCCTTAAACAATAAGCTTAAGCCATAAGATATAGGTCTGATCCTGGTGATTCACTCTCACACCTTTTTGGTTTGTTAAACAAATTTAATTAAATGATTTGAGATAGAAAAAAGTAGGCCTATTTTCCTTGATACAGACTCATAAAAATAGACTGAGCACCTTAAAACTGTGAGATTGAGGTTCTGAACAGCTTAGAATTCAACAAATTCAAAACACTGCAGTTTGAGAAGTAAAAAAAAACTCAGCACCAACATTAGGAAATAATAATTAAACTGGCATACTGGCCTTAAAGTGGAAAGCAATTCAATAGTGTATAAGCAAATTATTTTAGTCTACAGAATATATACTAGAAGAAACAAATGAATGACAGTTCAGTAGAAACACTTCACGAAACAGCACTTATGTTTAGAGTGATGACAGAAATACAGATATTACAAATGAGCCAACCGACTTTCTTAAAAGTGCTGGTGTGCAGGTGGGACCTAGAACACAAATGATTTTGATCCTAAATCATACTGTAGAGATAAAAATCCAAATCACATAAATACATGAAAACTTTGCATATAAAAATAGAAAGAATAGCACCTTGAGGACAAACAGAGCACCTTAACAAGCATAATTTGCTTCAAACACTATCGTCCAAAAGTTTAGTGTCTGTAATTTTTCTAAAATGTTTTTGAACATATTAATGTATTTTAAAATCCTGTTTTCAGTGTCACATGATCATTCAGAAATCATTCTATGACGATTTGATGATCAGTAAACATTTTGTACTTATCAATGTTGAAATGTCTTAATATGTTTGAGGAAAAGGTAATACATTATTAGTCGTTATTTGAGAATAGAAAGTTCAAAAGACCACTTATTTGAAACAAAGATCTTTTGTAAAATTATAAATGTCTTCATTGTCACTTTAGATCAACTTGCTGAATAAACATATTAATTTAAAAACAATTACGGACACAAATTTTGAGTGTGTAATGTGCGATGGTCCTATTAGACTCATTAAGCAAAATGTTGAAATTTAGAGAGCTGTTCTCTTCACAGATCATTATAATCAAAGTCTCTATAAGGTAAGTCTGCAGTGACGCAATGACTTTACCAATTAGCGATTGGCTATTTTATTTCGAAGGTGGGACTCATTCCACTCTGTCTTTCTATATAATGTCTATGTAATAATGTTTATACATGGTGCTAATCCACTCAGGAAATGTTAGTGCGGAGGTTTCTTGTAAATAGTGCTTTCTGTTTAGGTTACATAAGTAGATTAAGTACATATTCAGTCATTTTTAAAGGTAATTATTTTCCACTTCAGTTTCTAGTTCATCCCACACATAGAAAAGAATACATTAAAGCCGAAAAAAAAATATTTTTATGTTTTGATTATTCTGCTTTTGTTTGGTCCTGTTATCCAGTGTGAAGTGAGGTCAGGTATCAAACTTTAAAGTCGACTACTTGAGAGACGTCCAGGGGAAGGGCTTCGACTACGACTGGGCATCTGACAGAGAAATAGACAGAGAGAGAAGGATAAAGCTTAAAAAACACTCACAAAGCAGATGGCAAATTGCCAATTGTTAAAAAGCAGAAATAATTTTTTGAGAAATCCACAGAGAACAGAAGAATTTGTAAAGAAATTGTACTAACCCTCAGACTCAGTGAGGAAGCGTGTGCAAGAGAGATATGAAGAAAACGTAATAGTTAAACTATTCTGAAATGTGGATCGTATTGTTTTCCTTGTTTTCTTTTGGAAATATTTAAGCAATAATTCACAATTCTGTCATCATTCACTTGTATTACAAGCCTGTGTGATTCACTTTCTTTTGAGAGTCCAAAAGAAGTAGCAAAATGTCTGAGCTGTTCACTTTCAAACAATGAAACTGCATGAGTACCAGAGTTTATCAAGACCCAAAGAGCAAAAAAGCACCATAAAAAAAACAACAACAAAAATTGGTTGATATAGGCTACACTCACTGGCCATTTTTTTAGGTACACCTGTTCAACTGCTCATCGAATCAAATATCTAATCAGCCAATCGCATGGCAGCAACTCAATGCGTTTAGGCATGCAGACATGGGCTGTGTCCAAAATCCTAGGCAGTAATGACTTTGTAGGTAGCGTTTATGCACAAAGGTATAAAACTGATTTAGGACAGACTTCTGAGGCAGCAAAATAGAGCGAGCTTTGGTGATTGATAAACGAATATTTATTAGGACATCAAATGTGAAAAATATTGGTCCAAAATGTACATTTACACACAGGCTGACCTCTAGCTCAACTGTCACGGAATGGAATGCACAGGATTGTGGGATATCAAAGGCAGTGAAGGATACATCTATGCTGAAAAAAAATCAGCATAGATGAAGGTATCTCAGGAGACAGGAAGTGAAGCAAACACTGGATTTGGACATGCCTTGATGCCTTGATGCTTTACTACCTTGGAATGCATCCTCCAAAGGCATCCTTTTCAAGCTTTCGAACACAGCCTTGGTCAAGATGATCTACTGAAGTACAAACTGGGCATCAGAAAAGGAGAGAAAGGTGATTTGAGTTAACTGGACTTTGAACATGGCATGGTTATTTGTGCCAGAGTATTTCAGAAACTGCTGATCTACTTGGATTTTCATGCACAATCATCTCTATTGGTTTAAAGAGAATGGTCTGAAAATTAAAAAATATCCAGTGAGGGGCAGTTCTGTGGGTGAAAATGCCTTGTTGACACCAGAGGTCCAAGGAGAATGGCTGGACTGATTTGAACTGATAGAAAGGCAACAGTAACTCAAATAACCACTTGTTACCAAGGTATGCAGAAGATAATCTCTGAACACAACATGTTCAACCTTGAAACAGATGGGCTACAGCAGCAGAAGACCTCACCTGTCCCCCTCCTGTCATCTAAGAACAGGAAAATTAGGCTAAAAATCATATTGCTCACAAAATTTGCAAAAAGAAGATTTGAAAGGAGTTTGGTCTGATGAGTCTTGATTTCTGCTGAGACATTCAGATGGTAGGGTCAGAAATTTGTGTAAACAAAAGGAAAGCATGGATCCACCCAGCCTTGTATCAACAGTTCAGGTTGGTGGTGGGGGAACACTCAGGGTCCTTTAAATTGAGCATTGTTTAAAACGCCATTTATCCATCCCTTTATGGCCACAGTGTGCCCATCCACTGATGGCTATAACGTCATTTCGTTATACTGTACTTGTACATGTGCAATGACAATAAACTTGAATCTAATCTAATCTAATCTAATCTACTTTCAGCAGGATAACGCACCATGTCACAAAGCTCAAATCATCTCAAATTGGTTTCTTGAACATGACAATGATTTCACTAAACTCAAATGCCCTCCACAATCACCAGACTTCAATCCAAAGCAGTACCTTTGGGATGTGGTGGAAGAGTCATATCATGGATGTGCAGCTGAAAAATCTGCCACAACATGTCAATATTGACCAAAAGCTCTGATGAATGTTTCCTAGCACCTTGTTGAATATATGCCATGAAGAATTAAGGCAGCTCTAAAGACATAAGGGGGTTCAACACGGTATTAGCATGGTGTGCCTAATAAAGAGGCCAGTGAGTGTAATTTGTGCGCTATATTCCAACTCTCCTGATAGCTGTGTGTGAGAAACAGACTGACTTAAATAATTTTTCCCTGAAAATCATTTTTTTGAAAGCCATTGACAGCTGGGACATTCTGCTATAAATAACTCCTTTTTATGTTCCACAAAAGAAAGAAAATCACACAGGTTTCAGACGGTGAGAAATTCTGATAGAATTATTTGATAGAGTTTTTTGGGAACTATCCCTTGAATTGGAAGACTTGAACGTTCAGTAGAAACTCACAAATGAGCGGCTGGGGCTTCCTGTACGAGAGCGAACAGGACTGGAACTACGACTCCTGCTTCTCCACTAGAGAAAAACATGCATCCACACAAAGTTACAGATTTTAATATTTAATCTTTTATAATCTTAGATCTATCTATATTCATTATTTTATAATTCTTTAACAATAATGCATTTTTGAAACTTATTAAAAAGAATTCACAAAGTATGAATACTCTTTTTCTATGCAGTACGAGTATGCCATGACTAGTATGAATGCAATTGTAATAGATTTTCTCTAAATGGCCTCCACATACCAGAGCTCCTCTCCTAGTGACTGCCTCTCCCTTCAGTATGACAGTATCTCCCTCCAACAGAGCAGGCCACACGTGATACGCCACCAGTGGAGCAGTGAACTCTGAGTCAAAACTGCGCCTGTACCTGAGAGGAAGAGTGTGTGTGTGTGTGTGTGTGTCTCAATATCTTTTGTTTTCTTCTCATAAAGCATTGATGAAAGTCTCAATGTTAATAACGATGCACTGCATTTTTAAAACACCTTGAGATGTGTTGCTGTACATGTGTGAACATCTGATTTATGAGCTCCACTCACTTGACGTCACTGTAGAGTTCACCATCTGAGCTGAAGGCCAGGTCCAGTGGTGGGTCAAGAGTTTGCATGGCAAAAGCTATTCGACATGCTTCCCTAATGAAGCTGCTGATCAGAACAAAGTCCACCTCCGGAGGGAAAGAGATGCGTGGGTTTACGTTCATTGCGTTGATCACATCCTAAATAGATGGAAATGTAACAATTTATATATTTGTGACATATACAAAGGTATAGAGAGACATTTTTCAAAGGAAAATTCATTCCTGACTTATGAAAGAAAAATTGTGTTTAATAGGATTTTCAGGATTAATCACAAACGTACATTAACACTGCTCTGCACATCATAGAGGTCCAGATTTCTCACAATGTAATCAACCACTGCATCCTCCAGACTCTCAGGACCAGTATGAGTGGAGGAAAGTGTCTTCCTCACTCGTCCTTTAAACTGTCGATAAGCCAGTTTAGCAGCCTGAAATGATTCCTGTTGGACAATGCAAATTATTATAATACAGCATCTTCCCATCTGCTATATATAATACAGTGGAGTTCACTTATCTCGACTCACAGTTAATTCGCCAATCCTATTATGTCGACGTTTTTGAAGTGGAACCGGCAAACTCCCTATTTGTCTTAACATTTTCGAGTCTTTAATGTCAATTCCTTAATGTCGCCAAACACTAATATCTCTAATATCTCACATTGGTCAGTATCGAACGGTAACGACCAATGAGTATGAGGCTTAGATGAACGAACACACACACACACACACACACAAACACATCCTGCTTTTGTTCTGAAGTGTGCTCTGCTCAGCGCCGCTGCGGGAACCTGGTTATTAAACGACGGGACGAAGCTGAATTTGTTGAGAAAGCACGTTAGACAGGCAGAATGCAAGAAAGTATGCAATCTAGTACAGCGTGATGACCTCACGAATATGTTATGATTGTTTACGCTGTGAGCAAAATTGTATTTGCAATGTTGGAGAATATAATTAAAGGTTTGTATTGAGAATCAAAGGTGTTTTTTATTGTATACTGGTAAATCTCTGCTGTTAGTTGGTGCACATATGCCTTTTGTTGTTAGCAAACATATACAGTGTATGTACATTTTTATAGCATGCCGATTGATTAATCAAATAAATCGGCATATTGGCTTTTGGTTATCTCGCTAAACGGTTATCTCGACGCTTTTTTGCAACCCCTGAGGCCGTCGACATAACCGAACTCCACTTTATAATATAACAATTTTACAGAATTTTGCATTATATTCTGAGAAATATAATTTTCTTTAATTTTGGATTCGATTAGTTCAAATTAAGTAACTGGTGTGTTTTTTTATATGTTCTATGGCTTTATAAAGAATCATAACATCACTACTAGCCTACATTGGCGGTTATATCAGGATATAATTGATAACCAAAGCTATTCTTACATTTATGCATTTTGCAGACGCTTTTATCCAAAGCGACTTACATTGCATTCAAGGAACACATTGAATCAGTTCTTGCTTTCCCTGGGATCGAACCCACCCATTGGTTGAAAACACCAATGCTCTACTGATACAGGAAAGCCTACAGCCTACAGGAAAGCCTATTCTTACCACAACAGCGATGAAAAGGATCCTCTGGACTGTTTCCAGGTCATCAATGTATCTGCGCAGGAGGCTTTGGGAGTCCAGCCTCTCTGTGGCATACAGGTCTGAGAAACGGGAGACCATCCTTGCATGCCGAGAGGAACTAGTGAGCTGGGCACGTGTAGGAGACTCACCCCTCACAGGGCTGACCGAGCGACTCCGCCTTGGAAGAGGGCTAGGTGAACGGCTCCTGACCAATCTGGAAGTGAGTTAAAAGAGTAAGTAAGGCTTACTTAAGTCTCATTTGCACTAAGCAACAAGGTGTTTTCATGTCAGCTGTACCTCTCTTGTAGAATAGTTTTTTCAGCGGTGAGGAACGAGACCTCATCTCGTAGGTTTCTGACCTGCCTCTCATAGTCTTCAAGTATATCCAGCTTTCTCTTATACAGATCAACCTGATCTTGAGCAACTCGCAACCTGACACAAATCCATTGTTTAACATAATGGGGGTATTCAATTCTCAAACATTTCACCTTCTAGTACACAAAGTCTAAATGTTCAATACACAAAGTGAAATTTGAGTAAAGTTCACCATCCATGACTCACTCTGCCTTTAGATGTAGTATTTCATCCTCTGTGGCCAACAGGGTGGTTGCAGATTTATTCTTTGTGGAGTCCAGTTCAATCTGGGTGTCAGCAAGCCTGGAAACAAATAAATAACAACAAATTATTTTAGATTTATTTGTATGAAGTGTAAGATATCACAAGCAAACCTTTCTGTACTTTGATATATTCTGTATTAGGATAAATTAATAGAATTTTATGTTTAATTGAAGCTATGACATTTTTATAAACAGAAATGTACCCTCATAATGTTTTAAACTTGGACTCTATTTTTTCCCAGTGGAAATAAAGTATTTTTAAATAAACTTCATATAGATGATTTTCATAAAATGACAGTCATGGAGACCTGGGGCTGTTAAGTTTTAAGTTAAGACAAGAAATCCCTATGAAAACACCACAAATTGTACATACACTTTAAGTTTTCTTAAAGCAAATTATAGCCAAATATATTTTAATAGAATAATCTTTTAATTTATTTACTCACCCTTAACATAAGGGTGAGTAAATAAAGACAGAATTTCGTTTTTTTATTAGCTATTACCTAAACTAAGACCCCTGAGTCCATCTTTGTGAATTAATAAAGTTGCGATTAAACAGAAGTAGCAACAGATCTTTCTTTATTGTGACATACATCTAAGTGTCATGGATCATTGGAATAGATATAATTGTAGGGTGAGGACTTGGTTCTTTGCTTTGGTTTGTTGCACAGTGAGTGTTGCACTCAAAAATATAGGCAAGCTTGCAGTTGATTGTGGAAGAGAAGGGTTTAAGTGCACTAAATGGTTAGAGAAGTTTGAGATACATCCCCAGAGAGAAGTCTGTTGTTTTTTGCTTGATTCAACATTATGAGGTAAAAACAAAAAAAACATTTGATGAATCCTTCACAAAAATATCTATTTCATTCCATGCTGGCTTTAATCTAGTTTAGACGTATGATACTGACTCCTGTTTAACCGAATCCAGTTCCATGCGTGTAGAACAGAGCCGGTCTTCTATTTTATGCATGTCGCTCTCATGAGCCGAAGACAGTTCACGAATCTTCCGATCTTTCTCCACAGATTCCTGATTGGCACATACAAAAGTATATAAGCACCCGTACCGATATTCACACACTTATGGGCAAGTATAGCGACCCAGGATCATTATTTCACTCATGAAACAAGTATGTGGAACCATTTAAAAGACAGCAGTAGATGATTCTGGATGTCCATCTGACCTGAATGAGGCTAAGGCTGGTATCCGAGGAGACAGACGAAGCGGCAATGGTGAAGCAAGAGCCAAGCCATGGTAAAAGGCGAGATTTCAGTGTGTCAACCCCTGAGTAATGTCCCCCTGAAGAGGAACGAGGACATAGAATCTGCATGAACTTTAATATTGAACTGTCAGCTAGAGGGAATGACTATGGGACATGCTAGAGCTGAACGAGAACTTAAGTATTGAACTTAATATTGTTCACTGAAAGTAGAAAGAGGAGCAAATCCGTTTGTTACCCTCCTGTGCTGTAAGGTTGAGTATGGTGAATAATTGACCCTGAATTTTAGAGGTAAGCTCCACCAGTTCACAGCACCTATTCAAGTTCTGGTCACAGGAGAACACCTGAGGGAAAGTATGACCAAAGGATGTTATGAGACAAGACATGGCTAGTGTGCAACAACAGTGAGAAGTATATAACAGCACTTGTGGAAATACCCCTGAACTGACTGCAACAATGTGCTGAATCAGATACTGCATATTTTTTAATGCTTTGCTTATAGTGACAAATTTTACACACAAAAATCAATATTCCAATTTAATATACCAAGTTCTTCAAATGCAACATGTTTTATGTTTTAAGATAACAACAAAATAATTATTTTTAACTTAACTCGTTTTTTTAAAACTTACAAATAACAACATAATGGCTTAGTAAATAGTAAAAGATTATGACAAACTACTACATTTTCCTTTTTTCAAAAATGTGACGCGCAAAAATATCTAAATGACTTTCATTCAGAATTTGAAAACATGTTTATCCATTACATTTTTTAAGAATAATCTGTTAATTTTACTGCATAAGAAAAGAGCATAAACTCCTGTGAGCTCCATTCATAAAACACACTGACGGGAGCGCGCACGTCTCCTCTCAGCCAATCAGAACCACCCAGGAATGGCGTGGCCGTTGTCCTGACAACGAGCGTCCATAGAAACCAAACTTTGCAGCACAAGCAATGCAAATATCTCTAATGTATGTTGCAAGCAAATAAAACGCTAAAACCCCCATTTAAATAGTTGATTCGCATCTGGTGAAGACAGAATCCTAAACATCCCAAACTGGAATCAGCGACTAATGAATTTGAGCACGTGATGTCATACACATATAAATGCTGAACAATGTAAAGTCTATTGTTGATCACAGACTGAGTGCGGTTTGAAGCAGTGACGATGACTTACATGGTAGTCTTTGTACCAAGCTTCCAGTTTGTCTTGTAAAACACTGTACGGAGAAGAGTTCACCAGTCTTCGTAAAGTGTCAGCCATAGCCGCTGTAATCCCGCTTCAGGACGTCCCAGTGCGCTTAATCCAGCGGCGCGGGAGCGCGCGTTGTATTTATACTGCCAGTAAAGGCCCACCATTCACACCCGCGATTTCCAGCGAAACCATGGACGCGCTTTTAGTTGTAGCAACGGTGTGTGTGTAAATGTGAGTTTGAGCTGGGCTGTTCCTCAGTTGCCTCTGTGGAGGTGCAGCTCTCTCTGTGAAGCGCGTATCAGGTGTCAGTTCAGGAAGATCGCATTCTCTTGAAGAACAGGTGTAATGCCTTCATTGATTTTTCCTCTTTTAAATGATTTTTATTATTATTGTATAATGTTTCCTGAGGTCCATGTATAATGTTTCTATGATTTTTATATAAAAACAAAATTGTCACAATTTAGAAATAAATGGCTCTGTTTGAAGGGGCGTGTCCGCTGTGAGACGTCAGTATAACCATAACTTTCTCGAATACTGTTGCTCCGTTTTTACTATTACAGCTGTCAAAATGAACTAATCGTGATAAGTTTTGATTATAGCATTATAATTAGATCTACTCCCATCACATGTTATTGCATCCATGAACATTGGGCAGCCCCATGACAGTCTATTGATGTCGTCATTGCAACCAGTGTTGGGGAAAGTTACTTTGAAAAGTAATGTATTACAATAGTATTGTGTTACTCTCTTGAGAAGTAACTAAATGTGTTACTTTAAGAAAAGTAATGCGTTACATTACTTTTGTGTTATTTTTTCTCATCTGGGTTGGGCTTGTTTTTATATTTTATAATAAAAAGTTCTATTTTAGGGCAAATGTAAAGGCCCTTTGACACCAACATAAAATAAGGAGGGAAATGCAAATTTACTCCTGTACAGAAGACAGCTCAAAAAAACCTTTCAGCAGCTGCCATTCTGCATCACAGGAGAAAAAACTTTAACTCTTACTTCACCAATAAAAATAAGAAATCTAAAGTCATTTTTGCTTATGGTTGAACTGAATCATTGAAGGTCATCAGCGAGTGCATCGGTCAAATAAAGTGAAATTAAATGCATACAAATATTTGTTTTATTCTGATCTTTCATTTCAATGATTTTATTGATTTTGAGGAATAATTAATCTGTTTTTGATTATTAAATGTGCACATTTAAAACTACAATAACCATCATGTTCACACACAATGACTCACAGTTTCTCTCAACATGGGCACAGGAGAGTCAATAAACGGGAAAACAAAGTATCTTGCGTTACTTTTTGAAAAATTAACTCAGATATTTTGTTGTACATGTAAAAGTAATGCGTTACTTTACTAGTTATTTGGGGAAAAAAGTAATCTGATTACATAACTGCGGTCACTTGTAATGTGTTAACTGTTTGCAACGCAATTTCTTGACTGGACTTGCACTCTAACCGGATGTGCCATAATGATTGCAAACAATTACAGCCAGTCAAATCAAGTAATCCAAAACAGCAATACTTAGCTTTACAAGATTCAAGATTCAAGAGTTTTATTTGTCACATACACAGTTATATACAGAATATACAACCGGCAGTGAAATGTAAACAGGTCCGCTCCATGGACAGAGCAAATAACTATTACAAAAAAACACAAGAAATTATAAAATAAAAATAGAATAAAGGGGCTATATATATATACATATGTAGAATTATAAAAAAAATCAAGTAAAAAATAAGAGATGTGGAATAAAATAAACTGTGATTAACTGTGAAGTAAACTGTAGACTATAAAAATAAATACGTGGTTAGAAGTACAGAGGTATAATGTGCAAACAGGATTATAACAAGTTGTTACATACATAATGTTTGTTTACTACAAGTTACATACAGCTTGTTTACTACATAATGTTAACAATGTTTCACAGTAAAAATGTTTTTGGATAATTAGGTCATACTTTAAAAAAAATCACATGTATGTAAAATTACGTACATTTAATTAAAAATATAATAGGTTTGAATTTTCACTCTAAAATATTTACTTTCTATTTTTAATTAGTTTTTTGTTCATAAATATTTATTAATTTAACATTTATTAAAATAATAAAACTGAGAAAAGGGGGTTGGAAAAAAGGGGAGAAAAAAGTAAAAACAACCGTATAATAATAACTATTTCAACGTCATGGACTGTTCTGTGTCTTTATTTGTACTTTCCTTATACGGCGAGACACAACTGGCCCTTTATAGCGGAGGAACAAACCATCTCACATCTCCGTCCGTCCTGCCCGAACAGAGACCCGTCCTCCCAGACCCGACCCGTCCCGTCCCGTCCTGCTGCGGGAGCTGTTGCTCGGGTTCAGGCATGAGTGAGGTGTGAGTGAGTGAGTGCGGTTACAGTGTAACAGTAAGTGTGGCGGCAGTGTATCAGTGAGTGTAGCAGTGGTTTGTCCCCGGGCTCCTGCGGCTCTCAGAGAGAGAGAGGAGCTTCAACATGGCGTCGGAGCAGGTCTGTGTTCAACAACAGCTTCAACTGTTTTCTCCGTTGTGGCGCTTCTCAAGCGATTTTCGGCGTTAAAACGAGTCATGTGTGATTTCTAACGATGTCTATAACGACTAATAACGATCATCTGCGACATTTCTGTCCGGGGGGCTTATGGAAAAATGACTCGTTAGGGTACATTTTCTTCTCGGTTTGATGTTGTTTAACTGAAGGATGATATCTTGGAGCTTTAAAATAAAACCTTTTTTCTACATAAATTTATTCGCGCTCATTTATCACAGAGGAAAGGGTGCCTGTGGTTTATTTTTAGGCATACATGTAGACCGACGGACTGGCATTCCTGAGACAGTAACACTGCTCTCTTATTTAAGATGTGTGTGTGTGTGTGTGTGTGTGAGTGTGTATAAATATGTATGTATGTGTATATATATTGCGTGTGTGTGTGCGCGTGTGTATATTTATGTGTGTATATACAAACACATACACAATATATATACACACACATTATACATTTACTCACACACACACACACTATATATATATATATATATATATATATATATATATATATATATATATATATATATATATATATATATATATATATTTGCTTAAGACATGGTTAAAATAGCATTGCATAATTGTGTAGCTCAAAAATAAAATATTAAACAGAAATTATGTTTACTTAAAATATAGTTTAATAACAAAAGTATGTTTGTTAGACTTAAAATGTAAAAAAAATGAATGTTATTATTAGAATGTTATTATATAAAAGAATAAGATATGGTAATAGTATGTTCAAATTAAGATTAAAAAGTACTTTGATACTTTGTGATTGTCAAACATTAGTAAACATGTTAGTATGATGAATTACACAGTAACACTATTAGTACATTAAACGAAAATCACATTATACAATGATCAATACATTTGTTACCGTTTTTATTCATCTTTGCTAATGTTAATAAACATTTAATTGTTCATGTTAGTTCACAGTGCATTAATTAATGTTAACACATTCAACTTTTGATTTTAATCATGTATCAGTAAATGTTGAAATTAACATGGACTAAGATTAATAAATGTAAGAACTATTGTTAATTCTAATGAAACCTAATTGTAAAATGTTACCAACTACACCATTGACTATTCTGCTATGTGTGAACTTGACGAGGAGTTTATAAATCCACTAAATATGAACCTTAACCAGTTTGAAAGTACTTGGAAAAGGCCTGCAAAATTGAGGTTAGAATTTTTCCAATGCGATCGGTACATTTTAGGTGTGCCTTAAGTTTTTTTGGTTCTACTATAATAATATTCCACCATAACTCAGCAGCAGTGGCAGCAGAAGCCTAGTAAATATCTTGTTTGCAAGCCACGTAAGTAATGCTGAATAATGCTATTTTGAAGGGGTTGTTATTGGCGTGACATTTAATGGCACGCCACTTGCAGCAGTAATGGACTCTGTTAAATGTTAAGAATTATTGTACATTACTGCACGTCTAATCGTCCTTTTTCACTTGCATCCACAGGAAATCTCAAATGCGCCAGTGAAGAAGTCTATGAGGGAGAAGGCTATCGAGCGCAGATCAGCTAATAAAGAGCACAACAGTAATTTTAAAGCTGGATATGTTCCAATCGAAGAGGAGCGACTCCATAAGACAGGACTGAGGGGTCGCAAGGGCATCATTGCCATTGGCGTAGTCATCCTACTCTTCCTGCTGGCGCTCATTAATCTCATTGTGAGTGTGTTGATTATTATTATTAAGATATTATATACTTAAAAAGATCATTTTCAACATTGATAATAATAAATGTTTATTGAGCAGCAAATCAATGATTTCTTTTGGACCATGTGACACTGAAGACTGGAGTAATGATGCTTAAAATTCAGCTTTGTCATCATATTTTAAGTTGTTATAATATTCCACAATTTCAAATAAATGGAGCCTTTGCAAACATAAGATACTTCTTTTAAAACCGTTAAAAAGTCACTTCGGTTACTCATTTGATACAGAGACCCTCATACATTATCACTGTCTGTCTTTTTATAGATCACTCTAGTGATATGGACAGTTATACGGATCGGTCCGGGAGGTTGTGAGAGTATGGAGTTTCATGAGAGCGGGCTGCTACGCTTCAAACAGAAGGCGGATATGGGTGTGGTTCACCCGCTGCACAAAAGTACAGTGGGCGGCAGGAAGGACCAGGACCTTGTCATTACTGGCAACAATAACCCAGTCAGTCAGCATCATATCTGGCTGTCTTTGGACAAATCTGTATTCTCTGAATATGAGAAAGTGTATTCATTTGAGCATTTCCTGCGTGTTACAGGTGATTTTCCAGCAAGGCAACACTAAGCTGAGCGTAGAGGAAGATAAAACATCGATCGTCAGCGACTTGGGCATCTCCATAACTGACCCCCGCACTCAGACGACTTTCTTTAGCACTGATTTTGACAACCATGAGTTCCACCTGCCCAAAGAGGTCAAGGTTCTCAACGTGAAGAAAGCTTCTACCGAGAGAGTAAGCAACTGCTCCATAGTCTTATGAAACCTGAATAATTGAGTTCATCTCACTAACAGTAGTACCTAATCACACTGCATACGTCACCTCACAAATCTTAGAGTCTTGATATGAGATTTATGATCGCCTAAGTCTTTTGATTAGTCACACAAGATGTGTTTGTACAGTGACTCAGAGCCTTTCTTTGCAGATCACCAGCAATGCATCATCTGACCTCACTATCAAAGGAGACGGTAAGGCCATTATTCGTGGAAATGAGGGAGTTTACATCATGGGCAAAACCGTGGAGTTCAGCATGGGTGGGGACATTGAGCTGAAAGCGGTAAGTAGTTTTAAATATTATAAAATATCATTACTATTGTCTATTAACACATTTCAAAATGTGTTTCTGTGATCAAAGCTGAATTTTCAGAATGATTATTCCAGTCACATGATCCTTTAATACAGGGGTCTCCAAACTGCGGCCCGGCCCGCGAGGCCGTCTCATCCGACCCGCGGAGACCTTTTTGTCTACGGAAATAAATGACGGAAATTTACGTGCATCCTGCCAAGATCAGCCGCCGCTTTACATGGACGTTATGTTTTTACCGAATTAAAATACCTTTCGAGAGCGGGAACGAAACGTTGCAATGAAATGCATTTGGGAACTCCTCCCCTTCACCTAATTTCTAAAACCTTATAGGATAACGCCAGTTGACAACTGGCCAATTGTAGCGCGATGCGGCTCTGGCTGACAGGCCGTATTAATAACATAAACGCGACGCGTCAGAATATTTCCTTCACACTTCTCTAAACGGAAAATGGAAAAATAACTATAGTGACCGGAGACGTTTTCCAACCGATCACTACATTGCAAAACCTTATTCGCTGCTTACTTTTTCAACTTCCGTTAACAGTCAATGAGATGATATAACTCCATCTAGTGACCTCTTAGGGACAAGTTCAAAGACGGACTGGTGGGTTTTTACTAGTTTTTGCCCAAGGAAGACATTCCTAATGTCAAAAATGTACCTTTCAATCTTTTGAACAACATACATGTGTGAACAAACATTTTCAAGAATAAAATACGTGAAGAACAATTTAAGAACAAACCCGTCTGATGATAATCTCAGGTCACTGTTGATGTTAGGGACATCAAAGCCAGAAATGTCTGCTGTTTTGACATCCAGGAAACAATTTCACCATTCTAGCTAATACAGGTGTCCATGTGTATCATTGTGTTATTAAATAATAACTGAATAAAATAATATTAAATAAATAGTTAAAAACAACATCCATGTTTTGATTCTTTTTTATTTGCACCTCAAGTGTGTAGTTGGCCACCGAATTGCTGTTTGACAGTTAATGCGGCCCTCGGCTGAAAAGTTTGGAGACCCCTGCTTTAATAGGATGATTTGGTGCTCAAGAAACATTTATTATTGTTATCAATGTTGAGCAGTAGTTTAAATATAAATATAAGTAGCATGAATGTTTTTTTTCTTCTCTGTTTTGCCTGCAGGAAAACACCATTATTCTAAATGGTTCCGTGATGTTCAGTCCTTCGCGTATACCAAACTCCTCACTAGGGGGAGATTTGTACTTCAATGAGGGGTTGGAGAGGTATAAACTTTGCATGTGCGCAGACGGGACTCTGTTTAGAGTGCAGGTCAAATACCCCAACATGGGCTGCCAAACATCCGATAATCCCTGTGGAGTCGCACACTAATGAAAGAGTGATGAATACCACTGGAATACAGATGCTCATTGACGGTTTCAAATGAAATAACATTATGTGTGAAGAAAACCCAGATGATTTCTATTTTACTGGACAGTAATTGGCCTATATTAGTGTACATATGCAATACACAAAAAATGCGCACAATCTGCCCGCTCACCAGGACAGTTTCTTCGACATGTCCACTCAACTTTATTGGAGGTCTAAAAACACACACACACAAACCTCTATGATGCTAATGACTCCCTTATAACCATAAATCCAGCCCAGCACAAACAGTACCGTTTTCTTTTATGACTGAGAACTCCCTATGCATTGTTGGCTCACCTCAGTGTTTTACAGTCTTTAAGCTGCCTATTTTCAGCCCTCACTGCGTGTGCTTTATATTTGGTATTGTACTCTTTTACAATCCCCTCCCGTCATTAATATCCATCAAATAGCCACATAAAATGAGGGATGTTCTTTGACTGATACAAATGTTAAAATAGTGTCATAAACCTTCTGCTTTATGGTCATTGTGGCTTTAGAAGAGGGGATTTAAAGTGGCCAATATTATTTAACAGCTTAAATGTCATTAAGATTTTTTCAGGGTTGGTTTTTATATCACAGATGTTTACTTGGTTATGATTGTAGCCTTTTTTCTTCAATGAAGCAGGATCAGAATCAGGACAACCACGTCTTATGCAAGTAACACTGTAAGCCTGATCCTGAAACAGTGGTTAGTGATGCATCAGTTCTGGCTCATATTGTCAAGGCTTGTATTATAGTGCCATGGACTAATGACAAATGACATGTTAATAATAATGTGTGATATTTTGTGCAATATAACCTTCTTGACCTGGTTTATCTGGGTACGTGTGGTATTTTATTGTTGTTTTTGAATACAGTATTATTGTGTTGTTCAAACAAAACATCATCTGTGCTTTAGAGACTACAGTGCGTGCAGAACTTATAACTTTCATGATAATTATCCACGCACTAATTGTCAGGAGTGACTTTTTTTTTCAACTCTGCAATAAATTAATCTGAAACCATCTGATATCTGATACCATTTATATATATCTGCGGGTTTTTTCAACATTGTCAAAAAGGAAATATTTTGAGGGAAGAAATAGATGCAAATGCAGGTTTTGATTGAAAAACCATGTGTATTGTGATTGTTCATACAGTTAGACAATGGAAACATGAAGTATCTCAGTGCTAACAAATATTAAGTATTATGCAGCGACTGAGTTATAAGATTAATTCACTTTTTAATTATTAATTTTGGTTAATGATCTAATGGCAATTCAATTCACTAAACTACCAATTATTTATGTAAATCATCCCCTGTTTATTCTTATTCAGCATTGAATAGGAAATCTTTTTATTGTCTTTGTTATATTTGATTTTATTTGTCTGATTTTTATTTTTTTATGTCCTAAAAATTCTTGGGAGGGAACACACCTGAGTAAGACATTAACTCAGGCAAGTGAGTGATTGCAGAACGATTGTTCTGTGTGTGTGTTTCTGGTGCCATAATGCTATTCAGACTTTGATCTCAGGGAAGTTGGAGTTAAAGTCAAAGAATTTCTCAGCCGAGTCTCAGTGTTTTGCTGGTAATTATCCGGTAACAGTCAGAAGATTTCCCGAGCCGAGTGGAGCATTGCTACCCTAAAAAGGTATTCACAACTTTTCATACAGTGTATCTGTGATTTGCGTAAAGGTTTTACTTTAATTTCCCCTTAAGCTTAGGCTAGTAAAGGATTGGTGTTTAATAATTTAGAGCTGAACTCTATATATGTGTGTGCATTCATATGATTGATTTTATTGATGCTGTGGTGTAGGGATGGATTTCATGAGGTAGAAATATTTCAGCTTTCATCCTATATCTATTTTTCCCTCTCTTTAAACAAATGTCAGTATGCCATATCCTGTCATCATTTTAAATCCGTCATTTGTTGTTTATATTTTTCAGGGCTGACTATCATGTCAGCGTACAGCTCGGTACTTGGTGTGGCAGTGCTGCTCCTCCACCTCTGGGGGACATGCTCCTTTCCTACCTCTACTTGTCTTGTTCCCTGTCTGTGCCAGCGAGGTCCTCTTGTAAACTGCTCTTCTTTAGGCCTGACAACGACTCCAACACAAATCCCAGCAACTGCAGTTTCCTTGAACCTGTCCAATAATGCCCTGCGTTCTTTGGCTTCTCTCAGCTTTGGTCATGTGAAATTGATGGGACTTCGGCACCTTTGGGTGGGAAGTAATGCTTTGGAGAGCCTGTCTTTGATTTTGAAGAAAGACCGGTCTGGTACTGGGACCCTGTCACGTGGAGAACATGGATGCACTTCATGGGCATCTGACCTTCAGTTGCTGTCTGCTGAAAGAAACCACCTAAAACATCTACCAAAGGGTACGTGTGTGAGGCAAGAGTATGGCTTGTGATACACACAGCATTAGTAATTTATGCAACATTCATACTGTAAAAAACATCTGTCTTTCATTGTCCCTGTGCCTTTCCTGTAGCTTAAACCGTACAGCGTGGTGCTTAGTCATAGGTTCAATCCAAACGCAGAAACATCCTAAAGAACATAGAAATTAGAAAGGAATTATAAAAATCCAGGCAACTTAATTAGTCACATTATAATGTTGACATTCCCATAATTAGTGTTAATTCATGTGATGGATGGATGGAAATAAATTCTAAAATTAATCAATGCCATTTAAATCCTTGCTGTTAAGGAATCATTAATACAGTAAAATGTCCCTTTATCACCCCTTAACTCGTTCATTGTCTCAGCGTTGAGAGAATGAACGAGTTTCGGTTTGGTTTCGCTCAGTTTAGTTGCATCATTCACCACAGTGCATTCTTTTACCTCGGGTTGTTAGCATTAATTGTGATCGCTATTGTTCACGTAGTAAAATAACATACAGTACAGCGTATAGAAAGAAGGTACGAAATCCTCCCTCTAAGCAGTAATTTTTATTGCATTCTTATGGGGAAAATTGTTTTGATGTACGAGAATTTTGGGTTACGAGCTCTTGGAACGAATTAAACTCGTAAACTGAGGTATTACTGTACTTAATAATTAAATAAGATCTACAACAAACATTGAATCTAATTCTAAAATACTTGATTCTCAGTATTATTTAATCTGTGACATTCATAAAACCCACACACTCTCTCCGCCCTGGTGTAAATGACCGTATCATCAGTGGAACTTTGATCTGTTGCGATTACACACTCTTCTGATCTGTTAAGATTCCATTTGAACCAGTCCACCCTCAGGATGAAGAGAAAAGAAATCACCTGTCATCTAGTCACAAGGGTTGGGCTCTGGCATTCCAGTGCCTCATAACGGGCTGTAAAAGGGTAATAATAGTCTAAACATTCCAGAGAGTGAATTTTATTAGGGCCTTGTATTTTAACCAACCTTCACATAAACACTAACATGGGGTTCTAGTCTGTCCAAAGGTGTCTTAAAGCCTTTGCATACTTATGCTATGCCATTTTTAGTTTAAATTGTGAGAGTAGTCTATTTAACCGGTAAACAAAGTATGTAACAAAAAAAATTATGCGACGGCAAAATAATCTTGCGGTAATGTAAATAGTGTATGATTTGGAACGCAACTATAATTTGCTATAGACTACCTACTGTACTACATTTAATCAGTATTACTTTTCAGTTTGGATTGCAATGAAAACACCAAGAAGCATTTGGTTAAAATGTCTGAAGCACAGGACATTTAACTGGGGATCTAGAGATGGTTCATATTAAATTTGGGACCAGAAGGCCAATTCAAACACTTTTTGTATATGGTCTCTTGAGGTTTGTCTTCAGTTTCGTATCTAGTGCTATTCTAAGGAAATCGCTAAATATTTATTTTTATTTAATTTAGGAAATGATTGTCAGTGTTGATTGCTACTATAGGGATTCTGTTCGGTTTCTGTTAGCTTTGAAAACTGTTTGACATCTAAAATGGACTTGTTAACACAGGCCAAGGCTTTAAACTTTAGTCATAGCCTTTGGAGAAGCCATTCCAGGCAGCCTGTAAGCACTGTAAGTAAGATGGTGGTGCCTCAACGTTTTTTTAGCTCTTTGCGATTCAGGACACAGCCTCAGTGTTTCTCTCTGATAAATTCCTGTCCAACAGACACTCATTTCAGCTCAGTAGTCAACACTGCTCTTAAAATAGGTAAGAGCAATCTCTTTTCTGTTAAACATAGCGGAAACCCTTAAGTCTTCCACTCTGAATCAATCTTGACATTTAAGAATCTTTCAGATGTACATGTTTAACATACTATACATATAAATAATTTAAAAAAACAACTAAGTACTGTAGTTTAGGTATTAATATTAAGCCTCATCTAGAAAAAGTGGTTTTACGTAGTGCTCATGTGTATGCGTGTGTGTTGTTATGGCCAGAGATGTTTGTGGGGTCAAGGCTGAAACGGTTTTTTTTATTTTAAACTCAAAACAACAAAAAAATGTCTGACTTTGCAATCTAATTAGAAAAACAACAACGCCCCTCTGTACCTCAAAGAACACATTGATATTTAACTAGAAAGTTTATCAGTGTGTGGTTGTTAATCATTGCCTTAGTTCTTATAAATATACATTTCTCCTTCAGGGCTGAGCTGCATGAAGTCCCTGGAGACTCTTCAGCTGTCTTACAACCAGATATCTAGGATAGGTCTTACCGACCTGGACAACTGCAGTTATTTGAAAGAGCTACATCTCCAGCATAACAGCATCACCAACATTCACCCAAATGCTTTCATAGACCTAAAACAGCTGCAGGTAACATCTCAAAAATTTTGCTTATTCATGCTATATTTTAACACTGGTCAGATGGTTTTTTTTTTTTTCCTAGAGTAAACTCATCATTAGAGTGATTTTACAGGTTTGAGAGTGTGCTCCCCCAGTTAATACATACATCTAGCACAGTGTGCACTAAAACTTGGGAATCATTTTTATTGACTCACTAATTCCATCCAGGTCCTTGATCTGAGCTATAACCTGCTGGTCACTATTCCTGCCCCGGCCTACCAGTCCCTGCGGCACCTGAATGCCTTGGTTGACGTCTCCTTCAACAGATGGAAGTGTGACTGCAACTTGCAGACCTTAAGAAGATGGATGAGCTTTGATACTGAAATTGGTGATGTTTCCTGGCAAGTGGTGTGTGCCTCTCCACCACATCACGCTGGAAAAGATCTGCTTCACCTGAAGGAATCAGAGCTCACTTGTCCAACACATGAATACAGCACATTTGGCCACTCTCATAATATGATTGTCTACGAGGGAATGAAGATATCAATTCCTTGCAGCAACGACAGTAAAGGTGCTACTTCTGTATCTTAATTTATAAAACCAGTCCAATTTACTATTTTTAATTCATAAACATTTAAAATATTTTATGCAATTTAAGTAACTCCTAAACTTGACGTATAAACAATGTAAATGCTAAAAATCTATATTTATTGATAAATTCCCTTTTATTTTTATTCTAGATATTATGCAGGTTCACTGGTGGACTCCACAGGGCCAAGTTACAAACAAACAACCAGAACTTCTAATTAAGGACATCACAGAGCAGCATGCAGGACTTTATGTATGTATTTCAGGTGTCCGGGGGGAGCACATATCAGTATTTGATCTGCATGTCTACAAAAAAGGCAGTAGCTCAAGACCACGTAGGGAAGCAGCAATTATCTTGAATGAGCAAGAAAATTTTAACTTGCCAAGAAATGATCCCGTTTTACGGCAAGGGACAAGGACCCAGTCAGAATTTGTTCTTGCTGTCTGCCTGTCTGTCATCATTACATTCATCTTAGCCTTTATCCTAGGTGTTGTTTTGAGACCACTGTTAGACAAGTTATGGAGGAGAATACGATCCAAGAGACAATCTTCACCGCCAACAACAACCTCCACTGAACCCCAGCCGTATGTAAATGAGGGGTACAGTGATGTAGAATACTATGAACAAGAAGTCAGAGTCGGTTCAAGAGTTACATTTGGTGGAATCACAGTCAATGATCAAGTGCCTTACTATGCCAGTGTAGAGGATGATCAAGCAGATGGCTCCTCTGAGAGCAACACAGAAGCCGATACTATTTATGAGAATATTGACAAAAATAATTCAATAAGCAGTGGGAAACAGCAGGCACTTGATGTAGAGAATCATAGAGGAAGAGCAGACAGCAGTAGTAGCACCAGCTCACTTCAGGAAGGCCAAATATATGCTAAAGTCATAAATAGTAAGAAACTGCCACCCAGCTCAAATGAAGACATGCCAAAATCCATGGAATTTGAGCCAATTCCAGATGCAAATGAAATCACCCAGTTAAAAAGAAGCAGCAGTTCTTCTTCAGCATCCTCTCACTCAAGTCAAGAAGTTAACTTCTCAAGAGAATCGAGTGTTGACCCTCCTGCAAACAAAAATACACAGAGTAGAATTCCAGGATTTACCACAGAGCTGTTTTCAGAATGGCCATCAAAACTGGCGGAACAGAATGTTGATGTTTTGGACCCAGAGTTGTGGAATGACAGCGGAGAGAGCTTTTCTTTCACTGAAGGCTCTGAAAGGTCAAGTATCCAGGACTTCTCCAGCTCTGCTTTAGGACACCCATTGAAGGATGATGGCACGTGGAGGCACGGAAAAGTAGAATCACCTTCAGACAAAATTAAATTAAATTCAGAGACTTTTGATTTTGACAAATCATTTGGAAAAGAAGTATTTGTTGATGATGTAAAGCAGTTTGAACTCTCTGACATGGCAAACTCCTCTAATTCAAGTGACAGTGATGAAAGTGAAGGTGGACCAAATAATTATTTGGTAAACCCAAAGTTAGAAGAATTAGAAATCCCGGATGAATCGGACACAGAGAACGGTGCAAACTTGGTCACTTTAAACAGATTCAGCACTCTTGAAGATGTCACTTTCAATGAAAGAATGCCCAGTGCTGGTATTCTAATAAAACAAGAGACTATCACTTTGGAGCCTTCGGACATGCATTTGACTTTTACTCATGGAGACAGTGTTGATGAGAATATGCATATTGATGATTCACAGGGAAATAATGTGAACATAAACAAATTTGCAATTTGCGTAGATGTGGGTCTTGATACAGTGCCAAAGGTTAAGAGATCTGTTGAATTTAAACAGTCCAAACCGCACTTTGGACATCCAACTCTGCCATCATTTTCAGAAATGGAGGTAAAATCTGAAGCTAACATTGGTGCATCCTCTGGAGAAACAAGATGCTTAAGCCAAATAAAGGTGTCACCTGATACAATTCAAAAAGTGAAACGATACATTCACTTCAAACCTCATGAACCTCAGACCCCTGAACCTCATTCTCCAACACTGCCATCATCACCTTCCTTAACCAAAAAAGAGGTTATGCTGGTAGATAAAAGTTACAGTTCATCCTCAGATGATGATGCTCAACTGACAACCAAAGAGGACAATTACAGAAGATACAACCAAATATCTTCATCAGAAGATAAAACCAAAGGAGTTTTTGAAGTTTCAAAAGTAAAAAGATACATTTCATTTAAACAGCTTGACTCCTCTTCCCCAACTCTATCAATACCAACACCTTTAACTAATATAGAGACCACAACTGAAGCAACAATACAATCTATGCAGCCCGGCACCCCACCAAAAGATTCAAGTCAAAGCATGAAGAAATACATGTATTTTAATCAGCAGGAACACCATTCCTCATCCCTGCCATCATCGCCTACCTCAAGCAGAAAAGGTTTATCAGTGAAAAAGACTAAATACAAAAAACAGTATGATAAATCATACTACGGGAGTCATGAGAGTCTTCCACTATACCATGTCCATCCTGTCTATAGATCAAGTATAAATCGATTGAATAGAGGCTATGATACTGATAGATCGACTTCCAGTGAAGATGAAGACCAATTTATAGAGTACCCAAGAAAATTAGAGATTACAACATCACCTAAGATGAACAAAGGATCCATCACACTAGACAAAAATACAAACAAAGTCCTCAACATTGACTTTGATAACTCCTCTAGCAGCACAGATGTATTTGAGAAGAAACATTCTAAAGGTCTAGTAAGACTAAGAGCAATAAGTACACGACTGTTCAACAGACATGAAAATGAAACCAACGAGAGTTTGGATGTTGGAAGAACCAGTGGTGTTTCTATTAACAAGCAGCCAAAGTTAACTAAGGTACAAACCACAAATGAAGACAATCTATTGGGAAGGAGTTTATCCCTTGATCACTTACCAAAAGTGAAAAGATATCTTCAGTTCTCACACTCTGATTGCGATCTTCATGTCCGATTACCATCTCCACCAACCACTGGGGTAGCCACACCTGACTTCACAATGACAACTGAGTCAAGGAGATCAAGTTCCTCATCTGAGGATGATGTCAAGCAAACCACTGATGATGATAAAATTGTTGGACAAAAAGACACATCTTATGAAGGTCTTCCAAAAGTAAAAAGATACATTACATTCTCACACACTGAACCTTACTCAACAACACTGCCCATGAACAAACAGGGCATCTCAACTGAGTTAGTGGCACAACCTGAATCAAGGAGGTCAAGTACATCATCTGAAGATGATATCAATTGTAATGAAGACAATTTCTTCAGGAAGATAGGTATATCTCTTGATACAGTGCCACATGTTAAGAGATACATCCAATTCAATCAGTCTAAACCTTACTCTCCGACTCTAACACCCTTACCTGTTTCAACCAAGAGACCTGTGTTGGCAGTGGAGCCAACTTCAAGCACAGCTGTCAAGTCAGATGGCAAATCTGTTGCTACAGGAACATTTTTGGGGGGTCAAATGGGTCTTAATGCAGTACCAAAAGTCAAGCGCTATGTTCAATTTACACAGTCCAAACCTCATTCTCCAACTCTGTCATCAGTTTCATCCTCCTCTACAAAAGTTAAACCTAAGATGGAAGTGAAAACTGAAGCTAAAATTGACAGATCCTCTGGAGATCAGGGTTACTTAACGCAAATAAAGGTATCTCCTGAAAATATAACAAAAGTGAAAAGATATATTCACTTCAAGCAGTCCGAACCTCATCCCCCAAATCTGCCATCACATTCTTTAACCAAGAAAGACGCCATACTGGAAACAAGGAGATATAGTTCATCCTCAGAAGATGACGTTCAACTGACAACCAACAAAGACAATTTCTTCAGGAAAATAGGGGCATCTTATGATGGAGTTTCAAAAGTAAAAGGATACATCACATTTAAACAATCTGATCCTTCTTCAGATGCCACTTCAGATACATTGCATGTCACACCTGCGGTGAAAACCAAATCAGAAACAAGAAGATCAAGCACCTCTTCTGAGGATGATGTCAAACCAACTGCTAAGGAAAACGATGCCTTTGGAGAAACAGGAGCAACCCTTGGTACAGTGCCAAGAGTTAAGAGATATATTCAGTTCACACATCCTGAAGGCCCTGTGCAGACAACAACTGGTCTTTTTTCTGAAAGAGTCAATGTATCTGTGGAAGCCAAAGAAACAAGGAGATTGAGCACTTCATCTGAGGAAGATATTAAACAATCTACTAAAGTAGGAGCATATCTTGATAGAGTTCCAAGAATTAAAAGATACATTGAATTCACACATCCCGAAAGTATCCCTGCTCAAACAACTGCTCGCTCAGTTGAAAGAGCAAACGTATCTGTGATAGCTAACGAACCAAGGAGAAGCAGCACTTCATCTGAAGAAGATGTCAAACTAACCGCTAAGGGAGACAATGCCTTTGGAAATATTGGAACATCTCTTGATAAAATACCAAAGGTTAAGAGATATATTCAATTCACAAAGCCTGAAAGTAAAACTCTAATTCATACATCAGGTGCTCTCTTGTCTGAAAGAATATCTGGGGGGTTTCAAGAAACAAGAAGATCAAGCACTTCATCTGAAGATGATGTTAAGCCATCTACTCGTGATAAAATCCCCACTGCAGAAAGAGGTGAATCTTTCAAATTCCCAAAAGTAAAGAGGTACATTACATTCACACAATCTGAACCTTCCAAGGGTCTTGCAGCACTGCACCCTCTTCCAAGTACTGTAAAGTCCATAAAGGTGCCAGAAACCGAATCAAGAGGATCTACCTTAGTTGAAGATAATGCACAACCACCTCCTAAGGAGAACGTAAAGGAAGACAATGTCTTTGGGCAAACAGATACACGTCTTGACGGAGTACCAAGAGTTAAGCGATACATACATTTTACACATACTGAAAGTCAATCTCCTGTTCAGACAACTGTTCTCTCAGCTGAAAGAGTCAATGTATCTGTGGTAGCCAAAGAAACAATGAGACCAAGCACTTCATCAGAAGATGATGTTAAACCATCTACTAATGATGACAATACAATTGGAGAGAAAAATGAGCCTCTTGCAAATATCCCAAAAGTAAAGAGGTACATTGAGTTTACACAATATGAACCTTTTTCCTCAGCCCAGTCACAACTTCCTTCTTCAAATGTTGTTAAATCCATAAAGGTGACAGCAACAGAATTAAAGGGATCCAGCTCATCATCTGAAGATGATGTACAGCCAGCTACTAATGGAAACAAAACAGAATCAACAAGGCATAACACTTCATCTGCTAATCTTGACGAAATACCAAGAGTTAAGAGATACATTCACTTCAAACCTGCTGAAAGTCAATATCCTGCTCGGTCATCAACTGCTGTCTTAACAGAAGCTGTTGGAATATCTGAGGTAGCTCAAAAAACAAGGATATCAAGCATTTCATCTAAATATGTTAAACCATCTTCAACTGATTATGAGATCATTGGAGAAACAGACAAGTCTTTTGCTAGTATCCCAAAAGTTAAGAAGTACATTCAGTTCACACAATCAGAACCTCATTCCTCTGTTGTATCATCATTTCTTAGTTCAAGCACTGTAAAATCCATAAATACAGGGGAAGTGCAAGAAAAAAAGATACACAGAACTTCATTTGATAATGATAAACAAAGAAATCATGACAGTTTCTTTCAAGAAATTGGTGTCTCTCTTGACAAAATCCCAAAGTTAAAGAGGTATGTTACATTCACAAAGAGTGAACCTACTAAAACCACATTAATGAAAAGAGATGTAACACCTAGAATGAATGCAGACCGAGAGATTACACGGCCCGGCTTACCTTCTGAGGTGTCGCCTCCTGTCTCAATGAAAAAAGGGTCTGCATTAATAATAAAGACAGAATCTGAAACACGGATGTCTGGCTTTAGCTTCAAGGACAACATTATGACAAGAGAGTCTATGGATAGTCCAGTTGAACACACTGGCGTAAAGTCAGCGCTTATGAAGTCAAGTATAAGCTCCTTGTCCAGTGACGAACAAGCTGTAGGACATCAGGTTATGGATGTACAACCACAAGATGAACGACCAGCAGTTCCACAAACATCCCCACCTACCTTAGAGAAGAAGGACTCCAGAAAATATCTCAGAGAAAATTCTGATGTACTTCAAAGGCAAGAACGCAGACGATTACTGCAGCAAAGAAGAACGGAAATGGACAAGTTCAACATTGCATCCCTATCATCCATGGAACAAGAGGGCGGCCAGCAGGACAAATCACCTAGAGACTTTGAAGGAGCAACACAGTTACAAACAGAGCAAACTTACAGCGGTTCATCTAAAAAAAGCACAGCCACTTCCATACACACAGAAGGAGCAGAAGCTCCAGTTTTACAGGGCCTTAAAACCAAGAATATCTCAACTCCAAAGTATAAGGAATTTTTAATTTAGATAAGAGTTCATTTTGACTTGTGAGATAATGTTGCACAAATCTTAGCTGATGCTGTCAAAATTGCAGCTTTGAGGATGGGGGGGGGGGGTCTTCTTTTTAGTGAGTATTGTAAATTCTGTAATATAATTATGAACATAACCTAAACTTCTTTCAGTATTTCAAGTTCTGTTCTTTTTGCATTGAAACGGAATGTATAGAAGAATGTGCATTGTATAATATCATAAACACTGTGTTGATTTTATGCGTCATGATATCCAGTAATTAAAAAAAAAAACGAGAGAGTATTGGTTGCACTTAATCAGAGGGAGAGACTCTCAGGATGACCCTAGAATAGTTTGTCTAAGTCATTTCTCTTTCAAAACATGATATATAGAACAGATTAAAATGACTCCACATTTAGTTAATAAACCCCTTTATATATATATCGAATGTAGAGAGGTTACAGTGAAAACAAACACATATACACACACACACACACATCCATACATATTTACAGTCAGATGAGAATGCTCAACCCTCTGCATTACATACTCCCCCCCCACAAAAGCAAGTCATAATGACACAGGGGAACTCGTCTATCAGTTCAAATTAATTTTAGACCACCATTTCCCTCAGGCACAAACCGGTGCAGATGAATGGAATTGTGACTGGTATCTGCAGACATTTTCCAAATGGATTCTGGCCAGCATGCACAGCATACATAGACTGTTGGCTTTTTAGATGCTGAGTGAATGGTGGTTCACTTGGATGGTTAATTTATAGTTAGGAACTTTCATCTTCCAGAGAGGGGGAAAAAAATGAAATGTCTTGTAACCAGAAAACAAAAATTGTTACCCAAAATATGCTTTAATAAAGTTGATAATGATTTTGTTTCTGTACTCTATCATCTTTTCATGATGCTGCAGATATACTGAAATGCTGCAATCACTCGTGAAGTTTAGCACTTGGTGGAGACGGTGGAGGAGGCAATGCAGAGATGAACATCTCAACAGATGAGGTTACAAGTGTGTTTAAGCTCTAAATACCATCACACAATCATGTTTTTCATAAAGCGTTAAGACTGCATGACCGCGGATACCCAAATTAAGCACAAAAAGTCCACTTCTACAAATACCTGTACAAAAAAAAAAAAAAATGTACAAAAAGGAAAAAACCTCATTCATTCACAAAAACAGCTCTAACTGCAAAATGCATGCATGCTTTTTTTCCTTGTTCAAATGACAAGTTAGCTTCACGCCACAGCCATGGACAAAACTCAACATTTTACAAACATAACTAGAATGTTAAATAGTTGCTAGGCATTGGTCACTATGGGTTAAGGTGATCATATTTGACCACAAGATCTGTGGATGAGGATGTGGCCAAAGGAGAGTCAGTGTTTAGGGCAGAATACCTGTTTTTATTTTTTTTGTGGCAATTCATCACAGAAATCAAAAGTGCACTTTAACAGCTTTCTTCCGTCCCGTCTCTTTTCCATCACTTAGATCCACGTCTTGTCATTTTAATGACATGCACAGTATAGTTACATTGCTAAGGAATCAAATGATAGAACTAATGCATTCTGCAGTCACTTTAACCTGCTCACACTCCTCTGGACAAGTGAGTCAGGAAAAAGATTCTGGGCTCTACGTTCATGATAAGTATAGCCTCTGTTTTTCATGTTGCAAACAGCAAAGCTATCCTCGTTGATCCCAAAATCAATATCAAAAATGAAGTGGTGAAAGGTATACGGATACCACAGGAAGTAATTACAGCAGAATGTCTACGACACTCTTGCTTGTGGTGTGCTTTATTAAATGGCAACCAAGTTCAGTGAGACTGGTAAAAAATAAAACTTACAGCATAGGTCGCTATGTAACTATGGTAACATGCTCTCAATGTCAACCTCCTCCAACATAAAAACCGTAGTAAACAGTGTTTGGACCACATCAGCAGAGTGACACTGTAAGCTATTTCCATTTTGAACCAAAAAGTCTTAGTAATAAATCACTGACCTTCAGTATAAAGTCAAGCAGGTGTTTGTTCTTCCTTTCTCCGTCCTTCCAGGCCTAAATTACCTAAACGTCTTGAATCTTCGGACAGTATGGGAGTTCTTAACCTACCCTGCCTTTTGGAGAAATTCCTCCAACTTTTAAGAGCCTATTCGTTCACATTCACAGCAATATGAAACATCACAGTGGGGTGGGAAGGCGGCTCCAAGGCTGGCCGTGTGCTTACCCACAATGCATTGTGGGCTATGGGGGGCATTAGGTGGAGTCGGTGAGGTGCTGTTTCTCCAACACACAACCACCAGTGACCCTCCTATGGTCCTGGCTAAAAGGGCGACATACAAACATGTGCATTGATAATTACATTCTATGCAAACACTCACACACTCAAGCCCTCGCTGCCAGAGGCCACCATCAGTTTGTCCCAAGCTCTTCAGTTTTGATTTGTACTTTGTTTTCTAGATGTTTGTTTCAAAGCTGTTTCTTTCGTCATTGTCATGGTGATTGTTGGCGATTAGTTTTTAGTTGGTGATGGTGGTAGGCATGAGGAAGCTGTCGCTACGACATCTCTCGATCTTTATACCATTCCACAAACTCATCCAACAGCACTGGCCCTGAGTAAAGAGAAAAAGGAGTCAAGAGGCAAATTTGAGGTCCTTCCAGCTTCATTGTATAAAAGATATAATATAATTATAATATAATTATTAGTATAATTAGGCATGTTAAAGTGTGGGTGCTTGTACTCACAGGCCCCGTCCTCATCATAGTTACTGAGATCAAGGTTGATAGTCCTACTGAATTCTAGAACATTGCACCATTGATCTTTATTTATAACCTTATACTTAGATTGCTGTGGGGGAACAAAAATAGGGGGGGGGGGGGATGTGTCACTGTCAAACATTTCACTGACATAGAATATGTACTGATGTGCAAACATGGGCCAGATTTACTAAACATTTGTACCAGCTCAAACCTTCTTTTGGCGTGAAAAAAAAAAACTTTCTACTGTCAGGATTTACTAAAGTTACCCAGTGTAAAATTTGCGAGGAGAGTTAATATTGTGGTTGACCTTTCTGTATATGCATTTAATTTGAGTATTTAAATGAATCACGCAAGGTGTTTGTGCTAGTCAATTTACTGATATTTGCAATTATTGACCAACCAAAAAAGTATGTCTTAAATCCGGAGGTTAATTTGCACAGCTCTTGGTAGATTACGTTGGTCATTATGGAAATGATCCGGCTGCATCTGTGTTCTTTAATGTGCGCATTGTCAGTAAATCTCCTGCAGAACTTTCCACTCCCACCAGCGCTTTTATGGGATTATGCTCTTATGCTAGTTTGCCTTGTTTAGTAAATCTGGCCTTATATGTATAAAATAGCAGTCAAATTTTTTACTGATTTAGTTTCCCTTTATTCTGAAACTGTGTTTGCATTGCGGCTACATATGAAAAGCTACATGGAAAATTAAATTGTAATTTTCATAAATTGTTTTGGTACATAGACGAGTTGTAACTTAAAAGCAGCCAACAAAATGGCCAGTTTGGGAACTCCTTCAATGCAGTTTAAAAAGTATTCCTATATCCAAGAAGTTGACTGAATGTTAAAAATAAGCCATTTAAGGTTTGTGTTGTATGCATATCAATTTTATGACATATTCTAACATGTGGAAAGCAGTAATAATGTATGTGCAATTGTGTCCAAATATCTAACTGGTCTTGCAAAATTATTAAAGTGCATGATTGACTGTAAAGATTAGAATATTTACTTCTAGAAACTGGTTAAACACTGGAAACAATGGCCAGGTCTTCCCGAGCAGAAGTCCCAGCATACACTTGGCAGTATTCAAGTCTAAACTCCTCTGATCCTTCTCCTGCAAAGGGGTGGAACCATATTAAATACAAATATTTTAAATACAACATATTACAAATACAACATATTAAATACAAATTTGCATATCACAATGAAAATACTGAATTGGCAAATATAGTAGTGAAGTAACGATCTGTAAATGACCCACTATTGCCAAGGTTCTTAAATCCAGGTTGCTCCTGGGGGGCCATTTCAGAAATGAGTTTACTGTGTATGCTATACTCTAAGCAGTACAAGCACGATTATTGTCCCCTACACCTTGACACCATAACACTGCTTCAGGTTCTCTGAACTCAAAATATTTAAAAGTGAAAATACTCTAGATAAATCACTTCTCTTACAGCAATGAAATATGGTTTCACTGCAGGAGAATGGACTAAGTGCTCTATACAAGATGAACCATGAACATTTCTGTTTTATCTAGACAGGATGGATGTCATGTTATCCATTCAAGTTTGCCACAAGCTATAAACAGTAATCCCTCGCCACTTCGCGGTTCAAGTTTCGCGGCCTCAGTGCATTGCAGATTTTTCAAAAATATTCATCGAAAAATATTTTTTTTTAAAATACCGCCATATCGGCAGCCATATTGCGGAAAGCAGCGTTGTTTCATCGTGATTCGCGAGAGAAACGGTTTCCCAGGATGCCAGACAAAGAGAGAAACTCTCTCAGAGGCTTTGTACACACCCACGGCACTCAAACAAGACACGTGATTGGTTCCCGGCGCGAGATCGACAAATGAGAGCACGAGTCGATGTATCCCGTGAGCTACTTCGCGTATTTTCACCTATCGCAGGGGGTTCCGGTCCCCATTAACCGCGATAAACGAGGGATCACTGTTTTTGTACTCATTCACTTTATTGGCCTTATCAAATGGCTCCTGTAAGAGCTTCACTCAACAAGGCTCCATTTGCTTTATTCATAATCAACTGGACAAAGGGGTAAAACAACCCAAAATAGCATCATCTCTCAGCAGTCTCAAGCCTGTTGTAACTGAACCCAGAAAAAAAAAAAAAAAAGATCCAGATCACAGTCACCATTAAACCAATATTGTAGACATATTAAAAGAATACAAGAGCTTTTAAAGTAGTGTTCATCAATCACCTCTCCTACACAAACTCACCCTGGCAAAGTCGAAGGCATATCGGTAAATGAGCTTGAAACTGGTGGCATCGTTGAGGACAGACCTCAGGTAGTCTAGAGAGTTCCTGAGTCTTTCAGTAGAGTCACACCTGCATATGACAGAAGAAGAGGAAAAATTACATTTGGGACAGGAAAAAGTGTAATAGCATGATAGTCGTTTAGCCAGACATACTGCAATGAGCCCATTCCCTTGAGCCACTCCTGTAAAGTGAAGTAACCCATACTCTGGGCATCAAGCTTCCAGGCCAATACCAGCATCACCACCTACGTAGAAATATACATTCAAATAACCATTATCGAGATGTTTAAAGAGGAAAACGTAAAACCATATCAGATTAATTTAGTTTCTTACATTCTCTGGCTCCACTCCAATGTCTTCACAGAATTTCTCCATCCCTTCTGGTCCAACCACGTCATCACACCCTGTTAACACAACACATGCAGACACGATTTACTTTTATATACACTGGACCCAAAAAGTATTTGGACACTTAAGCCCCACAATAGAAAATAAAAGTCTTTGAATTGCATGACGTTTTAAAAGTGGTTTCCTTTAAGCACACTTCAATCAAAAGAGTCTCGAAGTTTTTCAAATATTACCTTTCATCCAGTGTGTAATACAGCTGTTTGTGAACGTAGACGTTCTCCAAAGTTGTAAAATTCAAACTAAATAAAGTTATTGTCTCACAAAAGAATGAATCGACTATGAAAAGTCTAAATGAGTCGTCAGTAATTCAAATCCCACTGCGTTACGGTTCTATGTTGTCCGCTCCCCCCCCTCAGCGCAAGAATTACAAAACAGGTTTTATATTGTTAATATCTCTGGCTAACTCGCGCTATTACTGCCTTACTGGAATAGTTCTACTAAGCAACTGTCAACTTTCAGCTAAAAGTGTGTATTAATGCAGGTTGTCTGTTGTTCCTCCTACTTTGAGTAATGAAAAAGGATTGTGCAAAATTTGTTTTAAAAACTCTACTGTTACATAAGTCATTCATGCCTGTTATTGATACAGCTTCTACACGTACACTACAATAAATTTGAAATACACAAATGGGTTTGTTGATTGATATACACCGTTAATGCTGATGGTGAGGAATTACGGCTGCAACATCTCATAATGTACCTCAAACCGAGTAGCTGAGAAACGTCCTGCTCAAGTCGTCCTTGGGATGGAGGTTTGGGATGAATAACTAGTTTGTTTCTAGAATAACTAGAACGTTTCATCATCGGACTCACGCTTGGCCTGATATGGTAAAAATCGAAGCCATTGTTACTGTCCTTACAGTGTGTACAAGGACTGACGAAGCCTTCAGAGCTGAAATTCAGTTATGGTACTCATAACTTAAGTTTCAAAATATGAAGCAACTGATATAGTGTTCAAGATGAAGACAAAAAGTCCTGGACATTTTTATTTGTCAGACTTCCTTCTCCTAGGACACTTGGTGAACTAAAAAGTGAAGTTCTGAGAAAAGCATCATTTGCGCAGATGCCACTTGGTTCGATATTTTGTACGCATTTAAATTCAGACATTTTTAAGTGTGACTAAAGTGTCCAAATACATTTTAGTATATACTTATAGTCACTCTATTTACATCTTAACTTCATTTGGAAAGTCTCTGAAGTCACAAGGGCGGAATTCTGAATAAAAAAAGGAAAAAAACTAGCATAAATTTAGCTGGCATTATTCACTGCTTATCAGATTTTGATATGATTATACTGTACCATTTTTAAGACCTTACCAATGACATTAAAAGTCAGTTTATGATAGTTCATGACATGATTACATAAAACTCAACATGACTTTGCGCACATACCTGCATATTCATAAAACCACTCTAGACATCTCTTGCTAGAAAAAGCTTCAGCTTCCTGGATTTGCAATGTCTCCTGTTTTCTGTAAACACTGAAATGAATAGACATGACTGAGCGGATGCCATTTAAATACACATTAACACAAACCTGTATAAACATTAAAGCACAAATGTGCTGAATCTGATACAAACAAGAAGAGAAATCAACCCACACAAACATCTGATGGTACAATTAACAGTTACGCAACTTTCTTTATACATTATTATAACGTTCAGTGAAGAATTTCTTTACTTATGACTTATGATATGATTTGACATTCTACCTAGTTCAGTTGTTAATCAAAAACTCGGGTGGATGAATGAGTTTGTATGTATGATGGAATTCAACAATTACACAGACATGGAGAGGTTATAAAGACGGATGAATGGAAAAGTGATGTTTTGAGCATACTTATCCTGCCGGCTCTTCTTGGCAGACAGGTCATCTCCAGCAGTGGGTCTCCTCTTTTTCCTAGGGGGCATGGCTCTGGAGCAGCAGGCTGGAAAAGAGAGACAAAGAGCACAAAAGATGATGTTTCTCTTTTTCAGTAACTTCTTCCCCCGAACCAGGGATATGTCCTCATACCATTTGCATGAGACGCAGTCCCAGTTCCAGAATCAAATCACTGAGGGTGTTTTATTAAAGTAAAGATGTAATGTGTAATCAAAAGCTCCACCATAACGAGAATAGCTATGTACAGCGAGACATTTAAGATCATTACATTTACAATTTCAAAAATATTTCGATATGAATATTTTTCTATTAATCTGCATTGCATTGCTTAATGCATATCTATTTTGACCCATACTTTTTTGTCCCATGCTATAGTTACACATCACTCATTGCAATTTTGAGAGTGAATCCTGCATTAATATGTAGATATCACTTCCAAAACTTTTTCTGGCGTGTGTACTGCATTTCCCCTGTATATAACCCGCGGGTTATCCTAGATTTTACAAATCCCGCGGTGGGGGTGCGGGTTATATAAGGGTGCGGGTTATATCACAAACTTTTTACACGTAATAATATTTCAATATATTTGTTACGTCCCTAAGGACGTATGTTTTTTTTGCTGTATTTTCAGTCTGTTTTTCTTTCTTGCGAGGGTTGTTGTCTCTGGCGCTTGTACTGTCACTCTGACAGCTGGCGCTAATAGGCTGTCTGACCTGTCAATCATGCAAGAAGACGTGATTGGCTGTGCTGCCATGAGGGCGGGCTCTTCTCATCTCATCCGATGATCAACACCTGTAGAATACACTTCTTAAGGGACATGTCGTTGCACAGCGCGAGAGACTGCTTTTTCTGTTTGTTTTGATTCTGACTTGTGTTTGTTTTCTTATTGTTTGAATTTCACACACAAGCACTGTGTACCGAGCCTGAACAGTTATGGATAATTGACGTCATGCGAGCAACATCCGAAATTCGAAATGTGAACTTACACAAAAAAAGTTCATAAATCTATGGGTGCGGGTTATGCCAACTATTTTTTTTACACAAACCCCGCAGGCTATATGAGTGTGTGGGTTATCTGTGTCTGCGGGTTATATGCGGGAAAATACGGTAATTATTCGTCGACTAAATGTTTATTCAATGGATTATATATAGCCCTATATATAGCCCCGAAAGCATTTAAAGACTAAAAATATCTGTCACTCATCTCAGTTCATTGCAAACTGACAAAGCTGTCTACACTACACGATGAATCTCTAACTTACATCATATCGTGTCTATACTTTATTTGCTAATGAGAAGATTAGCGAGTTTAGAGAATTCTGAAATAAAAATGTATGTTGTTTTAAGCATTGATTCTGACTAACTTCATTGGCCATCTGATTGGCCATTGCATTCAAGAAAACAACAAACATGTTTCTGATTGGCTGCATTTCTCACCTCTGCAAAAACACGTTGTAAATAGAAACATTTGACGTTCTCCAAAGCACAAGTACGTACTGAGGCGTTTGCCAAGTCTGTTTGTGATATTTATTATAAGGTTTCATTACACACCCCCATTAAACCGCACCTGAGACGAGACGCCCTGCAAGCCCTCATAAAGCTTCAACATTAAAACCTGGAGGAATGGGACTTCTACAGGGGACAAATATGAGGATTACAGTAAAAATACACTAACTTTCAAATTTTAGGGGTCAGTAAGATGCTCTGCAAGATTATTAAATATTATTACTATTTAAAAGAACAATTTTCTATTGTAATAGATGTTTAAACTTAATTTATTCCTGTGATCAAAGCTGAATTTTTTTTAGCATCATTTTTCCAGTCTTCAGTGTCACATGATCCTTGAAAAATCATCCTTGTGAAAACTGTACCGATACATAAAAAAAAGAATTATGAATAGAAAGTTCAAAAGAACAGCATTTATTTGAAATGGTGTTCAAATAGTTTATTTGAAATTACTTTTGTGACATTTTTTGTCTTCACTGTAACTTTTGATGAATTTAAAGGATCTTTTCTAAACAAGTTTATCTTTTTAAACGTATTGACACTTTTCAATGGTAGTGGTAGAAAAATAATAAATAAGGTAGATATATATTCTGCAATATATTGTGTGTGTGTGATTGTGTGTATATATATATATATATATATACACACACACACACACACACACAGGCATACATCATAATACATGCATACATACACACACACACACACACACACATTTGATAATTAGTTGATTATGTTGTGGAAAGATGGGGCAGGTCACTACCTGTGCCGTGAGTCTCTGGGCTGACGTCTTCTGTCAGGTTCTACGGAGAGAAAGAAAGAAAGTGCGTTCAACATCCACCATCACTCTTTGTCTCTCTCTACCTCTACTCAAACAACATTCTGCAGCAGACTAGCAGCTACTAGCACCGCACCAAAAAGAAGACCGTAAGCATGTGTGTGATGCAGGTGTCTGATCATCTTATTTTCCAGTAACCTTTACAGATGCTGCTGGTGCAGCTTTCTCAAAGACATCGTGGAGGAGAGTTCTGGAAATAAGATAATGTAGAGCACAATTCTGTGTCAAATCAGGGTTATGAGGGTAGATATTTAAGTAAATGGCTTGATCAAAAGGTTAATTTTGTAATACGGTATGTAATAATGCCATTGAGAGTCCTAAACTACCATATTGTCAAACACCGCTATCCCTATCTACCAGTACACAGGTCAGCTCTTCCATTAATCTCAATACAAGAACAACTGTCCTTTAACCAGGGAAAAGAGGATTTATGGCCTGATCTAATAATATCCACACAATAATATCAGCTCATATTTGCAAAACTCTGCATGTGATACTGTATATATGAACAGCCTACACAAAAACCTTGTGATGAACTCAGTAAAATCTCACGGCCATCATTCAAAGTTTTACTCATCGAGTGCCCATTGCCTGACATTTTAGTGGATATTTTGTATGTAAATTATATGCATGTATATCTAACAATAAGACTTAATCACTATCACATAATCACTCTCCCATTTCTGGTCAATGCATTTTACCATTTACCAAATCTAGCACATATACTGCATGTATTATTTATAAATATATAAATCATCTAGATCTGGTTATATATCATCTATGATCTATTCTTAAGCCTCTTTAACGCGCGTTTTCTCTTTCAAACATTGTGTTTGAAGCCGGGTTGAAGGCTGAAAAATCAAGCAAATCTCTCCCTTAGAGTTTTTCCATCATATTAATAAATCATAAACCTTTATTTGCTGAATTCAACTGCTGCAACAGCATACAGAGAACATATGTGGCATTTCAACGAGATTTATCCATGTCCTTTCTAATAGGCTCAATAAATAAACTACACAGAAATCAATGATACATTGGTAAACTTTGGTATGGATCTTGAAAACTGTTGATTTTGTGTGGACTTTCGTGGCCTACCTGCCAGAAGCACTTTAAAACAAAAGAATCAAACATTTAGTGATAAACTAAACATGAAACATGCATAAATCCCATCTGTATAAATGCTTCTGGTTTAAATCATTTAACGCCTTGAATGTTAAATCTGGCAATAAAGCTGATGAGTATTTAAGTGTAGGCAAATGGAGTCCATATTTACCAGCCTGTGCAGGGTGTGGTAGATCTTGTGGATACTGGCCAGTGTGGACAAATGAGAGTTCAGCTGGAAATCTGTGATGGAAATATATATATAAAAACATCTGTTACTCCTGGCCGTTTTTGCAGAAGCATCTGGGCTGTACATTGGTTTCTATGTATAGTTTGTGTTTGTTCACCCAGTGTCTTCAGTCTAGATGTAGAAGTTATAAAGAATATGGGAAAGAAGTGTCAGCTTCAGTCACCCTGAGTGATGGAAATATGAGATGCCATGTGAGATACTCAAGTGTTTCTAATAAGCTAATGCATATAATATGCATTTGACTGCTTTATGTGCCTTCATTATGAGCAACAGAGCACAGCAACTACCAAGACTATCTTCCATAACCTTTATATTATCAAGTACAGTTTAATCATTCAGAAAGTAACGTGGAGGTCATATTTCTCTTGCAGGTTAATCAGGTCCTAGCAAATCTTGGATATATAAAATAAATGTGTGGAAGCAAGACTTGGGATTAGATATATATAATTAAGAATATGTCCAGACCCAAAAGTAACAATCTAATAGCTGACCGAAACAGGCTTACAAGATGTAACTGCAGTTAATCAAAATAAATCCACAGTGATATTCCAGGATTTTAAACGTAACCCAACACTTCAAACGGAGCATTAATTCATTGCATGTGATAATGTGATGAAAGTCAATGTTTTATCACTACCAGTCTTTTTTTTTTCTTGAATCCAGTTTTTCATTCAGGTTATTATTTCGATAAGATATTTAGATATGAATATCTTTAAAGGTCCATAAGATTTTTGATACATCTTTATTATTTTTTTCTTCTTTCTTTGATTTTTCCAGTCTTACAAAAATATTGCTTACAAATGCAATATAAATACATACATATATATATATATATATATATATATATATATGTGTGTGTGTGTGTGTGTGTGCATACATAGACAAAATGTACACATACATACATATATACACACACACTATATATACATATACACACAATATATATTATTGTGTATATGTATATATCAATGTATTTGTGTACATATACACACATACATTTATATACACACACACACATACACATACACCTAAATGAACTCAATAAGATTAAGTATAAAACGTAAACGTGTTTTGGGCGCATGAAAACGAAAGTTAGCATTATTTATTAATTGTAAAGAAACTAAAGCGCGGCGCAGCAGCAAGAAACCGGCGCAGCACCAAGGAAACATATGATCCATTTTGCACACATTATAAACTTCCACCTTTCTCGTTATTCGGATAAAAAAAATGTATCGTGCAGGCCTTTGAATGTGAGCGACGTGCGAGCAGCATAAAATCTGACATAATGTGTCATGTAAATAATGTCCGGTCTCTAATCCAGGGCGTTATTAAAGCAAACTCGACATAAAATGAGAGTATTTGTGAACGTGTGACGCAGTTGTCAGTAGATATGAAACACCACAAACATGTAATAAACCGTATTTGTCGAATTCACAGCAAAAAATTTCAAACATTCACAGCTCTACATCGACTGCAGTTTAAAATAAGATGTTCTGCCACATTGTTAACACATGAATGTATACACACAACTTACAACGACTTTTACAAAGTACCTGGAGAGTCTGTGGGTTTCTGGTGAATGTAGTCTAACGACAGACGACGCCTGAGTGCGCCATTGCAACGGCTCGGCGGAATAAACTACATTTCCCAGAATTCCCCAAATCATAATTTCAATCGCTACTCTCCCCAACTGATGAATGCGACCCAAATGCTGCAAAAAAACATTTTCTGTCTTTGATCAAAAACGTTTTTCCCACATCGCTGTGCTGTTGGTCTTTCAGGGGGCCGTACAGTAATGCGTCGGATCACTCGACTTGTGTGCAAAGCGCTACATTTTTACACAACTGCGTCACAATTTTTCACCCCTGTCATTTTTCCGCAGTTTTCTCGAATAAATCTGACCCGTTTGGCTCCAAAACAACCACCTTTAACTTGCTTTCTCGTTGCTCGTTCGAGTTGTGAGGAGATGGTCCCTTAAGGGTCTCTGGGTATTAAAGGTAATTAGTGTATTGTGTAAATAGGATCAGATCCCGTGCTCGGGTGGCTGGATACACTCAAGCGAAGAGGATAAAACGCAGCAACATCCCTCGCAAGGTCGCTGTCGCTCGCAAGCGCCCAAGACATCGGAGTAAACACACAAAGAGAGCTCAGACTCGGTCTGAGGGCTTGTGTGCTCGGGTAGCGGCTACTTTACTCACGAAATGCGTCAATACAGCGACTCATGCATCTCTAAAGAAGTCACGGACACTGGTCAGGGTGCAGCGAGGTCGCGGTCGCCATCGCATGTCGACAGAACACGAATAGCAGTGAAAACGTACTATTGTACTTACTTGACGCATCTGAGTGCATTTTTATGAAACACACAACTGTATTTGTGTGAGTCTGCAGACCGGCCAGTGGGCGGGACACGTCAACATTATCCCCGCCCACGAATGATTTAGATGGACCACAGTTTCAATCGCCACGCCCACTTGTGTCATTGATTAGTCGAGAGGACTGTCATTCACATTGCGTGGAAACCAATGTGTACATCCCGCCTCTAGATCAATGCTATTGGCTAATGTGCTTTCATAGCTCCTCCCTTTAACGCATATTATTGGCTGAGAAGTGTGTCCACACCCATCAGTTACGATAGTTTCCTCGTGCACAGAAGAGAGCCAGCCCACGATGACACGCTATTGGCTCAGCTCAGAGTTGGGTTAACAAAACAATGGTGAGAGAAAGAATACAGAGAAAAACATTACAGATCGAGGCGGCTGCTTTTCCTTGTTTTTGCGCTATTGTCCTCCAAAAGATTGAAAAGTGTTAAAAGTAAATGGAAAAACTGCTCAAGCAGCAGAAGTGTAGTTATGTTAATCATTGTGATTAAAGGGGCAGCTCACGCATCTAAGCATGTTGTTTAAAATCATTGTTAATTGTATCTATAGTATATGTTGGTAAAGCTGGCAGCGATGGTGATCATTCCTTTCACTGCATAGATAAAAGATGCTAAGTTGGCAAATGGTGACTGGGCTGGTGACTCATTCTGCATGGCATCAACAGTAACTGCATAACTTGAGGAAATTCAATAAATATATCCAGTGTTTTGTACTACATGGTCTTTATTCTTCTCAAACGTTCTGTAATATTTCCCAATCATTAATTCACATAATTGTACAAGCTTTCAACAATATTAGTTTATGTTTTTATAATGCACAATGTTAAATATTCTCTGCAGCAGCACTGGCTCTGAATAATTATTGACAATAATCATTTCATTTTCCCACTTTCAAAACAGTTGTGGATGCAATTAGTTGACACAAAATGTTATGTTATATTAATATATGAGAACAAATATATATCTATATATATAAACCACCCAAAAAAACCTTCTAATGCATGAATTTTTCTACACAATTGCAGCAAGTGGAATAAATATAATTTTCCTCTTAACTTTTTCTTTTTAAGAGGATGCTTTTAGCGACAGCAAAGTCATTGTTGTCATAGAAAATAAATCCTCTGTTCATTTTTATATAGATGCGTCTTGTGCTCCAGTACTGATGGACAGTCTCTGACTACATATCGAGCTTCGTTCTGTTACATTACCCACTGGCAAATAAGCTTCTGGGTTAATATGGCCCCCATGTAATTTAATGGAGTTGTAATATTACATAGATATATTTTGAGTTCCTAATAAAATATTCTAAATCCTAATTCACTCTTGAGTTCACCTTGCACAATTAACTCAACGTCACTTTCGTAAGTGCGCCATGATTATATTTGTGCCCTTAAAAACAAAAGTTTTAAGGTAAATGGTTCCTAAAATAACTTGTTTTCTTAGTGTGAAGAAAATTTGAATAATCTGAAAATTCTGTTTCCACTGTAAAGAATGTTTTGTGCAAAGAGAAGGTTATATGGATCTGTAGATCACATGTCACTTTCACAACTTTCAGAAATATTTTATTAAGTTTTTCCTCTACTGAAAGTCTTCTGGAAAGATATTTTATCAGAATAAAACATTGAACAATTCCATTGAAATGAATGGTACATGATCAAGGCCTATAGATGCAAATAAAGAACCTGTATTTGTGATAGTTAAATACATAGCAAAGTTATTAGTCAGTATATGTTTTGTCAAAAATCTGTTCGCTATTGCTATGGGTTCCTTGTCAAGAAAATGATTTCTGTTGATCAGTGTTTATTGAAGCAGATGGATACTCTTGGCCTTGATTAACTGGTTACTGAGAGTTTTAAAACACTACACAAGTGGAAGAATAATAGAAAAGTAAAGAAAAAAACTATGTTTCTCGGGTTTTATGTTTTGACTACTTTGGGGGAACTGAGTACATTGACTCCTGATTAAACGAAGGAACTTAAGCTGGAGATTGGGGGTAATGAGAGCCGAACCAGTGACCTTCAGTTTACCAGTTGGAATGTCCCCTATTTCTGTGTGCTTGAATATTCCTCCCTTTATACCTTCTCTATATGTTAGGTCAAACACAGTGATGGCAAGGGTGTTAGTGCATTTTGTTAAACAGTTTTGATAACTGAACTTCTTTAACAAGAGACAAAAACAGAAACCACTGAATAAGTAATTTTGACTGTCTGCATCGCATGCCTTTTTGACTGTATTAACATATCATGGCAACTGTATTCACTGTGTATTCTACTGCAAAAGACGACTTTTATCTTGCACTTAGATTATATTTAGCTAGTTTGCCATGTTGGTTTTACAGACCAGTATAAATGGCCACTAGCTGTCGCCAGATTCATCTCTGGCAGGACTTGCACGGAGGAGCACAATAAGTTATTATTAGTTTGTCGTCATCACAACTCTATTAAAACGACGGTTTCCTTTGCAGAAGCCAAGCGGGATCATTTATCGGCGTGTAGTAGTTTATAATCCAGTTGAAGAAAACAGCAAAGATCACGTGTTTTGTCAGAAAACAAAACGGGAAGACAGCAGAAAAAACTCTGTGAAGAGACTTTAAGAATGAAAGTCACGTGACTAACTCAGACTTTGAGATCCCATGATGCTTTGCTCGCTCAACTTTTAACATGTTGGTATGATATGTAGTGATTTGTGTACTTCTGTACATCTGTGACGTGTAGTGCAGTAGGTGTGTGTGTGTGTTTGATATGTAGTGCAGTAGATGTGTGTGTTTCGTGTAATGCACTGATGTGGCTGGTGTTCCGCGAGATCCGCGTCGGTCCGCTCACCGTCACTGATGCTGCTGTTGCGTTTCCTCTGACTCTGAATCTTGCCACACTTCTGACAATACACTCATGTTTCACCTCAGATCGCATAAATCTTTCGCCTTTTACTAAAGATTTCCGTGGGGAGGAACATAATGAGTATAAATTAATTTTTTGATGCCCCGCCTTATTGCGGGGCTACCCAACCTTTGTGAAGAAAAGAAAATTGTAACAATCAATTAATATAAAAATATAAGATGCAATAGTTGTGACGCTATTGTGTTCAGTAAGTAGAAAAACCGTGTGAGCTCGTATTAAAATCTCACATGGAGATTTACATTTCTTTTGAACTTTGTAGTGACATTTGAGTCTGATTCAGTGATTGCAGAAGCTCATGATCTACGTGTCATAAAGCGGTGATGTTTATTCTAAATGACCGAGTTGTTTGCTTTACTGTTTAATTAGCTTTCGCTTGAACGTCACATCATTCAGACCGGTTTAAGATTATGAATGAGATCAAAAGGCGGGATTTATCACGAGAACCAATCATATATGAGCAAAGCTGATCATATTCGATCATTACAGATTCTATCCAATCATAGCGATTGATATAGATTGAAACGTCGCCTTACTCTCAAGTGACTTTCCGCTATTCCTTTTTTGCGGGTCTGTTAAAAGTCAACGAGTCAAAGAGATTTGCACACTTTTAATGTCACATTTGTTTTATATCTGTAATATATATTATTGTCTCAGCCAGACAGCCAGTGTTGCCATATTGGGCGGGTTCCCGCCCAATTGGGCTCCTTTTGGTCGCGTCCGACCGGAGAAAAATGCATTGGGCTGGTCGATTAAAAAAATTGGGCTTGTTTTTGATGACAAACCCGCCCAAATTTCCTATATAAATGCAAATAAATTCCACTAAAATAAATCTCTCTCTGGATAATAAAGGCACCACGGTTTTACTGTATTAGCTTTTTTTTTTTTTTTTTTTTTCCAAACAGTGTTTAAAGTCCCTTTATACCAAAGCACTCAACTTCACCCAAATTAAATTATTCACCAACTTAAATTAGGTCACTTAAGGTATTTCAAGGGGAATTAGCAACTGCGCATATCACATGTCAGGGTTCACTGGTTCTTTGGGCTGTAAGGGTCACCGTCGAGGGCTGCTGTGTTTAATTCACGTTTCCCCTATAAGGTTGCAGGATGATTGGCCACTTTTCCGGCAGAAAAGTCACGTCATGAATCGCATAACCCTCTATTTCAACTGGATCAAGATTTTTACTCTTCAAGAAACATAAAAAACAAAGTTTAACAAATCTTTTATACACATTTTCAAAAGACTTTTGATCCATTTTCAGATATTAATTTTTTTCATAAAAAAAGTAAAGCAAGATATTCTGCAAATAACTTCTTTCAGAAATAGGGATACATTTCTTATTTTTTGAAATTGTTTTCAATGAGCCATAGAATATTTTTAAATCTAAAAAAAAAGAAAATTTATTAGACCTATGCAAATGACACTTTCATGCAAATGGCACAAGGATAATTATTAACTTTAATGTGTTGTCAGTTGTAGAGAACCAGTATAGCAAGAAGAGGATCAAAGAGTATTTTTATTGCAACTCATTTGCTATATATGTGTGTGTGTTTTTTAAATCATCATAGATATCCACATCCAAAATTCTTTAGAATAGTGCAGATCATGTGCAATATTTTGAAATTAACTTATTTTGTTTTCTGGGCAATAAAAACATATTACTCTGACCATATTTTATCAATAGAAAAGATTAGTTTCCATTTCACAAGTGCTTTTGGGTAACAACGAGAATCTTGATTGAGACACTTTATTATTACAGTTATGATGACAGTTAAATGATTCTGATTGGCAAAGAAAGAAAGGAAGAAAGATAAACAAAACTAGTAATTTTCCACACAAGAGCAGACAGTCAGAAGCATATTTTCGTTGAACACAGATACACAGCTTCTCCAAGGCTGAGCTCCAACTATCAACAGAAAGACTTCTCAAAACATTCTGATAACATGTTGAGAAGTACAAACAATAGTCATCATTATTCTATGGAAAAATACAGAAAAGCAAAGTAAAGGCTTTAACTAATAATTGGTTACAGAGGCGATAGACTGTAGTGCACAGGTGTTTGAAGATCACTAAGTTGATTATAAATCACTCATTACAAATCATTAGAAGAAAAGAAATGAATATATTGAAGGCAGATAATCAAAATCTCTTGTTGTTATGAATATGAGCTCTGTGCTCCCCTCCATGGCCACCAGAGAGAGTGCACACATATACTGACACTACACTACACACTACATTTCTCATCATGCAGTACACTGGACTGATTACACACCAGCTGGACACCATCATGACTGTTTGTTACACCAGCTGTTTCCCATCATATGAACTATAAAAGACTCCTTCACCCATACACACACTGCAAAGTCTTGATTAGTCCTGGTTGACATTCTGAGCGTTTATATCTTGTTTTGTTACCGATTCTGCCTGTTTGCCCGTTTTGATTCTGTTCTGTTCTGCCTGCCCTGACCTGTGCCTGGATTTACGCTTGAGATTGTTTTCTGCCTGTCTTGACTACCGCCTGTACCATTTTTCTGATTCCGTCTGCCTGCCTTTGTGACCCCTGCCTGTATTACCATTCATGTACGCTATCTGTTTGCCCTGACCTTCTGCCTGCACGACCACTCTTAATAAAGACAAAGCGATTGGATCCCTGCCTGTGAGTCACCTTCTGTTACACTTGTATCTTCTATTTACATTATATATTATTTTATTTTTCCTATTTGTACCTATATTCTTTCTTTGTCTTATTTTTACACACTCAACTTCACCCAAATTAAATTATTCACCAACTTAAATTAGGTCACTTAAGGTATTTCAAGGGTATATGATCTGATATATGTTCTATCAAGTTAGGGATTTTTATTAGTTAAAAACATTCTGATAACATGTTCTATCAGTTGAGAAGTGCTGACAAATATCAGCAGCCATATCACCCTGTAGCCTAAGACTGGTTGCCCACTGAAGCTAAGCAGGGTTGAGCCTGGTTAGTACCTGGATGGGAGACCTCCTGGGGACGACGGTTGCTGCTGGAAGTGGTGTTAGGAGGCCAGCAGGGGGTACTCACCCTGCAGTCTGTGTGGGTCCTAACGCCCCAGTATAGTGACGGGGACACTACTGCAACAAGCACCGTCCTTCGGATGAGACGTTAAACCGAGATCTTGACTCTCTGTGGTCATTAAAAATCCCAGGATGTCCTTCGCAAGAGTAGGGTGTAACCCCGGCATCCCTGGCCAAATCTGCCCATTGGCCTTTGTCCATCACGGCCGCCTAATCCCCCCTTACACTAATTGGCTTCATTGCTCTGTCTCCTCTCCTTAGCTGGTGTGGTGAGCGTTCTGGCATAGGTTGCCGTTGCATCATCCAGGTGGATGCTGCACACTGGTGGTTGAGGAGATCCCCCCCCCCCCTCCCAAGCGCTTTGAGCTCTGGAAAAGCGCTATATAAATGTAACTGATTATTATTATTATTATTATTTTTCATATGTTCTTTTCCTTTGTCTTATTTTAATGAGTTGTACAGACTGATTTATAATCAAGTTAGGGATTTTTATTAGTTAAAAACATTCTGATAACATGTTCTATCTGTTGAGAAGTGCTGACAATATTCATCCTTACTCTATGGAAAAATACAGAAAAGTAAAGAGAGGTTTTTATATATACAAGCGGCAATGGATTTCTGAATCGTCTCTATAATAGTGTTATAAATGTACATAAAAAAAAGACATGAAACTAGGCTTTCCTGTAACTAGAGAGTGTGGTGCTTACAACGCCAAGGTCATGGGTTTGATTCCCATGCTGAAAGCAAGAACTGGTTAGAATGTCAATGTGTTTCTTGAATGTCATTTTGGATAAAAGCATCTGCCAAATCCAGAAATGTAATGTAAATGAAAATATAAAAGACATTGCAGGATGCACGATGCTGATGATGACCATTAAAACGAATCATAGTCTGTGAAAACGGTCCATTGCACTCATGTTTCACCTCAAATCGTATAAATCTTTTGCCTTTTACTAAAGATTTCTGTGGGGAGGAACACAATGAGAATACAATAGTTATTGAAGGCCTGTCAACACAAAGCTCTCTCTCTCTCTCTCTCTCTCTCTCTCTCTCTCTCTCTCTCTCTCTCTCTCTCTCTCCCTCTCTCTCTCTCTCCCTTAAGTAAAATAAAGAAATGCTGACATAAATGTGTTTATAATAATGCAGAATTCGTAGTAGGTTACAGTTAATGGAGAAAAATTGCTCTTACTGTAAGTTATCTTATGTAATATAGTTTAAATAAAAGTTGTTATAGAGCTTATTATTTACTTCAATATAACTCAGTTCTCATGAAGGCTACGGATGTTTCGATAGCATTCAGTAAAAGTTGAACACAGGGTAGTGATTAGTCACGAGACTTGGTGAACATCCTGTTAAAACCACAGGCATAAATAAATCCAATCTATGTGTATAAAACAGATCCAGTACAGTACTCTTCCTACTGTAATATGACAATCTTGTCTGCAGATTTGGGTAATATTCAGGTTTAACTGGAGTTTTTTTAAAGTGTTTTGATTGTTGTTTTTTAAAGGCCAGACTCTGAGATTTCTCTGAGATTCAAGAATCACTTTGGTATTGGGTTTATGTCAAGCGTGCTTACAACGATAAGCTTATAGTTTTGTTTCATTATTTTCAGTTACTGGAAGCACATGCTGAATTTTCGCAGTGATCTTGTTCAGAAATGGCACTAAAGATATTAAGTCATAGGAATGATTATGAAATCAATGTCTTGAGACCACGTGGTATATTATCTATTCAAATGCTTTCTAACTTCCCAGACAAGAGGTTTAAAATGTGTACATTTTTATTTTAAAAGAAGACTGTGTAAATGTCTGCCAATATCTTTAAGTATCTTTATTTTTAAACAAAGATGGATTCACTATCATAGGTATTTAATAATAATATTTGTCTATTAAAATTGACTCATTATACAAAGACCTCAGAACGAATGTCTCTTCTCTTTGCCTTGTGGATTCAAGTGTGTTTCGGTATAAAACAGCCATATACTTTCTTGCCAATGCATGAAAGCTATTTCAAATCTGAGTTGATGCGCCTTTATTTCTCTGTCAGTCTTCTTACGTCGCCTTTCTCATCTATTCTTCCTTCTCCTTTACAAAAAAATGTTTCTAGAGAAAATAACAAGTGTCTTCAAACTGTCTTGTTTTTTTTTTTATTGATCAGGTTGTCAAATGCCGAAGTTGAAAAGGTTATTTTGGAGCACTGCTATTATATATAACCCCTATTCTTCCAAGTTTCTGAAAATGTCAGATAGAGTGATTTGTAGCAGTGTGAATGCAGCCAAGGGTGCGTCTATCTAGGGCGAAATTGTGTGATAAAGATTTATCAGCGCAGTCAGTGAATGTTGGACAGAGGTGAGCTTACTGACACGAATATGTGTCAAAACAGGAAATCTGTACTCTTCAAAAAACTCAAATGACATTGAAAGGGGACATTTGACATGTGTAAAAGGTCTTGTGAGCATGATGTAATGTCTGCTTTGATGTGGCTGCTACACAAAAACATGGAGAATTGGGTAAAGTGTTCAAATCATTAGGTTCAAATATTTCTAAAACACCAAATTCAGTGATTGTCCAACTGGACAATCTGCAGGGCAACCATGACGTTGCATTTGGGTTGAAACCACAATGTTCAAATACTTCCTCTGTACTACAAGACATGACAGCACTGGCCACAAAGGGAGGTGTGTGTACAAAGTTAAGGATTGGGGAGGAGGGAGGAGGAGCTCAATGAGGTCAAAAGATAAACAGCAAAAAGACATTGTAGTAGAAACTGAGGAAGCAGACCAGACAAGGAGAAAAGAGAGGAAAACATGGCTGAAAAAGACATGACCACAGAAAGACATCAGGGTGCAGATGGAGAAGGACCGGTGGATACAAAACCCGGCCAGTCTGGGTGGAAGGTAAGAGACTGTTGAGAGGTTTGCTGATCTTTCAGAAAGACTGCCGCTAAATATTCATGTAGTGTCTCTTAGCATTGAATAAAAAAGATAATTAGCATTAATGTGGGTCTTCACGGTGAGCAGTGTTCTTTGTGTCAGTGTTTAATAGCTTGTAAAATTCATGAACAGCATTTGAATGTTAGTTCAGATCATTGTTCATGCGGTTGATGGCATGTGGACTGATAGTAACCAGGTGTCCACGGCACTTTCTGATTGCAGGACTGCATCTGCGTTTACTCAGAGACGGAAAGATGTTAATTATTTTTCATGTAGAAATGTAACCTACGGAAAATCCTTTGAAAGCAGCCAGCCACCTGGTTTGAAAGAACAACGTGATGATTGTTTAATATAGGAAATTACTTGATAAATGTCATTAAGCATGGGTGACTTCCTGAAAATCCACCAAATATATATATAAAATTACGTTTTTTAAAATCCATTTGTTTTGATGAATCATCTTTGTTGACAACTAATTGCAGTGGATCTCTAATGACTAACTTTTTAATGTGTTTTTAGAAAAGGGAAACACATGTTAGTGATTAATTTATGTTGGACATTTATTAGAGTTTGTGTAATGTTTTTGGATTTTGTGGTTTTTGCGCTGCTAATGCTGTTATGGAGTGAAATGATTCAGTGAGTGACTATTAATTATAATAAAGCTTGTTTGTTCGTACATTGGATATAATAATCAATAATACTGTGTTAAAAGGTTTTTAAATTAAATTAAGGATAACATTTGCACATAATTAGTTTAGGGCAGTATAACAATGTTTTGTTGAGCCAACTTTATACATTTAAGTTCCTGTGTTCTGCTAAAGTTCATTGAAAAAGAGGAATATTCAGGACTACGTTTTTCAGACCTTTTTGATTTTATAGCAATTCCAATGCCACATGGCAGGCCCACACTTTCCCAGAGAAGATATGAAGCAGATATGGAAGGAATGTCAGTACGAGAGCTTCTGGTATCGAGGTAAAGAAATACGTACTCATTTACTTTCCCTAACTATATAAGTGACACCTGACCCAGCTATGAAACTTGAATGACTCCTTTTTCTGTGACACATATATAAATAATTTTGGTAGCCAAACAGTTTTGTTTACCATGACTGTATGAGAGAATAAAAAATCAAGAGATTTTTCTAAATCTTTTGTGTTGCACAGAACAAAGAAAGGGTGAATAATTTAAGTTGGGTGAAGTTGAGTGCTTTGGTATAAAGGGACTTGACGTGTATTTTCAAGACTGTTTGTTCAAAAAAGAGCTAATGCAGTAAAACCGTGGTGCCTTTATTATCCAGTGCTTATGTTTTGACATGGTTGGAATTTAGTTAGCACTGTTGTGTTGGGGAAACATAAGCCTCAAGATTAGTCTGCCAGTTATTTTGCCACCGAAAGTGATGACCTAGTTGTCCAATGTAAAAATTCAAGATGTAAGATATTGATGAATACAGTCTCCTTTTCCATCATCAGTGCACTTCAACAAGCACAACTATTTCCAACCAGGTCTTTAGCAAGAGTGGGAATCATTTCCAAAAATGGGTGTTGGAACCATTTGGTAATTCGATGTTGAATTTGGGATTGTAATGTGTGACCTCTGACCTGTTAATGTATCCACAGCTCTTCCGCTCTCTACCGGGAGCATGGCTGTGACTGGTGGCCTCATATACAGTGGTAAGATTTGGTCTATATGATGAGATAAAGCATTCATTGTATGAAGCTGTTAGGTTTTTAGTGTTCAGGGACAATGGTACTAAAAGAAACACTGGTAACAGTCTATGGCTGGACTGACTTTCTTTTTTTTTGGTTAAGCATTTTTCCAAAAGTGCCATAGTGTCCAAAAAAAGGCCATATAATAGGAATACTATTTCATTAGTAGTATTTATTAAAACCATAGACAACTAAAAACAAACAAATATGCAACAAATAATAAATAACGCATTGCAATATGGAATTATTTGTGCAATGTGAGGTTGTTACCATCTGTGGAGTATAAATACTTTTCGTGTGTGTGAGTGAGAGACAGAGAGAAGGAGAGAGTGAAGGCACAGAGCTTATTTTGTGTTTATGTGAATACTCGACTTGACATTTTGATGTATTTCTGTGTATTTGGCCATTTAGAAGCTCAACCAAAGACGAAGATGATTATATGCTTGTTGTGTTGCATTTGGGAGCAACAGTAGTTGCTCTGTCAAAGTTCTCTTCCACAGCTCATACTACAAGATACTTAGCTGCTTAAATCTGAGTGCAGGAGCTGTAGTTTATCACACAAACGTGAGTGTTTTGCTGTTGAGCACGCACTTTGGCCAGTACAACTTGAAAACTTTCCAATAACTTCGGTACAACAAAGGAATTGCAATTGCCTACTTTTTCTACAGAGAGTGAATCTCTGTTGATGTGTCTAATTTATTACTGATCATTAGTTGGTAAAAGGTGAGAGAACTGGCGAGCCACGTGATTTCTGTCAAAGGTGTGGCTCGTGAGCCTTAGGTTCAGTCATTCTTTATGAATTAAACCTTACTCTAGGCTTCATTCACACAGAACTCGTTTGCAGAAGCAGGGTAGTGGAATAAAAAAAGATGAACTTTTAACTGGCTGTAGCGTGTTGAGGCGAAGCAAAAGACACGAGTGCATGTTTAAACAGAAAAAGAAAAACAGAGCTGTAGAACTGAAAGATGCATTCTGTATGAAGAGCCCATGCTTTCTTAATTATTATTATCTTTTATTAATTGAAAACCTATAATCCAGTTTGTAATTTACTGCTTTTAGGTGTCTGGAAACAGTCCAAGCGATTTGGATATTTTCCTAAACTGCTTTGTAAGTCTCTACTGAACTTCCCACCTCATATTATTATGCATTGATACATTGGCAATATACATCAATCCTCTTTCTTCTGCAGTGGCAGGTATTGTGGGTTTTGCTGTAGGCAAAGCGTCCTATGTTGGGGTCTGCAGAGAGAAGGTCAATAATAAACTGGGACCAGAGTTCACAAAAGGCTTCGGTCCATCTGGATTTGGACCTGGTGGCTTTAGACCTGGACATAAGTAAGGATCACAATGGGTGGATTATTCATGTTGTGAATGTTTTGCATGCAGGGACTTGAATTCAGTTGTTTTTTTAAATGTCTGCTCATGTTTTCCTTCCTACAGACACTGCATCCATGTGTGCGAAAAGTGCAAGCAACGAGAAGCACAAGCTGCAACAGCGCCCGATGATTCCACTCAGAGCTGAGGTTAAAAAAACAACACCACCAAACACACGCCTGTACCTAAACACAAAAATTAGTTCATGCATTCATGCGCTCAATCCTAGATTATTGTAATGCTCTGCTGGGTGGCTGCCCTACCCGCTTAATAAACAAACTCCAGCTGGTCCAAAACGCAGCAGCTAGAGTTCTAGAACTAGTAAGGAAGTATGACAAAAGATCCACCTAAAAGTCAGTTATTAATTTCCTTTACAGCCCATGCACACAAAACACTCCTTGTGTGGCGTTGCTCATTAGGACAAAATATGTGTAAATCAAAGCTAAATGTAAATCTGTTCTGTTGCAGGTCCAGGAGGACACTGGTTTTCACTCTATGTAAAAAAAAAGAAACAAAAGTTTTTTCCTTTGAAAATGACAACAGAAAGCAGCTGAAATCATCTTGAATGGACCTTAAAACGACCTAACCAGCAGGGGGAGCCAAGATACCGCAGCTGTGCAAACTACCTTTGTGCAACAGGGTTCATTTATTGAAATGAGCCATAGATGTGTCAAATAGCAGTGATTTTTTTTAGTAGTGTAAAATATGACTAATGAATCCACAACATGAGAATAAGCATAATGCTCTTTTTAAAGTTATTATAAGAGTGGTTTCCCAAACAGGAGTTAATTTAGAATATTATTATTTTTTAAGTTTAAAAAATTTCTTTCTGAGTAAAATACGTATTAAGTGACACCAGGACTATGGAGTCCTGAATTAAATAAACAAGATTCATTTAAAACCAAATATGCCAATCTGAATTGACAGAGGTTGCCAATAAAATTTGTAACGAACCAAGAAAAGTTTAAAACTGCTTGAAACTGAGAAGCAAATCCAAGGAAAACAATGCAGCAGAAAAAAACTGCAATCAACAACAAAACATAAATAAACAACAACTATTAAATAAGAGGCATTTTTTTCAGATGTGGAATAAAAGAAATGCCTGGAAATCTGTCTGTAATGTGTATATATATGTGTATATATATACACACTGTACTATATTCACACACACACACACACACACACACACACACACACACACACACACACACACACACACACACACACACACACACACACACACACACACACACACACACACACACACACTCACACATACATAGCAGCAACATCACTCACCACAAATAGTTTGGGAATGTTTCAAGAAAAGAAAAAAAATCTGCTCATCCAAACTTAAACAGCACATCAGTTTGCCAGATACTATTACATTTTGGTTTCAATGGTCAACAAATTTTATATTTTGGCAGTAAACACTGAAGATGTTTTTGGTGCACACAGAGATAAAAAGTACCCCATGAGTACAATTAAATATGTTGCTGGATCTTTAATGCTGTGGGCCTATTTTACTGCTGACATCTTGTCCAGATCCATGGCATCATGAATCATATAGCAACAGACAAAAAATCTAAACCTGGCTGCATCTGTTGTTATCTTATAATAGAACTTGATTTGAATATTAGGACAACGATCCAAAACAAACATCAAAATCAACAACAACAACAAAACAAATGGGTTACAGAGCGCAAAATTAAGATTCTGTCATGGCCATCCCAGTCCCAGACCTGAACACTATTGAAAACTTAAAAGCAAACTCTATCAACATGAACTTGGGAAACTAAAGGGTCTGGACAGATTCTGTTAGGAGGAAAGGTCTCTGATCTCTTGTCAGGTTTTCTCTAAACTCATCAGGCATTATAGAAGACAGAGTTGTTATCTTGTCAAAAAGAGGCTGCAAAAAGTATTGAATAAAAGGTTACCATTAATTGTTGCCAACGTGTATTAGAGAAAAGCATTTCATAATGAGATTTTGCCCCTTTTTCAGTTGTTTTACTACAATGAAGATTTAGGTTTCACAAATTTTTTGCTCATATTTGCCAATAATTCTGACCACGACTGCATATATGCAGGTAAAACGCGTCTTCTTTGAAACACGTTAATCTGAAGTCAAACCTGCCTCCTGGTAGTTTTAATTTAAGCCTCAAATGAGCCCTGGACTAAACAAAATCTAGGACCATTTAAAAGCATGAAAGAGAAAGCTGATTTTTGTTTAGCTCCTGTTCCACCACATCCCAAATATGCTCTATTGGGTTGAGATCTGGTGACTGTGGGGCCATTTTAGTACAGTGAACTCATTGTCATGTTCAAGAAACCAATTTGAAATGATTCAAGCTTTGTGACATGGTGCGGTATCCTGCTGGAAATAGCCGTGGCATTTAAACGATGTCCAATTGGCACTAAGGGGCCTAAAGTGTGCCAAGAAAACATCCCCACACCATTACACCACCACTATCAGCCTGCACAGTGTTAACAAGGCATAATGGATCCATATTCTCATTCTGTTTATGCCAAATTCTGACTCTACCATCTGAATGTCTCAACAGAAATCGAGACTCATCAGACCAGGCAACATTTTTCCAGTCTTCAACTGTTCAATTTTGGTGAACTTGTGCAAATTGTAGCCTCTTTTTCCTATTTGTAGTGGAGATGAGTGGTACCCGGCGGGGTCTTCTGCTGTTGTAGCTCATCCACCTCAAAGTTGTGTGTGTTGTGGCTTTACAAATGCTTTGCTGCAGACTTCGGTTGTTACGAGTGGTTATTTCAGTCAAAGTTGCTCTTCTATCAGCTTGAATCAGTCGGCCCATTCAGCTCTGACCTCTAGCATCAACAAGGCATTTTCTCCCACAGGACTGCCGCATACTGGATGTTTTTCCCTTTTCACACCATTTTTTCTAAACCCTAGAAATGGCTGTCCGTGAAAATCCCAGTAACTGAGCAGATTGTGAAATACTCAGAACAGCCCGTCTGGCATCAACAACCATGCCACACTCAAGATTGCTTAAATCACCTTTCTTTCCCATTTTGACATTCAGTTTGGAGTTCAGGAGATTGTCTTAACCAGGATGACACCCTCAAATGCACTGAAGCAACTGCCATGTGATTGATTCATTAGATAATTGCATTAATGAGAAATTGAACAGCTGTTCCTAATAATCCTTTAAGTGAGTATATAAATTTAAAAACAATTACCTTTCCAAAAAAGGATCAAAGTACAGTCAATGAATTAGATGTCACAGGCTCTACTTGAAATTTTTGTACCTTTAATTGAGAATCTTAATTAAAATAATTTTAAAAAAGGAGAAAAAACACATTAAACATCAGACCATGGATATCGTTATCTCTTATCTCCAGCTCCAAGGATATGACTGACAGTGAATGATGCCATTATTATCATAGGTCCAAGTCTAAACACCTCCGTCATAACCTACAACACTGCCATAACAGTCACTTCTGCAGAGCTTTAACACTGGCTGGACTAGAACATCAGTGGATAAAAAAAACAACCTTCATTACATCCTCACTTTCGCAGGTTTATATTAAAGAATAATATGAAGTACTTATTTATTAACAAAATCAAGAAAATTTGGACAATGTCTTACTCAATAAAATGCTGATACTTTGTTAAAATGACTTGGTTTAAATCCACTTAAAGCTAGAAGCCAAGAAGATAAACATTTGTTTTCAATCCACAAATGCCATCAAAAGCAAAGAGCTCCTTAAAATACAATCATCTTCAATGCAGCATTTGATTGCGGTTTTTGGTCTGATGTGGCAGAACGAGGCGTCACACGGTTGATTCTCCTGGTCACCCTTACTCATCCCAAGCATCTCCATACTTGTTCTTTTTAACTGGAGAGGCAAGAAAGAAACCGGTTTATGGATTAAAAGATACAAGGACATTCCCCCCCCCCATCCCATCTCATCTCAGACTAAAACGCAAGTTTGAACTGAAAGCAATTTGCTCTGACAGATCTTAAACTATAACAGTGCCATTGCTTTGTCTCAAGTTGCACACAAGTAATATTTCTTCTAAGGCATGTTTATAAAAGTTTCTTAAATCTAAACCCTATCTGTGAAACCAGATGAAAGATTATAATATAATTGCTAACACTTTACAATAAGGTTCCATTAGTCAACAGTGGTTAATGTGTTAACTAATAATGAGCAATACACTGGTTACAGAATTATCATCATTTTAAAAGTTAGTTAATAAAATTACAACTCCTAATTGTCAGTTCATGTTAGCTCAGGGCTATTATATAACATTGATTTATGCGTTATTAAATGTTATTTGGACCTATTAATCACGGTCAGTTCATGTTAACTAATATAGTGGAACCTTACTGTAAAGTCTTACCAAAACCTTCACACAGAAGCCACATCCTTATTTAATGCTTCACAGTCACATCAGTGGGAATATCAACTAGCGTATTCTCCATCAATGAACAACCCAACACAGTACTGTCATTTAATGGATGCTTTAACATTCATATATTAAAGATTCAACAAGATAAGCCCGACATATATCTTTATCGGCTTTTAGAGTCAATACAGGGCTCACAAATCATTGTTGCTATAGACTTATTCAAATTTGAAGTAAATCAGTTACTGAAGCTCACCTTCCTTAGGTGCCACCATCTCTCTTTGTGGCTTCAGCAGAGTTTCAGCTTTCTGTGTTAAAGTGACCTCATAGTTCTCCCTGTTCTTGCTGCGCAGTTCCTCGTACAACACAGGCTTCTTCTTAGGCACATCCTCATCTGGATAGAACGGCGCTTTGGGATCAAAGCAAACTACGTGTTAAACATCTACCATCAGATGACAAATCCTTATTCTATCACAAATTTCCTTTCTCTAGAAGTATGTATGACTATACATGTTGATCTTGTCGTCATGTGCAAAGGTGGCAGTACCTTGGGAAGAAATATCATCCCGGATGTTAACGGGACCGGAATCACTGAATCCAGAACTAAAAGGAGTGGGGTCGTATGACTGGGAGGGGCTGCTGTAGGTATAGTCACTTGTGTAACTGCTGTAGCTCTCAGGTGTTGAACGGACGTCTGTTGAGGGTTGAGAAACAGACTCAGAAGCAGATTGTTGAGATTCTGATGGGGTTGAATCTTCAAATTCCGACTGGTTTGTCCTGTTAAAAGCGAAAAACAAAAGATCTTTATTGCATTAGAGCAATTAAAGTGAATTACTGTACGAAAAAGCCTGAAATGCTGTGCAAGTTCTCACGCAGAAGGCATGCGATGCAGACGTCCCTGTCGTAGCGCCTCTCCCAGTGGAGAATTCTCCAGTTTCTTAAACTTTTCCTGACACACCCTCGTGTAAGACAGTTTTCCACCAATATATCCAAATATGCCAGCAACTGAAATAAAAAACAATCACATGGAATCAGAGAAAAGATTGCATTTGAATAGCTCTCCATCTCCAGATAACCTTGGTTTTAGTGGTCTTTCTATAAACTGTCATCTGCTGTTCTTGATACTCACTGGCAATTTTGGGAAGAGAGCCGAATCGGGGTGATGGAGCAAGTATTCCTGGGGATAAACAATAATCACAACAGTTTAAAGGGTTTGTTCATCAAAAAAAAGAAAGAACTTTCTGTCCATTTATTCTATTGTACCCATCCTATAACCCTTAAAACCTTTGCTCATTTGTGATGTTCATAAGCAATGTTCATTTGGTAATAAAAATATAAGTTAAATCGGTTAATCATATAAAGCGATCGTGTCCCTTTAGAAGATTCAGATTAAAGCACTAAAAATTCCTTTAAGGAATCTTCTTTATTCATATGGACATCTTTATAAACATTTTGAAGCATCAAAGTTTGGATGGGATGGGCCTTTAGTGTAGGGACAGACCATCAGGTTAAATCAAAACTATGTTTTAATTTGGGTTTCAAAGATTCCCAAGGAAGCAAGAACTGATTAGAATGTCAGTGTGTTTCTTGAATACAAGTCGCTTTGGATAGAAGCGTTTGCCAAATGCAAATTTGCAGAAAATGTGAGGAAAAGGTTCATATAAATGTTTTACAAAATAAACATGAACTAAAATAGGTTAACAACAACTACTACTACAACAAACAAAGTCATTTAATGTACTCATTTGAAAAATAACGTAATTAAGTTATTCACCTTAACTTACTGTAAGGCTGCTTTTAAAAACAAATATAATCTGTATAAAAAGTTACATAATATTATATTGATAATTAATAAATGGGCTTGAACTCACCTTTTAACACCATTACATGAGTGACTCCAATTGCAATGGAGGAAAACGGCAAAGCTGTATTTAATAAAAGAGCAGAGATATATTCTCAAGCAAAGACAAAAAAACAAACAAAAAAAAAACAGTGTTTAGCACAGATGTTGTACTTACATCTGTACCAGAAGCTTTCTGAGTTGCACTCTTTGAAAACTCGCCTCTCTTCTTCATTGGGAATATATGCAGACCCAAAAGCCTGAGAATACAAAACTGTGCGTGAGGAAACAACTATTGATGAGCTGAACAGCAGCCGATCAATAAACTATTGGTAGGATGGTCCGCTCACCTCACTCGCAGGAGCAGCCGGAGTCAGTCCAGACGACGCTTGCGACATGACGGACACCGCGACCGCTAAACCAGCGCACTTCTCACAGCATCCGTGGGATTACGAGACGTAATTAGACAACAACAACCACACGCTTTATTCCATGACCTCCAGGCGACTCTTATCAACAACACTAACCCGGAAGTGCAAGAGTGACTCCGGAAGCACCAGACAACAATCTTGAAACGCCTCAACGCATTAGAAAGATATTTCTTTCGGTTTAATTTTTGGATGACTTTTGATTGTTTGCAATGCAATTGTATGCTTTTCTGAAAGTTATATATATATATATATATATATATATATAAAACGTTTTTTCCGTTTTGTTGTTTTTATATAAATGTTCACTTGTTGAAGAATGTTTTGTGTGTGTGGACATTTTACCTCGACAAATGCAAATATATATAATATATTAAATAATGGTTTAAAATATAGATTAATTACAGTTTTATCGACGTTTAATTTGCACACGTAATTTTCAAACTGAACATGAACACAATAAAACGCCAGTTCATTCATGTTTATTCTGCTGAATAAAGATCAGAAAAAGAAGGTGCGTTCAGACAAACATGTAAAATAATAATTTAATTAACTCCTTTACAGCACTTACTACTATTATCGTATAGCCTGAATAAATACTATTGTAGTCCGAACAGAGAAAGAAACGAGATAATATTAGAATTTAACATGTTTGCGAAATGATTTAGACAACTTCAGAGAAATCATAACTTATAGTCAATGTGAGTATTAAATGCTTTACAGGCCGTTTAATTGCATCCTCTGTCTGACCTCATAAACAACGAACAGCAAAGCACTGAAAGTATTGATTCTGATTCCCTAGTCAATGAACGCAGGACGGACATGCATTTTGACAAACTGTGGGACTTATCAGAGCATCGCACTCTTCAGCCAATCCGGTAGCAGTATGAGTTAATTGATGTGTGAATCAGCAAATAGAATGTGTTGTATGTTGGAGCAGGGGGCGGGGCTTAGCTCCTCGACGTTGACACCGCGGTTCCCCAATCAGAAGAGCGGATTGTCAGAGCCGTTAGCCAGCGCTGCTCCAATCTGATGGACAGGGAGGTGGGCGCCTTGTCACTCGACGAGTTTTTAGGTGTTTAGCGAAGAAAAGACCGAGAAGATTAGCTATAGGGTCGAACGATAGAGATCAACGGCTGTGAAATAATGTTACTGTAAAGCTGGAGTTGGTCTCGTCGTGTTTGGGACAGAAGAGTCGTCGGGTTTCGGCGCTAGCGCGAGCGGGCTAACCGACCGGGAACAGCGCAGCTGCTCCAAAAAGGTAAGAAGGGCCGAAATCTTCTGGACTAACCTCAAATAACCAACGACTAATGTAAGACCGAGAGGGCCAGCTCTCACTTTTACCGCTCATCTGATCAGAGTGAGTTGCAGCAGGTTGTGAAGTTGTGTTATGTTGACCTGCATTTGAAGAGATGAGTGGAGTCGGAGGCTGTGTCGCAAACCCTGCGAGCTGCCTATCGAGACAGCGATGTTGGGCATCACTGCCGACGTACAGCAGTCTACCAGACCGTATGAAGCACAAAGCTTAAGTTTTGGGAAACATCACTGCGACTAACCAATCAGAGAAACGAGAGAAAGCTGTATTTTGGGAGACACGTGTGACTGAAGGGAGAAATATCAGTCGTCATATCAACATCAGTTACGGGATGTTTCTGATCTGGGTTTAAAAGCCACCAAGTCGTGTTCATTGACAACTCTCGACTGGTTTGAATGCAGCAGATTAACATTAAACTATCTTTAAATGAGCTTTCTCTTTCATTTCCTTTAGTGGGAAAAAGTTGGAGATTGAAGTGACACACACACACACACACACACACACACAAGCTGTTAGTAATGGTTATTCATCTGCAGACATGGCTTTGTTCAACACAGACGACCTGTTTTCATTTGATCTTGTCCATCTAATAAAACCTGCCACTTGAAAGGCTCACTAATGTTTATTGCCTGGCTTATGCAAACATATGCTTGAGTCATAAATGATGCTCACATCTCTAGTATCCCAGAGAGAGCAGCATGTCCAGCATTGAGCGGAGAAGAGTTCACACACTCCTGATCGCAGCTCTTCATTGCCATGGCTGGAAGTGTGTCTCTTGGTGTTAAATACTTGGACATTCTTCTTTCAGTTAATGGTCCTAAATCTGGATTATAGATGTAGAAATATATTTGAAATGTACCTGAAATGTGAACTCTGCCATCAGAACCAAAATACCTGTTAAATGGAGTTATCGCCATTAGTATATTCACATTGATATATATTAACTCCGTAGCAGTGCAATTTCAACGAATGTGCTAAGTATTGTTATACATATCAAAGTAATAAATAAAAAGTAATAAATAAAAAGTATACAATGCTTGTTTAAATTTAAAATTAAGTCATTATAATATAATGATATACACTAGCAAAAGTTTGGGGTCAGTAAGACCTTTTAAAATGAGAATTTTGCTTTTATTCAGCAAGGATGCATTAAATTGATTAAAAGTGTCAGTAAAGACATTTTATAAACATTTCTATGTTGTTAGAGGGGGAAAAGAAAAGAAAATTCATCTTTGCCATTACAGGAATCAATTGAATGTTTTTGGCACTCAGACAGGTTGTACGCAATGTTTTTGGATAGAAAAAAGCCAGTAAAACATTTCTAGTTTCAACATAATCTTTTCTTTAGCTGTACATCTTTGAAAATTTGCAGATGTATGGAAAGGTTTTCGACCACTGAAAATCTGTCCTACTTAACTATTTACTCTTAGAGCAACTTTGGGATACAAATAAATCTGCAATTTAATCATATAGTGCCTTAAAAATGTATGGATACCAAAAGTATGAAAGGATATTAAGATATCTTTAATATTTTTTGAGTTACAGGCATGCAAACTGTCACCATTGGCATATAATGCAACAAAACTTAAGTCAACAGATTTTTCTAATAGACCTACCAATCTCTGTGTCCAAATAAAATGCTGCCATCTTTATAAAGTAATTTTTACCCTCCTGTAATTTGGCTTTGATTAAATTCTCAGGTGTTCAATTCTCCCCTTTACAAATAGTGGATTACTCAATAAATGTTCATGCATGACATTTAATATTTTGGGTTTCATCATAGGGCTGGCAAAAGAAAAATGATCACGATAAAATGTCAAATCTTTATGTCTTTCAAGTTCAAAGGCAGATTTTTGCTTCGAAGTGAAGGTTATAGAAACCAGACAGTCAATTATGGTTTTAAACTACTCTTCATGTTTTTACTGTATTTTTGATCAATTAAATGCTGCCTAATTGAGCAAAAAATCAAAACAATCCTTACTGACCCCAAACATCTGAACACTAGTGTGTATAATTGTGTAAACACATAGTATATAGTAATGAAACAGAAGTAATGCAGTGTTGTTTTTCTTGTCAATATATTTCCATAACTTTCCTATTAATTTTTTCACGAGCATCCCATTGACTGTTCTGTGCTGTTAGCATTGATAACCTAGTAAATTACCTCGTTTAAGATGTGTTCTCAGTAATTGCCTCTTGACTGGAACTAATGCCCCTTGCTAATTAGTTCCACATAAATGAAAGAGATATACAGTGCAATGTAGTTGAAATCCCATGGGATGGTTTTGTCATTTAGGAGAGAGGGGAAAGGGATGAATTGGTTTGCAACTCCTCCATCCTAATTGAAATTGAAATGTGCCAGAGGCGGCAGTGTTTTTACGCCCTCATGAACACCCTCTTGTTAAATACGTGATTAAGTGCATAATCACAACAGCTGTAATTAACAGGCTTGCTATCGGCCAGTTTATATTACAGCCATGTTTGGATGGCATGTGAAACCCACTCGTCACTTCTTGCGAGTGAAGCTTGTTGCTTGACTTCTGTCATGAAAGAACGAAGCAAGAAAGCGAAACAGTGAGGGCTTTTCATTGAGCGTGCTTGTTGTCTGGTGCGGTATAAAGGGTCTTGTAGGAGCGGGGCCGGACCGTCGGGTGTAGGTGGTAAATTAATGCACGTGGGCATTTTGGAACTCGGGCCTGACAGAGCTGGATATTTATCATAAATAAAAGGGGCATTTTAATGGCCCATCTATTTTCCCAGAAGAAATGAAATAATCCGACATCATTTTGCTCCTGGCCACTTGTGCCCTTCAGGAGTGTTACGTAATTGCGTTTGCTAAGTTTGCTAAGTGAAGTGACACAGACTCTTGTATTCGGCAGACTGTCATGAGCATATTTTCCATACGCCTACTGTGCTTAGAGCTTGCTGGTGTGATCCGATAATCAGCTGGCCTGGAGCATCGCTCCACTTTATTGTCGAGCCCTGCTGTGTGTGCGGAAGTTTGCGTTGTACTGCAGTCGGGGAAACTCTATCAGGATGCACAGGGAACAGATTGCATTATTAATGCCCATGCTGCCGGTTCTATTCGACCCTGACCAGTCATTTTCCTCTCTGCCCCCCCCCCCCCCCCCCATAATTCATCCCTGTAGTTCATGCTCTGATCTCACGCATGCTTGCTTGATCTCTGCCATCCGGTTAAGACAAGGGCAAGGGATTACTCTTACTAATATCAGCATATGAGAGAGAAGGAGATTTGCAGAGGACAGATAAAAGCAGAGAGAACGGTTTCTCTCCCTATTGCAGCTGCTGCCAACCTATAATCTGGCTGTCAGTCTGATTTTTGTTTTTGTTTTGTTAATCATAAAAGGACTTGCACAACTCTTTGGGTAAAAGCATAGCCGTAGTCTAACCGAGAGAAACTAAAAGTTTAATCTTGTTTCAGGGTCGAAGGTCAGAGCGATGACCTAGTTGGACGGTTTATTTTCTTCAGCAAGCTTGGCCGTAGCAACGTAGCATTTTGTTTGCGTATGCCTGTCTGAACATTGGTCTATAAAGGTTTCTTATCAGCTCTTACGGGAAGAATGAGTTGAATGTTTTATGTTCCTGGAGCTCATTTTCATTGTTGTTCAAGGTGCTGTATGGAGGAAAATGACTGATGTTGTACTTTATGAGCTCATTTTTATCTTTTACAGATTACTATTATGACAAATTAGGTGCATTTTGTGAATAGGATGTTAGTTTCTTTCTTTTTTATCAAGAAATTGTATTTCCCTGATAGGTTGTTATGGTAATGCAGTTAACGATTAATTTTTCAGATTAATTCTTTGGCTACGTTTCCAATAAATGGTGCTTCTTATTGGAAGTACAGTAAAGCCTCGGTTTACGAGTTTAATTCGTTCCAAGAGCGAGCTCGTAAACCAAAATGCTCGTACACCAAAACAATTTTCCCCATAAGAATGCAATAAAAATCACTTGATTCGTTGCACACGACCATAAATGCCCATTTTTAATATTTCTTTGGTTTTACCCTATTAATTACAGTTAAAATTATAACCAATAAGATCTCATATAAATACTAATTGATAATTAAACTCTAAAAATACTTTAGTTTACTGTAACGCGCACTTTAGCTTTGAGTAGCGTCGCTGCTGGGATGAGATGTGATGGAGACGAGAGGAGGATTTTACTGCTTACAGTCATTTTATTATGAAATGTATAAATTAAGCTTTTTAACTTCATTTTTAACAAATTATACTATTCATAATAAAATATAAGCTGGATACAGTACAGGCCTAATTAGGACATGTTTAATCTGTTATTAATTACCGCTGTTGGGAGTATGATTTACTTAATTGACTTGTCAATAGTAAACAAAATTGCACTTCACGTACACCAGCTTACGGCGTAGTATTAATGTAAATGTAGGTGTTTTTTTTTTGTGTGTGTTTTTTTAAGGTCTATATGTGCATAAACAACTTCTGACAATTGACAAATGCATTGAAAGCGTTGAAGTTTAAAGTTAAATTACAATTTATTGCCGCCATGCATTTGCCAAGTTTAAACTTAAAAGCAATTTTAGCTGCACATTCAGAGCATTGCACACACAGAAAGCCGGCCGTTTAAACTGTCAAATACATACAATATTTACTTGACCACAGTCGGTTACGTCTTTAGTGAACGTAAACATTTGGGAGGAAATCGGACATGTGAACGTGCTTCTCGTGTATGAAAAGTTTCTATACATATGACAGTTGGCAAACCGGTGTTCATGTGTTACGTGATAAATCGCTAAATTCACACGTGTTTTCACGCGATGTCTGGCACTGATCCAAAAAAAGACGCGCTCAGAGAACTTGATCATTATAAAGGTTTTTAAGCGACAAACACATTCACTTCCACATATCTGAGAATCTGAATATCAGGTAGTTGATGACAGAGCCAACAAGTTGGTGACTATTTTGAATAAAAAAGAAAAAACTAAATAAATGTGAAACATCTATCATACAGCGCTTTGTGTGACTGCGGTCTGTCACGTGACATGCCTGACGCGTCGCCATGGAAACAAGAAAGCGACAGTTCCAAAATAGGGATTGGGGGGGGGACGCGCGAAATGTTTACTTCTTCCTAGGGGGGGCGTGACAGAAAATAATTGAGAAGCATTGAGTTAAGGGGTGATAAAGGGTTTGGAACGCCTGACTGTGTTATGAGAGGCTGTCATTAGGATATTTCCTGTAAAAATGCGCACGACCATGCTGAGCTTTCACACAAAACATGCGTGTGGGTAAAAATTTTCTCGTATACCGATACAATGCTCGTACACCGATTTGCTGGTATACCAAGTCGCTCGTAAACCGAGGTATCACTGTATTACATTTTGTCTGTAACCGCGTGTCGTCTTCTAATTGTATTAATTGAATAAATATGTGACATTTCTCAGATAGTAGTATAGATCTTTTAGAGGATTTTGAGGATCTAGTCTTCCCCACCTCTATTCACTGTTTTCTGAAAAAAAGGAAATGCCTAAAATTCTCACATGTTTTGTCACACTTTTTTGTCAGTGGATATCTTAATCACCTCTTTGTAAACAGACCTGTTTTCATTTGTCAGACTCTGCTCTTCCCCATTCTTGTGTGTGAATGCATTGGAGTTCGACAGAAATATTTCCCCTGTAGGCAGTGATCTGCTGTCCACATCAGTCAGAGGAAGTCTTGTCATTATTGCAACACATGCAGTCATCATTAAAAAAATACATGCCCTTATCTCACCTTCACTCAGATCCTAACAAATAGCCGCACTGTTTTTGCTGTGCTGTACTTAGGGTTGTTATATGTAAATATAAAATATATTGATGATTGACTAACCTATATTGATTGTGACCCTGAAAATTGATATTTTTTTATTGCCTGGAATCGCTTTGATCAGAAAAATACAGTGCAAGATGTGCGTTGGCAATCTGCCATAGACATAACATTATAATGAGAACACCACAGAACGGTATGAATTCTTTGTGATTTAGTTCCCCATGTTTCAGCGTGTTGTTACAGGAAGAGAGAATCCACAACGAGCACTTAACTACCGTAAGTTCTTGCATTTGCGTCCTTTTGTGCAGACACGAGTTGAAATGTTAAGTTTATCTGAGATATTGGATTAATCTCATATAGGACGCGTCTCGTAGAACAAGCTTCAGTTTACTGGTGTTCGTTCACTCTTTAGTTTCACCCCGTTCAACTATTCCTTTTGTTTCTTTTTTGAAAATATTTATGCATTATTGTGTTATAAATTAATAAGTGATATTTGATATTTTTTCTAGACATATTTTAATATTTTGTAGGTTGTCATGATTCTTTGGTTAAATTGGAGTACTTGATTTTAAAATATTTAGTAAATAAAAATTATCGATTTAACTGTAAAAATACAGAAAGTGGCAGTTTCCATGCACTGCTTTATTAAACCGTTTTCTAAAGCTGCATGATATAAAAGCTTTAAAGATGTTATTGTGCGTGTCTGCGTAAGCTGTGAGTTTAGGTTTCTGGGAACGCATTGTGCACGATTTGATCAGATTTGTATACACAGCAGCAGTATACATCAATATGTCGCTTTTTCAAAGTAAAAGTTTAAACCCTCGCTCTGAATTTGCGAAATATATACGTGCAGTACAGCATATAGACAATGACCTCAAGATGAGTAAGAAAGAAGGTACGAAATTCTCCCTCTAAGCAGTAAAACCCTCCTCTCGTCTTGCATTCTTATGGGGAAAGCAATATGACCCCCCCCCCCCCCCCCCCCCCCCACACACACACACACACATCGAGTCACTGGTTAGTGCAGTTATGCTGTCCCGTATTGCAGTGTCATGATTTGTTTTGATATGCATCGAGGAGTTTAAATGGTAAATGTGTTTCCATCGTTGTTTTAGTCTTAGAAAAAAAAATTATGTAAATTTTTTGAATTGATGATCATTTTGATGTTTCTGTGAAGAGTTTTATTTTACATGGCTACCGTGTCACCAGAGTGTGTGGCAAGTGTGTGAACCGGAAGGCTATAAAAGCACCACCTTCCAAATTGGCATGTTGTGGATATGTGTGTGTGTCTTCCTAGTCTGGCAGTTTGGTGATCAAAAAGTGAGGATGAGTATACTTCTTTTTAGGTCTTTTTACACTGTTGTACTGTGGTTTGTGTGTGTGTGTGCGCGTGCTGTGCTTCAAGTTAGCTCTGCTCTGGACTCTTTCCTCTCTTACTGCTTGGCTTCAAGCTCTGGCCCTTGGCCTTGCCAAAGAAAGCGAGCCCCTCCTTGTCCTGGGAAAGTAGCTCTTTGTGTCTGTGTGTTCTGTTGGGGCTGCTATCACTCATAACGACTGGGTCTCAGTGACTTCAAAGAATGTTTTATGTAAATGTAAGTGAGAGACGTGAATACTTATGCGTGAAAATATGTGGAGGTCTCAGACGTGAAGCGTTTTGTAAATGTGTGTGTATATATAGGGTATGATAGGTTTTTTTTTAAAGGTGAAGCTTAGTGAGTGCCTAGCTCTTTTTTTTTGTGGCTGTTTGGGTGTAACAGGAAGTTAGATGAACTATTCGTATCTCACATGTGGCCTAAGAAGGGGAAGATTGGTTGTGAATGTGTGTATGTGCCATTGTGTTCTGTTGACTGTTGCTGCTGCACTCTGCTTTCTCTCATCATCTGCTTCAGGAAGTATTCTGATATAAATGAGAAACTGATTATTTTGGTTAAATTATGGCGTCTTTTAGTGATTCACACTAGGGCTGTATCAGATCTTAACTGACGCGTGAGCCGTATGGACTCCATCCCATGGTACGGCACGACCTGAGGATTAATTGCAAAGTTTAACCATCATAGAGGTTATAATTTGCAAAGGTGTCCAACTGGTACAGTACGGTATTTATAATCAATGATGTTGTCTAAACTGGACGTGGCACGATGTGACCGTAAAAGTCCCTGCCAGTAAATTGATGCTTTGTTTGATTTATTACGTATTCCAAGCGTTTACGATACTTCTCATAGGAAGGACAAATGCATTTGCAATGGTTGCTTTGTCACATCCAGTGTAGACCGCTTCTAGCTGTTGTGGCTCGATGCGACGCATCAATGGTCACGTCTGGTGTGGACTGTCTTGTCCGTTTAAACATTCAAGCGCAAGAACACTTCATGTGAAACTCAATACTCGTTTGCACACAGATAGCAAACACCAATCTGATTTCTCTTTCGGCGCGTCCTTGCGCCTGAACTGACACATACCCACAAAATTATATCAATACATTTCATGGCGAGTATTCTTGTTAGGGATGCTCAGTATTTTTGCAGCTGATTTCCCGATACTGATCCCGATCATTCAAGCTTCATATAAGTGATCTGTAAGCTCTTTGTTGACTGATTTCACGTGATTTCAAGCGTTAATGCCTAATAACGACAACAACAAAAAGGTATCAGCTACACCATGGTCTTGTTTAATAGAAAACTTGATTTTTGTTTTTATTCATGCTTGACATGATTACTTTTACAATGTATTTATGATAGGTCATAAAATCAAGTTGGGACATATTCACATTTGGATCCATGGGAGCTAAGTCCAAAAACCTCTCCAAACTCTCCAAGAGTGTTTCACTAAATAAAAAAAAAACTACTTGCATACGTGTAAACACCACCATGCATACAAATATTTATTTTTACATAGAATAAATAACAAATAATAAGATGAGTGATGATCTTTCAGTGCATTTTCAGATGCGTGTTCATATTCTATGGTGCACAATAAGCCAAGTCCTGTCAAACGGAGTCATCAATCCAATCGAGCTCCAGATGTAAAACTGATTGTTCTCGACACACTGTCCCTACCCACTATGGCAGAGATCCAGTTTCCTTTGCACGAACTATCAATTGAGGTTGGAAAACATCATGATCGTGATGCAAGTATGATGTCAGAAGTTGTATAGTTGTATGTCATTTACTTTAGATCTATGCAGCATGTTATGTTATGTGAGTGCTTGTTTAAGTTGAGACAGCCGCCTATAAGTTAATATGTGTGATTTACCATGGTTTACTAATGTTTCGCAGAGCCACAAAGCAGAATGTGCTACTCATCTGTATGCTGTTTACATGCGCATTGGCGGTAATGCCAATTTTTTGTGAATTAATGTAGTTAAATTTTGTGTGTTTATATAGCGCTTTTTACAATACAAATTATTTCAAAGCAGCTTCACAGCTTCCCAACTAAGCAAGCCAGAGGCGACAGTAGCAAGGAATCAAAACTCCAGCAGGTGATAGAATGAATGAAGAACAGAATGGAGACAAAAACCTTGGGAGAAACCAGGTTCAGTCGGGGAACCAGTTCTCCTCTGGCCAACAGCCAAACAGTGCATGATTATTATATTGACAACAATTCAGGTCAAACTATTAAATCCAGTTCGGTCTGGTTGGAGATGAATTCATGATCTTCACAGGGGAAGGGGTTTAGTAGAGTCACGGTCTCTGCAGACACTTCAGGGCAGTGTGCTCGTGTCCAGGTGCAGGTCCTTCATCTGATCTGGAAACGGCCCGGATCCGGCTGACCATGGTAACCTCGGTAAGCGTATCAGCGTAGCCATTCTTCTTCTGATGTATCGAGTACATCAGATGTTATGGGAATGTTCCCGGTTCCGGCTGACCTAAATTATGCAGCCTAACAATCATTTTACATGATTTGGATTAAAAATGTATGTGTAATGTGTTATGTGTATGCCAGGTTGAAGAGATGTTTTTTTAGTCTAGATTTAAACTGACAAAGTGTGTCTGCTTCCCGAACTGTATTAGGAAGACTGTTCCTGAGTTAAAGGAGCTAAATAGGAAAAGGATCGACCGGCAGCAGTTGAATTTGATATTCTAGGTATTATCAGCTGGTCAGTATTTTGGGATCGCAATAGACGTGAAGGACTATAATGTGTTAAGAGATCGCTCAAGTAAACCATTTAATGCTTTGTAAGTAATTAGCAAGATTTTAAAATGCATTCGGTGTTCTCTCACAAGATCATTTCACTAGTGTATAATGGGCTTTTAAAGATAGGCAGAGAGAAAAAGCACAAGTTGTTTCTCTTGGGTTTTCTGTGTGGTCTGTGTTTGGCTTTTGATGTGCAGTGTAAATATGGACATTTATCCGCCCCTGTTATTGAGCCGCAGTGTCATTGAGCGCAGCAAGAGCTCTGAGTAGTAATTATAGCTAATGAGACGCAGGTAGTCTGCCTAACACTAAACACTGCTATAAATAAGTCTTTGGCAGCCGATGAGCTTTTCTTTTTAGCTGTGGCGGACCGTTCTGCTCTTGTTTGTTGGGGATAGTGTGCAACCGAGTTTACATAACCCCCGTTTGGACGAATGAATGAATGACTGCATCGAGGGAGGGATGGCGGAAGATAATCTGTAGCTTACCGCCTAGGAAGAGCCCTGCAATCCTGGCTCAGTTTCGGTCAGATGCCACCAGACCTGGTTGGGGCGGCCCTTCGCCCTCAAGCACACATTTTATATATTTGAGAGGAAAAGACAGGAGTGCAACTTCCATTTTCACATGTTTAAGACTGCTGTACTGTAACTGCCATGTATCTCAAATGTCAACATAGACATGTTTCTGATCCCTTTATGCTGGTTGAATATTTTTCCTGTTCACTTGCTGCCTAATTAACCCATGCGACTTTGTTCCCCCCCTTAGATTGACGTGACCCGACCTTGCTGGTCCATCGCTCAGTTTGACACAACCCTCCCTCCCCAAGCTCTATGGCCCTCGGGTATGTCTGCCACACCTTTTCTTCTGTTTTTGTGTCCAACGACTATATTTTGTGTACTTGGGCTTCTATGTTAACCATGATTCAAAAACTATAAATAATCTTAAACCTGAATCTCATAACTTATGACAAAGTACATGATTCAACTGCAGCTTTTGAAACTGGATATACGGATGGTTACATACTGGGAGTTTTTGCGGAAGGTGGCTTGAGCAGAATCATGTTGACTAAAGTCAAAATTGCAGTATTTCTGTTACATCATACTGCTTTACAGATTGCTTCATCAAAAAAACACAATCATCTTGAGTCTGTATCTTGCTGTTAAGACCAGGAAAAAAATTCCTTTGGGAAATCTGAAGTCAAAGAAGTTTCATTGGTCATCACTAGTCAGATTTGAGTCACTGGCTCGAGAACTGGTGGTCATAGTCTGGTGGTTAGGTTGAGGTTTGGGTTCCTTGACATAAAGGTATGCATGTTTGACCCCAGGTATTGGCAACCCATGGGCTGGAGTTAATAGACCTTATTCACAGCAGAGCCATCTTTGATTTTTAACAGGAAAATGAGGCTGTGAGGGACAGACATGCATCTCTCTTCAGTGGGTAGTACTGTTAACTAATGTGTTTTTGGATTGTTCTGCTGACAAATACTGCAAAAATGTCTTTCCAAGAAACTTCAGTAGACATAAATGGCAGTTGAAGACAGTATAAGCTGTGGAAAATTATAAGTGATCTATGAGCTTTTAAAAGAAGCCGTGAATAGCAGAGGAAGAATCTGGAACCTTCTACTCTGTGCTCGGTTGGATGATGACTGTAGAGAATGCAGATATTCAGTTTAAAACTGTTTGAAAACGTGTAAATACGGTTTGACACTTCCTTTTAGAAACAGTAAGTCGCACAGCACTTTGTGTTCTGGTGTAACAGGGTTATTTTCATTTTTAATCTTCATTCAGTCATTTGAACAGCCACATTCATAAATCAGACCAAGTTAATTTGCTGACTGTTTTGTTTTGGTGTGAACAGGACTTTATGAAATTATAAATTTGAAATGTATAATTGATCCAACAAATGGTTTTGCAAAAATAATGTTTGACTTTAAAAAATCTTTTTCAGAATACTTTAAATCTACCATTGGTTGGACAAACAGATAATCCTGCTCCTAAACTCAATGATGCTTTGTCCGGTTCTTCTAACAAACAAAATGGCGTAATTGTTTCTGTTATAGAATTGTGATTTCAATGTTTTAGTGAAATAAACTCAGACCAAATGTTTACACTTTTGGGGGCTATCAACCTACAAATGGCTTATTCACCGTTTCCTTTGCAGTCGAGTACTATTTCAAATGCAGTTTATTGCAAGCATACATTCAAGCGTCTCATCAGTGTTGAAATTGTGGGATGTTTCTCTAACTGATTAGCCCTGAGTCAGCCAGTCAGCCAGTTAGGTGAATGAGGCGAGTTTGTTTAGCGTTGAGTAAAGGATTATTTAGAAACACACAGTGTGTGTGTGTGTGTGTGGGAGAGAACAGCGGGTAGCAGCTTCCTGGCGGTTGCTCATCTGTTGAACATGTGAAAGCCATGTAAGACTGATGTCAGACAACCATCATTCATGTGCCTCAAAGATGTGCGTGTTGTCTTTGGATGCACAGAGTTGTTCTACGTTTGTTTTCTTAGCTTGAGTAGTTCAGTTAATCCACTTTGGGGTTAAGGGGATGTACCAGTCTAACAAGTTTGATCTTTGACCTCTTGTGTTTCTCTCATTTTTGACTGATGAGAGAAACCCAAGCCCTCAGAAAAAAAACAAACATTTAATGTCAATTAACACCAAAACCAATAAGACCATGAACAGAGCAGCAGGTGAAGCAGAAGAGACGGAGGGTGTAAATAAAACATAAACTGAAAGAATGGTTAGATAACGTTTTGTGGCTGAAAATTACATCCTGTGCAAGGCAGGAAACACGAATCAGGAACAATCTGCAAGAACACCGTTTTGAGCAAAAGCCTATTTCCTAAGAAAAGAGATCTGAAGCAGAGATGCGTGTTCATACAATAGCAGGACTTGATGTGGTGCCTAGCTGCTGTAGATTGTAGGTCATCGCATCGTCACACAGGTCGAAAACTGATCCTGAATCAATCGGTATCTAGATTAACGTCAGAGAGAGGCAACTCTGAGAGTTGAAGCACTGATTCAGGAGCAGCTTCATCTTCAGTTTACCGTGTAAGCTGGTTTTCCTGTTTTGCACATATGGGTCTTTGTGTTTCTGTACCAGAGCCTTGTTGAGCATTGTTCATGCTGTTTCCCCTCTGACATTCTTGGGCTGATTTGAATCTGGGGGCCTGTCTCTCCCTCCCCCCCTCTCCAGCATGCTCAGCTGGACTGCTGGCCCCTTAGGGTTGGTACAGGCACATGGTACAGGGTGCACTGAGAAAGCCATTGGTGCTGACATGAGCCCCACCGTGGACTTCACTTTGGCCACCGTTTTCTTATTCAAAGCGATACTCCACCCAGATATGAAAATTCTCTGACGCTGTCTGTTGTTCAAGAGTGGCTTGACACAAGGAATGTGACAGCTGAAACCCATGTCTTGCATACGTCTGTGTGTAGTGGTTCTTGAAACACTGACTCCTGCTGCAGTCCACTCTTTGTGAATCTTCCCCACATTTTTGAATGGGTTTTGTTTCACAATCCTCTCCAGGGTGCGGTTATCCCTATTGCTTGTACACCTTTTTCTACCTCATCTTTTCCTTCCCTTGCCTCTCTATTAATGTGCTTGGACACAGAGCTCTGTGAACAGCCAGCCTCTTTTGCAATGACCTTTTGTGTCTTGGCCTCCTTATGCAAGGTGTCAATGGTCGTCTTATAGACAACTGTCAAGTCAGCAGTCTTCCCCATGATTGTGCAGCGCTTCCACTAAGATTTTTTTTTTGGAAGTCCAGACTTCCAGATGTTAGTTTTTGGAAGTCCCATGTATTATCTTTGGAAGTCCCAGGTATTATTTTTGGAAGTCCCTGTTACAGTACTACTACGTCGTAGGGCACAATAATTTTATGCCTGTTACATATAAAATATACTAGAAAAGATACTAGAGGGTTAAAGTAACAAATACTTATGAGTTTTGTGCAGAAATATAGTGTGGTAGTGGTAGATAATTATTAACATATCCACAAATTTCACGGAGGCGGAGCATGCCGTATCATGCACAGATAACCAGGCTATTTTGGGGAGTTTCGGGAAAGTTTACCCGTCAATATAACACATCTCTCACAGTTTCGCGATCCCCGCTCGTTTGTGCATAGTTATCAATTAGTTTATGGCCATAGCTCTCGCTGTTGGCTTTCGCGATCCCCGCAGTAGGCGGAGTTTCAGTAGTTCGCGGGAATTACCATCGTTACATCACTAGTGTACATCTTGACAGGAGTTGTATGGCGAAAGAGATTAAGTGACCTGCTGTGTCCTTATCAATGGAGTCGCTTAGCATACATGCCTACGGCGCATGTGGTGATTTACAATGCATTTGGTCACTTTGCAATGCACATGTACGTCGAGCGCTCTGTGATCTGGCGTAAAACCATTAAACAGGACGTCCCGCGGACTTCCTGAACTTAAAATTTTGGCGTACGCTGGCGATTTTCGGACGTAAATTACACCCGGACACCCGTTAACGGAGGCGCTGATTGTGTAGCCTAAAGAACTAGACTGAGAGACCATTTAAAGGCCTTTGCAGGGGTTTTGAGTTAATTAGCTGATTAGTGTGGCACCAGGTGTCTTCAATATTGAACCTTTTCACAATATTCAAATTTTCTGAGATACTGAGTTTGGAATTTTACTTAGCTGTCAGTTATAATAATTAAAAGAAATAAACATTTTAAATATATCAGTCTGTGTATATTGAAAATCATGTACAAGTTTCACTTTTTGAATGGAATTAGTGAAAAATCTACTTTTTGATGGTATTCTAATTAAATGACCAGCACCTGTACAGTGTTTTCAATTGATTTTACTGTTTTATACTGATTTTACTGTAAGCATACTGATTGTACATCTGATGATATATCGTTCCAAAAGATTTAAGCAAACAAAAAAGGAGTTTTGAAAAGTACTTTATGCAGTGCATGCCTTTAGAAAGACTGTAAGTCTATCCTTCATAGCCTCGTTTTCATCCGTGTCAAATTCTGTGTGCTGTCTATCCTAACTAAGGATGATTTGCATAAAACTACACTTCAATATTACAAAATGATCCATGAAAATAGAGGCTTTTGGAAAGCTGTTATTTAGGGTTGGATAGTAGCCAGCAGAATTGCTTTGTGATGTTTATTGCATTGTCATTATTCTTGTAACATACAGCATTTTCTTGTGGTTGTTCTTTTGTTCAAATTTTGTATTACTTATGTAATTTGCGCTCTGAGTTTGAGAAAGGCCAACTACAAATAAAATTTATTATTATGATGATCCTATTTTGTCACATCCGGTCTAGCTTTCTTTCATCTGGGAAATTTTGCAGAGTAGCGGTAAATGTGACCATATCCTTTCTTGTCAACCACTGCCTTCTCTTTTCGGCTTCGACATAATTCTCTAGTGTACTTTAGTGATCAGATTGGGGTCACCAGCACATTGTGGCTTCAGATCGTCTATTGACCCACATTCAACATTCATATTTTCACTTCTCTCTCTGACTTGCTGTTACCTGGTACTGACACAAATGGTACCATCAGTCCTTACAGTCTATCAGTCTACCCGTCTAATTATGGGTACATTTGTAAGTTAGAGGAAAAACATGCAACTAATCAGCTAAAAGTAAAGAGAGCAACATTTCTTCAAATTAATCAAACTAGGTTTAACTAGTACAAGCACAGTGTTTTTTTTTTTTTTTTTTTTTTTTTGGTAATAAATGGTTTAAGTGCGTCACAATAATAAAACTATGCTTGTAAAACGTCTGTCCATGTTCTTATAAGACACTTGTACATTTACACACCTGGCTAAACCGTTTTTGGCTACAGTTTGTCATTGTACTGCATAATAAAATGTTTTGGTGAGTTAATTATATTTTTTGATAAATGTTTAAAATATTTCTAAAAAAGCATAGTCAAGCAAAAGGATAATATGAATTACTGTAATGTGTTTGATACAGAACACATTACCATTCTGATACATCAACTTTTATACGAGCCACTCTTCCACTGCTGAATCAGATTCTGGTTGAAACATACATGGCTAAATTAAACCAGTATTTCCACTTGGCATTGTGTGGCATTTACTACAGTAAAGTTGAGTGAGTGGATCAGGTATTCTGAGCTGGTGTGAGTGAGAGGAGGCGGGGCTAATTTACATATTCATGAATCCACCTATACATAATGAAGCATGGTTGAAGAGAGAATGATAAATTAAAGCTATTTAGGGCATTAATAAAATATGTATATATTTTGTCCAGGGATACTATTATTGACTATAGTTGCACACATAGACCCTTGGCATGGTATACCATACAAACAGGACCTTGAGTTCAGTTCAGTGTTACGAGGAAAGGTCCTGCTTTTTGTGTTGTTTCATCATCAAGGTTGGCAGCGCTTTAGGGCCAACAGATATGGGTTTTGTGCTCAATATCTGATAGGGAGGTGTGCTATGAAGTAATGAGTGAGTTAGTAACTTTCCAAAGAAATCTAATTCTGAAATCTGATCAGTGTATGAATGAACGGTCATGTTGTCACCTGCTTTCTATATGTCCTGTTGTCTTTTACTGCTTATACACCAAGTTTCTTACCAACACTACTTTTATTTTGTTTGTTTACAGTATCAAGCAATGTGTATATGTGTCACAAATTTTTTCTTCTTCTGAAAGTCATGAAGATTTTCATCATATTTTGGTTTTACACAATTTCACATTTTTGATTTTGTTTGTTTGTTGGAAATTACGCTTTAAACATGCAATGGCCGACGGTCTAATTTCATAGCTAGCATTTTATGTAACTCATTTAAATACACACAATTAAATAATTTGTTTTTGTAAAGCTTGATTGGGAATGATGTGCTGTGATGTGCACATTTTTACTTTGACTTTTGGTCTTTTCATTTCAAAGCGTGAAAGGTTAAAATATTTCAACCTTGGTTAGTTAGAATTAATCAAAATATTGAAATAGTTCTTGTATTTCACACTTTTTTTAAATGTATCTTTTATTTTTTTCTTAAATATTGTGATTTATATTGTTATAGTTTTAAGATTTATATTTAAAAAATAAGCTCCTGTGAGATTAAAGTGCCTGTTTAGAGAATTTGTTCAAATATTACAGCCTTGGGTTTTTATTTTGGGCTTTGGAGAGACTTGCACAGTAGTACCAGTGTTTTTTCTCTTTCTCACAAAATTATAAGAAGGGGGAAAAAGGGATTGTGGTACCCTATCCCACCCTAGGTTTGTTAGGATTTCTTTTGGCAACCCCTAGAGGGCAGACTTGTAAAGAGATTTAGGCAATGGAGACACACACACACACACACACACACACACACACACACACACAGTTGGCTCAGTCTGAACTTATTCTTCTCATTCTCATGCAACTTAGTTTATGTAACTCTATTAATTTGTTGGTCACTAAAAATTAAAGGGTGTTTTTGCCAGAAATGGGTAACATTCTTAATCTCTTTATATTAGACTATTTTGGGCCACTAATAACAATCTATGCATTTATGCTCACACATTAAGGAACTGAAACGTTACGTGGTTTGCCTGACATGTTCACACAGAGCTTTAGGGTGTGAGCATTTCCTGTGAATCATTTCTGCACACTTTTTTTTGGTTTTGTTCTGTCTGTCTATGTGAGCAAAGAGTCTTATGAAGGATTGAGGTTATATTCGGCCACAGTAGAAACTTTCTGTATGGTCCTGAGGTCATTTCCTCCTCTCTAGCCTTTAGGTGGCACTGTAGATGTTTTGCATTTGGAAAGGATGTTGTTTATTTTGACTAGAGCTGAATTGTCCTTCACATATATGTTTGATATAATGTAATACAAACTGTTTACAGTTTCAACCAATTATAGCATTTAGAAATATGCAACCGTTGAAATGTTAGTTTTTTTATTTTTGAAAGAAGTCAATTATGCTCACTAAGGCTGCATTTATTATATTAAAACAGCAATATTTTGTGAAAAATTACAATAAAAAAAAAAACTATTCAATTTTGAATGGGTTATAATTGTAAAAGCTATTCAAACTCTTCTACATATCCCACAGTTAACACACTGAAGAGTGTGTTGTATCGGTGGGTGCTGTCAGTGTATCGAATGGAGGTTCAGACACAGTAAGAGTTAGTGTCATCATTATGACGTCCATTGCCAGAAAAAGCAACCTCCTCATTTGAATATTTTACAGTGAGTCAGCACAAAGGCCTGCCATATGCAAAATTCCTCCCAACAAGAAAATGTCCATTGATATACCTGAGAACACCTTACATTTGTCTAGCCAAGTCGAAAACTCCTGGATCTTGTATCTGGAGTAGTTCTCTTGTATCACTGCATACATTTTCCAGGTTGCACTTTGTTTGTGTATCATTGAGCAGTCAAGCAGATCAAACTTGACACATAAACTAGCTCACCCACTGCAAACTGGAAGTGAAACCAGCAGTCAGTGTGCGTGGGTGTGAGATACTTTGTTGGTTTGACGGCATGCCTTCTGAACTATTTTTTCCTCCCTCATTCCTCCCCTAAAAAGGTAAGGGAAATTATAGATGGTGCGTTTGTGTGTGAAAGAGGGAGCTGTGAAGAGCAGCTCTAGTTTAAAACCTGATAAAACTTATCAGAGTGCAGCAGCATGCTGAAGACGCCACGCCTTCTCACTTTTTGTTATGCACTCCCTCGCCCATCACAGATGGATGAGTCTTCCTCCCTCCCTTCCTTCAGAAAGGAGAAACGTCTGGGCGTATTTGGTAGCAGCAGTGTTTTGATTGGCCTCTCCCAGGCATACGTTATCTCCCGTTGGACGCGTCCTGGCTCCGCCTAGATAATGCACTCTAGCTGAAAGGCTCCGCCTACTATCATCACATCAGAGCGTTCAGTGCATGAACAGACAGGTAGAAAGGTTGGTCTCGCTGTGGTAGAAGCTCAAGTGAACTTTGGGTTTCGTTTTGGGAAGTGCTCACAGCTGGCCTGTGGCATGTGGAATACAGGCAGGTTGAAGAACACAGCAGCTGGATCTACAGGTGCTCGTTTGCACCTCATTTCAGCTGGATCTAACACCAACAGCTTCTGCATTACGGCGAGAGATCATATGCACGTTGTCTGGTTGTGCATGTAGACGATTTTAACTGACACGACAAAGAGGAACCTGCAGTGAAGTCGGTGTTTGACGAGCTGTGGTTTTGCCTGGGTGGAGACGTTCTGCAGCTTTCTGTCCGTTCACAGACGGCCTGATTTCTCCGAGGTGATGGTGGGCGGCGGGGCTGTCACTGTGCACTCGCACAGGCGCCCGGAGTGAAAGTGTCACAGTGCAAACATGGAATTCCTCAAGAGCCTCGTTCCCACGGTCATCTCCGGGGACGGCGGGCTGCCGGCGTCGGACACGGGGGGAGTATGGCCGAGGGAGACCGGCCCTCGCTTGCTGAGGATGAAACGGCTGGTTTCGCAGACCAATGACGAGGAACAGGATGGATCCAGTCCCACCAGCCGACCAGTTGTTCGTCTTCAACGACATCGTGCCAAAGGTATCAAAGATGAAAGGGTCGGGTAATCAAACATGATTTTAACTCCCGCAAAGAGAAGGCTGTTTGATTAGGAGGTGTGTGTGTGTTTGCACTTTTTGTTTATAGTTGGACTCTGATATGATAAATCGCAGACAAGAGAGAACAAGCAAATACTTTGTGTAACTGAATAATTTCTTTTTAAGTTGCTCATCAGGTAGTTTAAAGTGAGAATTATTCAAATATAAGAGTAATTACAAAATCAGAGCTGTAATACTATTACAATGACAAATCATAACAAACATTAAAAACACATAAAGCATTTAATATTCCGCTCTTTATCTTTATTTTTTTGCACCCATATTGATCGGAAGCAGGGAGCTCTGGGTAATTGAGTCTTTAGATTTTATGACTGAATTATTGGCACTGGTAGTAAGAAATGTTTGTTGAGCACCTAATTAACATATTAGAATGATGGCAAAGATTAATTTTTAGTGTCACATGATCCTTCAGATAAGAGAGGAATAAAAACGTTCAAATAGAAAAGTTAGTTTCAATATTTATCAATTAAATGCAACATTGGTGAGAATAAAAGGTCAAGGCGTTGCTAACTGAAGAAATACAGTGACAATTAAATTGAGAATTAATTGAGATTTAATGAATCTATTTTTATTTAAAACACTTGTGAACATTTTTTGTCAAATAAAAAATGTCTAGAAATATAACTGCTAGATTATTGATGATACATTATTGTTTTCAAAAGAGAAAAGGACAAAAAGGAATAGTTGCACATGGTGAAACTAAAGAGTGAATGAACACCAGTAAACTGAAGCTTGTTCTATGAGACGCGTCCAATATCTCAGATAAACGTAACATTTCAACTTGTATCTGCACAAAAGTACGCAAATGCAAGAACTTTAAGTAAAGGGCCAGTCACACAGCCGATTGCGCACGAATCGCTCACAAATCACGCACAGATTAGGTTTGATTTCACGCACAGAAATTGACCAAAGTATTCCACGAACATTCGACGCACGCCCGACGCATGAATCACTGAACGTTCGCGGTTCATGCGTGATATGAAGGTGGGGCGTCAGTGGACGGACGTGGACGTGCGCGGTTTCGAACCAGTTCCGACGCATAAGCACTGACGGCCGACGCATGTCCCACGCATAGTCACATATACTCGACGCATAAACTACGCACGCCGACTCATGAATAACACACACCGACTCACAGTTGTGCGTCGGAAAAATTTTGAACCGTTCAAAACTCAAAATCACGCACAAACCGCCTTCGACGCACATCCACTTACAATCACTGACGGTCCACGTTCGTTCCACTCACGAATTACGCATGCATTTTCGCTGTGTGACTGGCCCTTAAGTTAAGTGCTGGATTCGTTGTGGATTCTCTCTTCCTGTAACAACACGCTGAAACAGGGAACTAAATCAAACATTAAATCAGGGATACTGTTGACAAAATATGAGAAAAATAGCTTTGAAAAAGAAATAAGACCGTCTCAAATAACCCAATCATGGTGAATAATGTTGGGCATTGCGTTTGAGGCGTTTGAGCTGTAAAGTGAAACGCTTTGCCACGAGGTTAATAAACTAAACCACATACAGCCTATATGAGGTTAATCAGATATATGCAACATGAAAGTAATATTACAACTTGCATCTGGTTGTGAATGCACACGTGAACTTGACCGTGCTTGGCTGAATGTGTAACAACTGTTATGGATGCACTCTTCCCGTAACAACAACACGAAACATGGGAAACTAAAGCTCAAAGAGTTTACAACATTCTGTTACAAAAGTGTTCTCATTATAATGGCACGACTATATGGCATATTGAACTGTATTTTTATGATCAAAGTGATTCCAGGCATCCTCAGCCCAAAATGCAGCAATAAACCATTATGAAAAAAACGTATTTTTATTATTTTGGGTTACGCTAATCATCGCTTTCATGATCATTCGTTGAAGTCAAGTCTGAGTACTCATGTATATCCTTAGTGTATTTCAAATCATAATTGACACGAGTGTTATAAATGATTCATTGTTGCGTATACTAATCTTTGATCAAAATGCATGTATCACCAGGCTCTTCCCACCAACCATCGTGTCATATATATATATATATATATATAGACCATATTTCATGTTCCTTTCATCGGGTCAATTCCCAATGCAGAAAGTCACACCCCATCACATATCCTGTTTAATTTGGAAATCTTTCAGGTTTGGAAATCCAGGTTTACCCTAGACTGGATGTGTGTGAAAGAGAAGTTGTTCCTTCTGTGAAGAGAGACTAGTTAAGTTGTCCAACGGCGCTGCATTTAATCAGGGAAGACCGTGTTTGTTTATGTGCTCAGAGCTTGGCTGCAGGAAGCAGATGAATGCGTTTATGACCGTAGATGTATTGAAACACGCCTCTCCTACAGGGTCATGTGGGGATACACGAGGTTCTTTGTGTGTTATTCATGGCTGATCCAGCTACGACCACTCTTCTCGGTATGCCAGCTCCTTGGTTACAGGGAAACAGTGTGGGGAGTGTGATGTTGCATCACTGCATGTGACTGCTTTCAAAATGCAAATTGACCACCACGCATTCAAATATGATGGAAAACACCAGTTCAAACTGGACCAAAAGGGTTTTGTCCCCCCGGTGTTCCTCGAAGGCTGAGATTCTCTGAGTGTGTTAAGTGGTAGTCGTCTGTGTGTATGTGTTAGTGGGTGTTTATATTACAACCGAACCACTCCTTGCTCTCCCTAAATCGATGAGTCTTGAGTGTTCAGGTGAGGATTTGGATTATGCACCTGCCAGGACATGTTATATATATTGGACATGACATTATATATATTATGTGTATGTATGTATGTGTAAGTAAATGGGTGTCAGTAGGAATTTTTTTTTTTTAAAGAGGTCTCTTATGCGTCAAAATCAAAACTACCGTACAGTAATACTGTAAAGTAACAATTTGTAAAAAAATTTTTTTGAATATATTGTTGTGCAATTTAAAAAAAGTAAAAGTAGCTATTATTCCAGTCTTCAGTGTAATTTATTGTAAATGTTGAAGTAATGTTGTGCTGCTAATGTTTTTGTGGAAACTGATGCCTTTTTTGGTGACTAGAAAGTATAAAAACAGTATTTATTTGAAAGGGAAAACATTTGTAACATTATAAATGTCTTCAGTGTCGCTTTTAGATCAGTTTAATGGATCCTTGGAGGATATTAAGTATTAAGTATAAAACAAAAACCTACTATGTCCAAAATAATGTTTCATTTCATAAATAATTTCATTAAATGTTTCATAAATAATAAAATTATTTAAAATGTAAATAGGATGTTTAACAATGATTATTGTTTTAATCATAATACACTCCCTTGCATTTGATTGACAGGTATGCACACACACACACACACACAAGTACTTGGACTTTAATGATGACTGCAGTAATTAATCACTTGCTGTCAGGATGACTTGAGAATACAAGTTCTCTGCACAGCACAAAGTCTTGATAATTGAGAATGAAACGGCTGTCTTGTCAGTCATTTTTGTTAATGATCTTATTGAATTAGATGTTACACAAGCAGCTCTCGTTGTACCACAGGCTTAAACTCTATGGGCCTTAAATAGAAATGTAAAACTCTGATATCTGATTTTTATTTTTTATTATTGAACGGTTTTCCTTTGCAGTAATTAGTAATAGATTTAATAATCAACCATATCTTTGATTTATCCACCTGTAGGCATGTTCTCATTAAAGGTTTGATTTGTGTTTGAATTGAGCATTAGTGTTTATTTTTCTTTGGTTTAGCAGGTAGATTTGTGTGTTTGGTGGGGCAATGCCCGTCCCCAGCTCAACCTGTTTCCTCACCTGTAAGGCAGCTTTACAGACGCAATCACACCTGCTCTGTTCAGTGCGTTCTGCTGCTAATATTAGAGCTGTTTTGATTGTTGAGCCGTATGCAGGAAGAGGGAGTATATGGCAACGCTGCAGTGTGTTACGTGTCTAATATTGGTCCCCTCGAGGGCTTTCCAGGGCTGGAATCGGAGATCACACCCTCAAACAGACACAGTAGCGCTCCAGCCACACCAGTCATGTGATCAGACTTCACTTCATTAAGCTGCTCTGGAAGTTTATCTTGGGAAGTGTGTGTGTGTGTGTGTGTGTGTGTGTGTGTGTGTGTGTGTGTGTGTGTGTGTGTGTGTGTGTGTGGCGTTTTCTTTCAGGCAGCATGTGATTCATTATCAGGACTGGAAGAGCAGAAATACAAGTTTGAAACAGGCCACACTACAATTCATAAAGTTAAACATAATATAAATAGTTCATAAGGATTGCAATTTTCTCCTCCTTCCTTTTTGTCTTTCAATCTTGCACTCATTTTTGCTTGTTTTCTCTTTCACTCCCTTATTTGTTCGGTTGCTTTGCTTCGTTTGTTTGTGCATTGCTGCTTTATTTCATTTTCTCATTGTTGTTCATTCCTTTTTCATAATTTTTTTTTCTATTGCTTATTTTGTTTATTCTCCCCCTTTCATTCTTTTTTTATTTGTTCACTCTTCCACTCCTTTCATTTACTCCTTTCCTGCACCAATGATTGATTTTGTTTGTTGGTTCATTTGTTGTTTTATTGCTTCTTTTACGTCTCATGTTCTATTTAACTTTTCATTTTTGATTGTTTATTTCTTTTTTCTTTTCTTTTTTTCTTTGATTTCTCTTTCGCTCCGATTCGTTCATTTGCCCTCTTTCTTTTGGTGCCGTCTGTTTGTTCACTCTTCCTTTCTTTCATTTGCTCCCCTTTCACTCATTTGTTTGTTCTCTCTCTCTCTCTCTCTCTCTCTCTCTCTCATGCAGCATACTATAGTTAACTGGTGTTTTGTCAGTTTTTGGGATGGATGGTGTTACTGAGATCTGGTGCTGATGTGTGTGTGTGTGTGTGTGTGTGTGTGTCTTTGCTGACTCAGAGGTGCGATCAGTGCAAATGTTAGTCTTGCACGCCCACCGTCCCTTTCTCTCTCTCTCTGAACACACTGGGTTTCACCACTTTGCAATAATGTCTCTTTCTCTGCGGAGTGTGTGTTTGGTGCTGACAGGTGCGCTTGTTCTTGGCAAGGTGTGCTGTGTCCTGTGGTCTCGAGCTTGCGCTGCTGATTTGGTGTTGTGATTCAGCTGAAATGTTTTTGTTTGGGACCGACTCCTGAACACCCAGCACTTCATGCACAGACTTTAGTGCTAATTCAACACTTGGCTTCCATTTATTATTTGGCAAAATCAGCTTTGTCAAGTTTGTTTTACGTGCTGTGATCACCGGTTTGAACGGAGGTTTTGACCACTGATACCATTGACGGTATCCGAGCACCTCTCTGCCTCTTTTTAAATGCATTACTCAGATGGACAGCTTACTATTCAAACACGTTTAATTACACCGGTTATTTTCATGTGTCATTACACATAAGATAAATTCAATTTGAACATCTGAACCTTGGATTACAGGAATATTACTGTTTGCCAAGGGAATCATTTCACCTCTAGTAACTCGACATACACTTGTTAAGATCTTTAACAAGGAAAGGTCTCAGACGATAATAAAAAGGCAGTAGGTTCAAGTTCGTGCTGTAGCTTTTCTTTGTTGTCTGCACTTTGCATCATGGGAGATGCAGTTTTACACAAGGGAACCTGCTTTGCACGGTTCAATAAAACCTTCAGCATAACCTCAGATTTGATTGATCAGTCTCTCTTGTTTCCTCATCCCTCTCTTCTTTCTTTCCCTCTTCATTACTCACTTCCTCTCCTCCTTTTTTGTCTTTCCTTTTCCCTATGCTGGGTGCTATAATTCACAGTACAGGAAATGCACTCTCACTGTGGCCTCATGGGATTGAAGGGCCTTCGCAGACCGTCTGTCTGTCAGTGTATACCCTACTCACTGTCCAAAAGCACTTACTGTCTGTGCTCTCCTGAATCATCAGCAGTCGATATCTGAACAGAGTGCCTGTTTTGTCTTATCTTCCCATTCTGCGTTTGATTTTAAATGAGGATGAATTTTGCTGATCTGGAGCAGAATCTGTTGTGATACTGTAAGTCTGGTGTTTGAGGGGATGTGTTTCTAGAGCTGCACGATTAATCAGTAAAAGATTGTGATCTCGAGTCAAACACACGCGATATGTAATTCCTAACTGACAACAATTCGCTGTGTCTATTAAACCTTTTTCAAAATATTCAAAATACTTTTTGAAATATTCAAATGATCTCTGAAGTACTGGGATAAAAGTGTGCGTTTCAAGTGTAACTGAATGGTCATCATTACAAAACCGTCAAAAATAAAGGTTTGGTGTAATTGACAGAAATATATCAGTACTGGATACGAAAATGTGCTTCTCAAAGTAATATTATTAAATAACCAAGATATCTTTTCATCCAGGTTTTAAAATTGATACAGTTTTGTTGTGCATCTTATTTGTTTTGTTGTAAATTGTTATATTTTCATTTGATTTTACATTTTAAAAGCTTCGTTCAATTGTTAAAGTTTATATAAATTGGTATTAAATCCCCAAACTCAGAATCCCCCAAAAATACCAGTGTTAAAAATGTATTTCACTGAATCATTCAAAAATGCTGATTCATCCAGTAATGAAACAAGTGAAGTACTTATGAGTGAGTCACTGAATCGTATACAGTGGAAAGCGGTTTTGTCGACGGCCTCGGGGGTTACAAAAAAGCGTAGAGATAACCGATGATCGAGAAAACCAAAAGCCAATATGGCGATTTGTTTAATCTGTGCCGCAAGAGTGAGTGAAGCGTCATTGGAGTGAGCGACCGTACAGACCGTCATGCACGTGCAACGCGAATTCAACGCATGCGCAGAGAACTCGGTACGATCATTAGTCACGGGGATCGAGATAAATGATGTTAAGTGTAGACTTTGCCCCTTTCTTGTGCTCAAGATATCAGGGTTCGGCAACATAAAATAATCGACTTAACCGATAAGAAAATGCTAAAGGGCCAGTCACACAGCGAAAACGCATGAATCACGCATGAATTACGCACAGATTTTCGTTTCTGCGCGGAGCGTGCGTCGTATGCGTATTTCGTCAGTGGAATGTACGTGGACCATCAGTGATTGTAAGTGGATGTGCGTCGAAGGCGGTTTGTGCGTGATTTTGAGTTTTGAACGGTTCAAAATTTTTCAGACGTTATTCATGAGTCGGCGTGCGTAGTTTATGCGTGACTATGCGCGGGACATGCGTCGGCCGTCAGTGCTTATGCGTCGGAACTGGTTCGAAACCGCGCACGTCCACTGACGCCCCACCTTCATATCACACATGAACCGCGCACGTATCACGTTCATTTCACTGACAATGTGGATTCTGAAAGTGCTTGTTCGTTGTTTGGACGCGCTCCGTCAGTGATTCATGCGTCGTACGCACAAACCCAATCTGTGTGTGATTTGTGAGTGATTCGTGCGTGATCGGCTGTGTGACTGGCCCTTAAGACAATGAGGGAGTTTGGTGGTTCCACTTCAAAAACATCTACATAATAGGGTTGGCAAATTAACCGAGCTCGAGATAAATGGGTTCCACTGTATTTCGGATCTGGATCACAATATGGTATAGTTACTGTACGAATGGAATGGGGTATATCAGTATGTTTCTGATCTGCATTAAAATCTGCTTTAGTTAAGATAAACCTGAATGATGTGCTTTTGATCTGGATTAGAATCTAGTTTAGTTACTGTAAGTCTGGTATTTGGTTTGAATTGATACGTTTATGATCTTGTTCGTAAGAGTTGTTTTTGACTCTGTGTTTGCATGCTTTTAATGTATTAAAGCACTTGGTAACAGTCGCACCCTGTTGACAATAGATCAGCATTCCTGCTGTGTTGAGCAGGATCCTACTGTTTACCCTAAACTGTGTGATTGTTTTAGAGAGAGAGAGAGATGGCAGTCTTTGGCCATCATGTGATTCTGACTTATTTCACTGGGTGTGGTGCATGCGGGAACAGCCAGTTTGCAAACCTAGCTCACACAGAACTGAAGTGATACGCTGCTTTGTTAGTGCAGAGGGACCAAAATGACTTAAATGTCCCACAGCGCTCTTGTTGCATTGCCACGTTCTCCTGTCCTCCGATCAGTGCGTGGAAGGTTTTAAAACTAACATTCCGATCAGTTTTTTTTCCCGACGATCAGAATCACAGATCCAAGGTCTATAAAATTGTGTGGAGAACCGACCTTTCCAGAATTATTGTCTTTTTTTGTTCTTTTGCTTTCTCACTGATCATTATGAATCAGGTTCTGATCAGCGAATCCATGAGCATAACTGCCTATAACGTGTTTATTTGTGCATGTGCGTATGTTTATGTTTGTGTGTGAGAGTGGAAACCCTGCTGCAGTCACAATACGGTCTTTTGTACCCTGTGTTTGTTTACAATGCTGCCTTCTCGCTTTGCATAACTCCAGCAGGGTGGGACAGTCAAGTGATGGTGAGAGCGGGTGAAGGAGACGGATGGAGAGAAAGAGAGATTGTGAGTGGTATCAGTGGAATCTGTTTGTGTGCACTCTTATCTCGTCTCAGACCTCTGGTCAGATGATGTCATGCACTAAAGTCTTTGTGATTGGAGGCTTTGGAGACGGAGGACTGATTTAGTTTTTTAACTGGACATCATCAGCTACCTTACATTTGCCTTGTGATGCTAATGACACAGTTCGGTAAAGCTGTATCATAATTTGATCAGGATTGAAATTCTGCTGAAACGACAAGATTCCCCCCCCACTGTCATCCTGTATGGCACGTCATAGAAGAGCCTCTGGGAAATGCCAGTTGCAGAGTTTCTACTTATAGATGACCTTATTCTTCATTGATCCATTCTTGAATGGATCTAAAGTGCAATTTCAGAGTAAAAAAACAAAAAGAACATGTAAAATATGCATTTATTATTATTATTATTATTTTTTGTTATATAATTTCAGAGTTTTGAAATATGGACTGGACTGTTTATTGTCGCAAGGGTGGAGCGATATAGCAGAACAAATATTTATTTATTATATTTCATAAATATCTCAAAACAGCTAAGTAAATTTAAGATGTTTACTGCAGTGCTATTTTAGCATTATTTATATTCTATTATAGTGTTTGTTGTTATTGTCTAATTGTAAAATTAGTTTTAGTAATTTTATAATGTGTTAAAAAAATCTTATCAGTTTTTATTCAAATATATTTTTATTCAGCTTTTGTTTGTTTTTTCAGTTATTTTTGTACTTTCTTTTCTTTACCTTTTTCATCCAAGTTATATTTTTGGAAGCTTTATTTCGGTTCATGAAAATGATGTTATAGTTTTAGCTTGTTAGTTACAACACTGCTTCCATGCGCTTGGATGGATGTTTGACTTATCATTTTTTTATTTAATATCCACCAAAGTAGCAATAAACAGTGTTATGTTTATTTTGCTCTAAAACATTTTAATAAAATGGTATGAAAAATCGACTAGACATTATGAAACATGGAGATATTTTAAGGTGATGCAAAGGAATTGTTGAATCAGTTTTACAAAGAATAATTGAAATGGTTTAATTTGATATATTTGATTTTTATATATATATATGATATAATATAATTTTTTATTATTATTTTGGAGATACTTGTAAACTGCTTCCCATAAAAGCTCATTAAAAGCACTGCGATATTCAGTGTTTCATAATTTTATATTGGCACCAAAATCAATATGACACTGATTGTATTGTGAGAATTTAGTTTATCGCCCATCTTCAGTAGCAGTGCAAAACCAAAATGTTATGAATGTTTTTTTTGCGTACGACGTGTCATTGTGAAAGTATGATTAGCTTATGTTATTTGTTTGAACTGTTATGTCCGATCAGGGTGTGAGTCAGCTCTGTCAGTCTGATCTCTTTGCACGGCTCTCTCATTCTTCAATTAATAGACCCGGGCTGCCGCACCCTCTTCTGCGAGCAGGGCATCGGTTACCTCATAGGTCAGGCATCACTCACTCCAGCTGTGTGTAGATGTAAGTGCGTCAATGTAAATTGCAGGGGTATGATTTTTCCAAACACTCACCCGCCTGCGTAATCTATATTTTTTGAACTTGGGGGAAATTTCCAGTATTTTTAGACAAGCACTTTCCTTTTTGGGAAAGTGGATGTTTAATATGCGTGTGTGTGAGAGGGAGCGAGAGAGCTGTCTTACTGACAAACATGGGTATGCAAGCTATCTGAAACTTTTTGTAAAAGTGGCCAGTTGTTTTTATGAATGAAGGTTTCTAAAGCATGGTTTCCCTAACAGGTTCATGAGGAAACTGCATGAGATTTGTGGTTGAAAAGCTAATAATTCATTAAACCAGTTTCATTAAAACATTTAAAAGGAACAAATGGCGCTGCAAAATTAATTGAAGTAAAACTATAATAGTGATGTCTTATCGAGTCGAAATGATCAAATTAAATGCTGTTTGACCCTTAAACAACATTAGAGAATGTCATTTAAGTTACTGAAATATTAACCGCTTCAAGTAAATATTTTACGGCTAAGGGGTTCAAAGTGAGCTGTAGAGATCGCCCAACAAAAATGAATTGATGGTGGGTTGAAGGATTGTTAGGAGACGTTGACTTTGCTTTTTTGAGTCAATGATACTTGCATCACCTCTGCCTCACACACCACCTCTAGATTCCAGTGTCTCTCTTTCTTTGTCCCTCCCTCTCTCACTTTACTGCAGTTGGTGGTGACAAACAGGAAGTGTGCTTTTTCACAAGCCTCCTAGGAAAGGATGGTGAAAGAGAGGAGAGAATTAGAAAGAGCAAGGCGGTAGTCGTAATGACATGTATTTGAATCGCTGGAGTGGAGCCAGAGCGGGCTAGCAGCGTGCTGATGACATCACTCTCCCCTCCTTCTATCCTGCCATTGAAACAAATGCTCTCTTTACAGAGGGAGAGAATAAGAGAGGGAGGGAGACTGGGAGAGAGAGAGCTAGTGCGGTTGAATGAGAGAGGCGGTTTATGCGCCGGGCTCTAGGACCCAGCGTGGACAGGAAGAGTTAGTGTTGCTACTCTCTGCTGGGAGGCCATCCTCATCATTCCCTCTTTCACGCAGACCCTCACATATTCCCGGAACAAAGTTTCCCCGTGCTGCATTCCGGGCTGGACGGAGCGGATGATACTTCCACACGCCGTCTGAGGACACAACTTAGTTTTTTTTTCTTCTTAGTGAGGTGCTTTCACTCTGCTGGATCCTTATGGGCCTCTCAGAGCCCCGCAGCTGATCTGAGTGTGTGTGTGTGTGTGTGTGTGTGTGTGTCAGTGCACGTTCGGCAGCATGCACTTCTTCACAAGCCCAGGCAGAGGCTGAAACTTTGCCTGCCTGCAGGCGAGACGGGATGCGCGGGTGAGCGCAACGGACATTTGGAGCTCAAAGCCAGCGGGACTGGCTGGAGAAACCAGTGCCTTCTTTCTACCCATAGTCCTCTGGTGGCGTCATGCTGAGTCTGCAGGATTCTGTGTTCTTTGAGATCAGCATCAAGTCTCTGCTCAAGTCCTGGAGTGGGAACTGTGAGTAACACACTCTCTGTGAATACTCTGTGTGCTTTATGAAGATGAAATGTCCAGGAATTGTGCGTGATGCTTCCTAAAAAGTGCGGGCTGCGACCGGCCCGCGTACACACCCTCCTCTCTGCATAGATGCAGATTAGTGTGGATCGATGTCGGTGATTGTTGCTAGTTGCTGAAATTCGGTTTGCTTATGGCTTGCATGATTGGAGCAGAGCACATAATTGACTTAAATGATGGGTTATATTTTACAGGGTCAATGATATGTTTTGACTTTTTTCAACGCGTAGCTTGAGCTGTATTACTTGATTTGATGAGACGCCATTCACATTCTCTCTTGGGTCCAAAGTGCCCAATGGTGTGTGTGTGTGTGTGTGACTGCTGATTCTTTGGTTCTGCAGTGTGGCTCTGTCATCGTCCCTTGCTCCTTGCCAGGTTCTTCACCTTGTTCTCTGTCTTCCCTTCATCTGATGTCCTCTAAAGGTTTTGGGTTTCACATGACGATGGCCTGACTGCTTAGGAAGAGTCGATCGATGAAAGGAAACATTAGCAATCCCAGTGGAGATAAAGAGCAATCTGATCATAATCATACATGTATACTGATATAGACACCGAATGTATTGCTGAGGTATATACTTTGGTTTTGTCTGTATTTTAGAACTTTTAATGGGTTCTCTGGACCTATTGAGGTTTGATTTGAACATGTGAGTTTATATTATGAGCATATTAGAGGATTGCAAAGTCATACATTAGATTATTGTGAAGTCATATTGTTATAAGTTTTTGGAATTAAATGATTTGCACATTTACATTAGTTAACCGCTATTCTAAATATTTGATTTTACAGTAATCCCTCGCCATATCACGGTTCACCTATCGTGCCCTTGGTACATCGCGGATTTTTATATATATATATATATATATATTATATGTAAATCTATATCGCGGACTCCTCTTTATATCGCGGGTTTCTGAGGGCAGCTACGTCTCATATTGATAAGATGATTCGTTCGTTGCAGTTCCGAAATGCAATCGATGGTGCCATGCAATTGTAAAAGAAAAAACCGTCAGCAACTGAACAAAAAAAAACAAAACAAAAAACACTCGTACTCATACAGTGGAAATGGAAGTTACGATGCTGAACGACAATATTGCACCACCTTACGAAGCGGTGCTTTCAGAAAAGTGAGAGTAATGCTCTTCTTTGCGGTGCAGTACATTTTACCTCACCTTTTACATAAAGCATGTAGAGGTAATTTTTTGTAGTTTTAAAAATAGTTTAAGAGTGTATGAAGGGTTTATATAAGACTGTTTGGAGGGTTTATAGTTGTTGGGAGGGTTTACAAAAGCTTAAATTTAAAGAAAAATGTAAGAAAAATTATGAAAAAAATCTTGGCTACTTTGCGTTTTTTCTGAGGGATTACTGTATTTGATCTTATTCATTAAGTTAGACTTTATTTTTTACACGTTAGGTCTATCATGATTGAACACACAGATGGCCAAGCAATCCATCAGTCCTTTTTGTGAGCTTGTGTTTTTTTAAATGCGCATGGTTCATTTCAGGAAGTAGATGGAGTTCTGTTGGTCAGTGTTGACTGGAGTTGAGCACATCAACGGCTAGTAACGTCCAGCACTGTGTTGGAGAATGTCACTTGGATTGGCATGCACTAAGTCTCTCTGCCTTTCGCTCCCTCCTCTCTCCAGTCTTGTGTGTTGTTGCCAATTCTTGTGCATTGAGCCTCTCTGTTCAAACAATGAGGAGCGAGACCTAGTTTCAGGAACTGGCAACATCCAGCTGAGGCAGTAGACTTCCAATCTTCCTACCCCTCTCTTGTTAGAAGTCAGGTCAAAGACATAACTTTGTCTCCAAATAAGAGTTGCTGAACGAGTAAAGTGCAGGTGAAATGTGTGTTGAATGTAGGTCTGCAGATGGACTCGATTGGTGGAATCTGGGCATGTTGAGACACTGCAGAAATAATGTTGACACTTTTTTTTCTTTTCGTTTTTTGAGCCAAAGCAGATTAATCTTTCCCTTTTTCAAATACACAAACACAGCTCCTTTACACTCCGTCAAGTGGAAGCCCACCACAGAGAAAATAGGGGAAAGTTTTGGTTGAAACAGCTGCATTTGTTTTTTTGCGTATGGAATGTGTCAGAACAGATACTTGTGTTGCGTTCTCTGTGTTTCCGCAAGGGCCACTACTGTAATACTGTCATGACGGAGTAAAGCCAACTGTACACTATCTCTTACAAACAACATGCTGGAACTCGTTCATTTTCAATAGAATTTTGCGGTCTGACTTCAGCTTTGATTGCTTGTTAAATTAGGAATGCACAAGTAGGACTTTTTTGGGTCGATACAATAGCGATTTTCTATTTGCTGATACTGATTTTTTTTGTTCCCCCCCCCCCCCCCCCCCCACTTGCTCTCTTATTGGAACTTTTGTCATTTAAAATAGTGTTTGGATCATGTTTTAAATGAGCAAAAAAAACAAAAAAACTGTGGGAAAGTAGAAAAACATTGTAGGACTAATACCTTTTTACTTTACGTCAGATTGTATTTAAGACGATTTGTACTTGTTATTAAAATTGGTAAGGCTTGTCAAGTTAAAAAATTCCCTCTTCAGTCCTTTTTCACATCGAGAAACATCAGGAGAAAATGTGAAGATAGATGATAGAAAAGAGATGGTCTTCATTGTCGGTAGTTGGTCCATTATCTCTGCGACAATTTACAAGGACAGAAATAAAGTACTCAAATGTAAATTCTTCATTTTATACATTAAATATACATTCATCTTTAAAGTTACAAAAGTTAGTCAAATAGAGAGAATTTGTTTCTTTTTTCTTTAGTTTGATTAATATCAAAACAGACATCAGCGCAGCAGGAATATTAAGCAGCTGATCCAATATACTGGTAGCCAAGCGTTTTATTTGTTTACCTTTATGACATAACCAACTATGTTAAGGATACTTGCCAAGATGGGCATTTTGATTGTAATTTTTTCTGAATTAGAAGTTTGAGAGGGAACTTGATTCAGCTTTTGCGTGCTGACCGTATGCAAATATTCATCATCAAAACTAGTAGCATAAGGTAAGCAATATTTCCCACTAAATGTTATTCTTTAAACACAATTTTTTTTTGGAAAATGGGTGGTTGTGAATAATTGTCAGAAATAATAGTTTTATAATTATTTACATTGATTAGCCCTAGAAAATGAGTTGTTTTCAGTCATTTTCATTCATTGTTCATTTTTGCCATGGTGAGTAAGCGGAGGGTAATGGCTGAAAGTTCACTGTAGAGGGAAAAAAGCAGTAATCATTTAAAAATTATTTGTTGACATATTGTTTTGCCAATATAAAGCCATATACTTTGTGTGCGTGCGTGCATGTATGTAAATATTTAATAAATTAGAAATAAATCATTTGAAAATGCATCTCTATCAGGCTTACTTTAGATGGCGGCAACTTGTTTCTATAATTGTATTGAATGTTTTTTCCCAAATAAAGAAGGGTCACCTTTTTTAAAAATATGAATAAAAAGGAAGTAAACATTGTAATCAATAGGGAACTCGTAATCAAAACAAAAGTGTGTTTGCATTGAATCATTGTTTCAAATAAAGACACACATTTTACATACAGTACACAGTGAAATGAGTAGGACATAATGAGCAACTGAATACAGCACATCATAGTTTAAAATCAAGCGTTTAAAGTTTGCTGAAGTTTGTTTCTGAAATCTCCTGCTTGCATACACACACACACACACAAAATATGCACACTTATCTGACTGATGGATTCGGCTAGGTTTGTGAAATTAAATAAATGTTTATTCGATATTAAAGATTTGTTTAAGTGTTATAAATGTGTATATTTGCTGAATGCTTTTGGCAAATGAGAAAGTATAAAAGTGGTTGCATTTCTGTTCTGTTACTAATAATAATATAAAAGCGAAAGCTGAGTGCTGACATTTCATTAATAATTACATTAGCGCAAAGATGCGGGTTAAATATGTACAGCGCAGTGCATTGGACAAGCATTCATTTTCCTGTATGTGCACACTTGTTTCTTGTGCTTTAGGTTCATTTGTGTGGACACTCGGAGAACTTTATCTTCTGAATTTGAGGCAACACATTTGTACAGTAGTTTTTCTGTGTGTGCAGGTTGCTCTGGCCTCACCTGTGATAATGCAGTTACTGCATTCAACGTTTCACTCCCGAGCCAAGTCTGGCTCACGTAAACTGCATCAAGCACACCGTCACATGCTGCAGCGAGTGAATTGAGACCAGTGATCGCTTCTGTCTGTGCTGGGCTTTAACTAGCCGAGTATAATTCAGTTGATGATGTCATTCAGGTTATTTGGTCTGTGTGTGTGTGTGAACGGCCTACTGTCTCTTAGACAGATCCTTATGTGTGTGTGTGACTGTTTGTATCTCAGTTAACCAATTAGAGCCATATTTGCATGGGACTAGTTTCCCTGTGGAAAAGAAAGGACGTTTTGTGTTCTACAGACACACAGCTCCCAGATAAACACTAATTTAGTTTCGAATTGTTTTCCTAGTTAGTTTTGATGTAAAATATTTAGTCAGCTTGATTTTCGAACAAATGGCTCCTATGAAAAGGTAAAATGGCGTAATTATATCCCATGGACCGGATTGAACCAAGCCAGGGTCCAGAACCAGACCTCAGTGTACAGTTTGAAAACCAGTGAAGTAGAAGTCAGGTTGGAGGTCGTATTGAATTTTAACGCTGATGAAAACGAGGGATAAACCTGTATAGTCCTTACAATGACAGGCATAGCGTTTTTAGATCACGTTTTTGTCTTTTTTGATCACTTTTTGTCTATTGAATTTTTTTCTTCTTTTTCTCTCTGAAAGATGTTTAATCAGCTGAACAGTCAGATTTCACTCAGTGCTCAGCTGTGTGAGTTCACATGCAGTCAGGGAATCATGTCTTGTGAATCTCAGAGTATCAGAATGTCCTAGCAAACAACAAACAGACTCTGCATTAATGGCCCCTGTGTGCGACTCCATTCCTTGTGACTATCTGCCTCACTCTGAAGTACAAATGTGTGCTATGGGGTCAGCAATGCAGCCCAGTGTGTCACAAATTATCCACCAGAGGAATGAAGAGGAAGATGAACTGAGAGAGACTTGCATTTTTCCTCCTCACTTCTTTTGCTCATCCTTTCTGCACCACTGAGTGGAAAAATACAAACAATGTTTGTTGAGCGCCTGCCAGCAGGCCCGTTGGCCAATCAGATGTGGACCTGGAGGACCCTGTTATGCCAGCAGCCAATGAAAGCTGGCAGTGTGACATCATGGGGATGGGGAGGCGTTGCTAGAGCGGAAACAAAGAGTGAGTGTTTGTACATAGACAAACAAACACACAAACAGCCCTGGGGACGGAGTTGTGCGTGTGTCCTCCTTTCATCCCCTGAGTGTGTGAAATGTTTGTGTTTTATTATTGAGATGTGGGAGTTGCTAGGTGTGTTCTCCTCTGAAAAACTCACAGGGATTTTTGAAAAACTTTTTTTTTTTATTCATCCGATTATTGTTTGAACTTCTCACATCATCGTGGTTTCTCCAAGCAACCTGTGGGAAACTGGGCTGGGGTTTCCTGAACAGGCTTGACATGTGACGCACACACATTCCCCCCCCCCCCCCCCCCCCCCCCCCCCAGTCTTTCTGCATTCAAAAGAATAAAACAAAGTGATGTGCAATCTTCTTCCGTTCCTGGTTGCAATAGTTACCAATTAATTTGTTTGTCAAATGAGAGGTTTTGTCAAAATATCTGTATTGGCCTCAAATTTGGTGCACCATGATTTTCAATCTTTAATGAATTATTACAATTTCTGCACAAACACTTACTGAATTGTGCATTCAAAATGCTTCATAACTGTCTCTCTTTCCCTACAGCCTCTGTCCCTGTCAGCAACAGCAGTGTGAGTAGGCGAGGAGCGTCCCCCTCGGCCCCACCCACCTGGGAGAAGCGTAGCATCCACCCCGCCACCATGTCCAGCATCACCATCGACCCCGAGCTCAAGCCCGGGGAGTTTGTCATCAAGAGCCTTTTCGCAGAGTTCGCTGTGCTCGCCGAGAAGAAGATCGAGGTGGTCATGGCTGAACCGCTGGTCAGTACCACTCATAAATGAATAACAGAAACTTCTAGCCAATATTAAAGTGCAGTACTAAAAATAAAAATGTGCACATTATTTTGGAGTCCAGTAAAAATCCAGGAAAGGAGGAAAAAGAAAAAGCTTGCTTTTGAGCTCTGGTAATAAAAATGAATTGCATTGAAATTAAAATTAAAATAATTTATTGATCAAGTGATGTTAAAGACATATTTTATAATATTACAAAATAAATAAATGCCGTCTGTTGAAGAAAAAAAGAATCCAGAAATAAAGGTTTTATTGTTTTCACAAAGACATTAATTGGCTCAACTGTTTTCTGCATTCATGCTAATAAGAATGGTTTCTTAACCAAATCATCGTATTAGAATAATTTCAGAAGGATCATGTGACACTGAAGACTGTAATGATGCTGAAAGGTCAGCTTTGATCACAGGAATAACTTTTTAATTCTATATAATAAAAATATATATTTTTAAATGTTGTAAAATTTCACATTACTGTTTCACTGTATTTTTTAATTAAATAAATGCAGCCTTGGTGAGTATAAAATGCTTATTTCAAACACATTAAAAGTCTTAGCGTCCCCAAACATTTGAAAGGTAGTTTAGGGTCTTGACATGCCTCACTAAAATGTCACTTCATGTCCAAAAGATTGCCGACTTCTGATTAAGATGTGATTTAAGTTTTGTGATGCTTGTTTCTCTGGGATTGAGTGAAAGTTCAGTTGTTTGAGCTTGAGCATGTTAGTTTATTTAGATGCAAAAGAGAGGCTGTTGTATGCATTTTCAAACTTGTGGCTCAACAGAACACACACACACACACACACACACATATCCTCATGTATTCCCAGAAACAGAAGCAGAGGTTTGAATTCTTGGAATGCTGTTATGTTGAATTCTTCTCAGAGCCCCCTGTGCTGAAATGCGCGCACACACACACACACACACACACACACACACACACACACACACACACACACACACACACACACACACACACACACACACACACACACACACACACTGTTTCTCTCCATACTTGTCCTTAAACGCTTCCTTTCTGTGTTCACTCCTCTCTCTCTCGCTCATTGCGTATTTACTCAGTGGTAGATTGAGCTCTCGGTGTACTCAGCAAGAGTTTAAACTGGTAATGACTGCTTCTAGCATCTGCTTTATAAGCTACCAGCTCTCTGTCTTTGAAATTCTTCCTCACAATAAAGTGTAAAAACAGAGCGTTTAATGAATTCTGAATTTATAAACACTATAGTTCAAAAGATTGTGACTTTTTAAAGATATTATTTTAATTTATCTCTGTTACAAAAGAGATCTATTTCAAATAAATGGTGTTCTTTTGAACTTTAGAATCGTCGAATAATCCTGAAATAAGCTGTTTTCATCATTGATAATAATAATAATAAATGTAGCCAATCAGCATATTAGAATGATTTTTGAAGGATCATGTGACTAATAGTAATAGATTACTTTTTAACATATATTAAAGTAGAAAACAGATATTTTCATTTGTAACAGTATTTAGCAATATACTGTTTATATACAATAAGCACGTACTGCGTAATTAAGTTTTAGATTACCTTTACAATCACTCAAAGTTCATCTTTTAAAATCATTAATAGTTTAATAACGCTCAAAATTAGTATTCATTCATTCTTTCTGTAAAATTTAACATTGTCACATGAATGCACTGTTTTTTTTATTTAACTTTTTTTGGAAGTACAATATCAGTGTCTTGATACAGTTTAAATATTCATCTTTCATTCATTCATTTTCGCTGCATCTTTGTTCTTTCAGGAGAAGCTCCTTTCCCGCTCGCTGCAACGAGGAGAAGATGCACAATTTGATCAGGTTAGTATCTATGCGTGTCCTGTATCTCTCTCCCATCCTCTTGTCTTTTCATTTCTCCTCTCTCTCTTTCTCTCGCTCTCCATCACTCATTTCTGATTAGCACAGAACTTTTAACAGCAGAGTTGCAGCAAAGTGCTTTGTTTAGCAAAACGCAAAGCAAATGAGACATCGTCCTGCAATGGATCCAGTCAGTGCCATTAGGCCTGTGTGTGAGAAAGAATGAGCCCAAGAGAATGTGCTCTGTATGCAGAAAACTACAGCAATATGTGTCTGTACTTCAGAGTGAACAGAGTTTTGTTGTGTGTGTGTGTGTGTGTGTGGGTTCTCACTGGACGTTGCCAGGAGCAGAATCGCTGTGTCATCCGCAGCAGTAGATCAGCACAGGCTGCTGGGAGTGCGTGCGTGTGTGAGAATATTTCAGTTTAGGGTGTTGGAGTGTGACTGCCAAGTGCCATGAGGGCCAGGAGAGCAGTTACGTAACTCTACTTAACCACATACATCATCCTGTCCTCCTCACACACACTCACCTGATGCAGGCGGCATATACACCAGGCTTTAAAAGTCTGTGGTTCAAAATAAGTTCTGGGACTTTTCAACAAAGAAACATTAGGATATAAATTGAATAAGATGTATTTGAGATTCTGCACTATTTTGGTCACTAATGATATGAGTGAATTTGTGAGCATGTGACTTTACAAAGGGTCAGATGTTCTTTTTTCCATTGAATCCCAAGATGCTCTTTGGATGCTGGAGAACATGATCACCAGGTTTGATGATTTGCTTGTGATATTCTTCATTTGCAAGTTGTCTGCTAAATTATTATTTCTATACTATTATAGTATTTATTAATATGTTGAATTTGTTTTAGTTGTATTTTCATATAAATAGTTTTATTTTTTCATCTAATATTTATATTGTATTTCAGCTTTATTTAAATAATGTGTTTTTTATGTAGTTGTATTTAACAATAACTCTGCTTCTAATACTAATTTTATTTATTCAGTTGTGTGTAGTTCAAGCACCTTTCTTCTTATGATTCTTCTCATGAATTACAATTTTTCTATTCTAGTGTTTTAAGGTGTTATGCTGATAAAATATGCATTGTAAAATGTACTAAATTGTACTAAACTGTTAAATAAAGGTATTTTCAGAAGTGGTCTCATGCTTTTGGATCCCAGCGTATCGCCAAACTTCTCACTTTATTAGCAAGCACACTTTTTCACTCACTCTGCACTTTTTCCCTCACATCGCTAGCACTCACGCACTGATTTGACTATTGGATTTGGCTGCGTTTCGTCTCGGGAACTGCGTGTTCAGTTGGTGACGTGTTGTGACTGCAGAGAGATCAGCTCTGCTGAATCACACCACAGTGAACTATACCATCTCTCACACACTCATCAGCGTACACACACATCTACTCTACACCATAGCTGTGTGTGTGTGTGTGTGCTCGTGGTACTGGGTTACTGCAGTGAAAGGTTGAGTAACCACTGGACGCATCATCCTACACCCATCCCGCCCTCACAGTAGGACAGATCAATACATGAATGCACTCAGAAGTGCTGCCATCTCTCTTCCTTCTCTTCCATTTTCTTTCCTTTTTCACCCATTTGTATATTGTTGTCAGTTTTGATTTTCCTCTCAAGTCATCTTAAGTGTATTTTGCTCTTACAAGTAATTTTACATATTTTGCATTCACACTTTGAGATGCAAATAACACATTTCGAAGGTGGAAAAACGTTCATTTTAATGAGTGAAAATCTTTTCTTTAGAATAACATGCACAGCCATTTATTATAATATTCCATTATTTGTATTTATTATTATTGTGACACAACAGAGTGAAACTGATTCAGATCTGAATATGAGCTTGTAGTCGATTGTAGTCTTTTCACTGGAAGTTTGAATTGTGATATTTTGATATAATAAACATTACAAGTTCAAAAAAATGAAATGGTGTGAATTCCCATTTCATGCTTACTTTAATAGGTACATGCATACAAAAGATAATATTTTGATTTTGTGTTATTAAGCTGTGTTACTGTGTTTTTATGTTACAGTTAATAAGCTCTATGAGCTCCATAGCAGAACACTGTTTGCCTTCGCTGTTGCGGACGTTGTTTGACTGGTACAGAAGACAGAGCGGGACAGAAGACGAGTCGTACGAGTACAGACCTCGCTCCAGCACCAAGTCCAAAGGGTGGGGAGACGCAATTATACGTCTTAAACAAATATACCACATCTATTTCTCTTTTCTCTGCTGTTTAGAGTTAATAATGGGTCATTCTAACTTGTGAATCCTGCTCTTTTAATCTCATTAGAGATGAACAGCATCGGGATAAAGACTACCTACTGGAGCGAAGAGATTTAGCCATAGACTTCATTTTTTGTTTAGTTTCTGTGGAGGTTTTGAAACAGGTGAGGTTTGTGCATTTCATTGCTTAGGTGTGGTGTCAGAGATAGGTGTGTTGTGGGCTTAACATGCATAGACTTGCTAACATCATTAGCGATCTTGAAGTAATACAGTGACCCTTACATCATAGAGCTGCTGTTGATGAAATATTTTTGTCTATAGATTCCCCTTCATCCTGTGCCAGACGCCTTAGTACAAGAAGTCCTTAACCTGGCATTCAAGCACTTTAAACACAAAGAGGGGTGAGTGCACATATACAAACACACATTTTCCTATGCAAATTCTACAGGTGTTCTCTGGACAAATCCGATGACAGATGCAGACAAGTAAACTACCTAATATGTACCTTGCATTGTGTGCACAAAATCATTTTGTATGTGTATACACAGCCTTTCACAAGTTTTGGGTCGGTAAGATTTTGGAAAGAAATTTCTGCTTTTATTTGATCTAGAATTGTGAAATGGTATTACAATTTAAAATATATTTGAATATTCTTAAAAATATAATTAATTCCTGTGAGGGCAAATCTGATTATTCTGATTATTATACTGATCCTTCAGTAATCATTTTAATATGCGGATATGCTGCTCAAGAAACATTTTTTACAATGATATCAGTGTTGAATACAATTCAAAAGAACAGCATATATTTGAAATGTAAATCTTTTGTAAGCTTATAATTTTCTTTAATGTCAAGTTTGATCAGTTTAATGCATCCTTGCTTCATAAAAGTATTAATTTCTGTCAAAAAAGAAAGTGTTACCAATGAAGAGTTTCTTAATTTATGATGATTTGTTCAACAGGTACTCAGGCCCCAACACTGGTAATGTGCACATCATCGCTGACCTGTACGCTGAGGTCATTGGAGTCCTCGCCCAGTCCAAGTGAGTCCATCCCAAAACCACTCTGAGCTTACAGTATACCTCCTGTGGTCTGTTGCGCATTTTAAATATACATGTTAAAAATGATGCACCCTCGCACAATGAGTCCAGTCTTATTTGTGGCTTAAAATGAAAAGCAGAAGGATGAGGTTGATGGGAGGTCTGAATGGATGAGCTAGCATCAGAGTTAACAAAACCTTCCAACCGCTCTCATTGTAACTCGTCCCGAGTTGAATACAGAGCCATCAATGGTTTGTACGGTTGTCTTTGGACACTTTTATTGTTACTGTAATTCTCTCCTCGGCACACGTTAAGACTCCCTCACAGCTACATGAAACTGTCTGTTTAAGCTGTAATGTAATTTAGCCTTGTGCTGTAATAGCCAGGGCCTGAAATTGATTTACTATAGTGCTCAATCTCCCCTTCAGTTCATGATTTCCTGTGCGGAGCCACTTTGCCCCGAGGACAGTGTTTGAAGCGGCTGCTTTACATAATATGATAAAGGAATGACTTTGCTGACTGTTATCCTTTCTATGTTTGGATCCAGACAGTTTGCATTGCTATAACAAGCTTTTTGCATCTGGGATTTGTTTTTTCCTTAAGGGAAGCCTTAAATCTTAAACTTGAAAAGGAAATAAGAAATTCCCACAGACAATAATAAGACTAATCTTTATTCAAGCTGTCATTTGGAATATTTAGCTTTGGTCGCAGGAACTTGACGCTGCATGTTCATCAGTGGTTGTGCGAGTTGACTAGATATAAGAAATAAGAATGATTAATTCTATATTTTTCTCTGTGCAGGTTTCAGGCGGTGCGTAAGAAGTTCATCACAGAGCTGAAGGAACTGAGGCTGAAAGAGCAAAGTCCTCATGTGGTGCAGAGCATCATCAGCCTCATCATGGGCATGAAGTTCTTCAGAGTCAAAATGTATCCCGTCGAGGACTTTGAAGCCTCGTTCCAGTACATGCAGGTCGAGACGCATGCAAACACAGACATGTTCTTGTGGTGTTTTAATGAGCTGCTGAGGGTTGTTGTTAAATTATTTATTCACTGAAAGGATTTTTAAAGGGTTAGTTCACCCAAAAATTGAAGTTGAAGTCATCATTTAATCACCTGCATACCTTTCTCAACCCGTAAGACTTTTGTTTGTACACAGTGTATAGATATTTTAAGATGTTAAAATATATTTTGAAAGTGATAGAAAGATTTAAAAAGAGATATTTCACTTTATTAAAATGCATGCAACCAAAAACTTTGACACTTCAAAAAGTTCATAGTGTCTTGAATTCATATTCAATTAAATGGAGTAAAGAATATTTTTTATATACATTTTTTTTGACACATACACACACACACATAATATACATATATATGTGTGTATATATGTATATATGTATATGTATGTCTTGAATTTATATTCAATTAATTAAATTAGTAATTTTAATATAGACAAAGTTTGACACATACACACATTATATATACACACACACACGCATATATATATATATATATATATATATATATATATATATATATATATATATATAATGTGTGTATATATATATATATATATATATATATATAAAAAATGTGTGTATGTATGTGTATATATATAGTGTATGTACTGTATGTGTCAAAATTTTGTCTATATTAAAATTAATTGAATATAAATTCAACACACTATGAACTTTGAAGTGTCAACGTTTTTGGTTGCATGAATTTTAATAAAGTGACAGAAAAAAAATAAAAATATATATATATGCATGCTTATATGGTTCCTGGCCCCAATTTATGAAAGTGCCACATCATCTCTGTGTTGGGGTCAATGCATTTTGAGTCTCATCACCTCTATGACAAGCAGCCGTCAGACAGTACTTCTTTTTATTTTATTTGCTAGCTCTCTGTAGTCATGCCTCATTAAATCTCTTGAGTAATAGTCTCATGTTTGCCAACAGGACTGTGTAGAGCCATTTCTTTACATTTGCCAGTTATAGGCAGTGATATCCTGCGCTCGGTATATGCTACATTTAACAAGCGCCATAATCCAGAGACTTTTATTGAGCCAGTAGCTGCAAAGTGATGCTGTATTTTATTGTAGACCTCATATTTCTCCAACCACCGTGTTTGTGTACGCAGACCTTACGAACGGTTTATTAGTGTTGCATACTTTTTCCGTTACAAAAGTTTCTCTTAAATCTTTAGTGCGAAGATTTGCATTTAATAGATTAAATATTTGGGTTTGTGCGTCTGTGTTGGTGAGGCAGGAATGTGCTCAGTATTTCCTGGAGGTGAAGGATAAAGATATCAAACATGCACTGGCTGGCCTGTTTGTTGAGATCCTCATCCCTGTGGCTGCTGTAAGTACTGCAAAGCTTTCTATTCGTTAAAATCATATAATATCACCAATACTAGTTGAAAAGTCGTTGTTATGAGCTAGATTTCACATGCATGCTTCAGAAATGTAATGTATTCTGGGTAAATTTCCATATTGCTACATCAACTCTGATTCAAATTAGTGTAATTTCTCAATATGGCAACACAGAACACAGAACATTACACAACTTTCCATTAATTCAAATCAGAGTACATTTACATGATCTGTGAACACTTCGCTTCTATTCCATTTTCTAGTTTGTGCTGTATTTAAACCCTAAAGTTGAGCTGGTTATGTGTCTTTGCTCTCTACTCTACTCTATCAATCACGTACTCCGTTTCAGATGTAGATCGGTTATTTGAAACAGTGCATTTGCATACACATCATTTGATAAACTCTTCTGCACAGTTCATGATGGTACATGTTTTGTTAAGTGGTTTAAGGTGGAGCTTGTGGAAGTTGCTAAGAAACAAATGAAACATTTCGTTTTGCGTTGACAAGATGAAAAACTTGAGTGATTTGTGTGCTGTCTGGATCTGAGCGGGTGTAGCTCAGTGTGAGGACTCATATGTTTGTGCTTTTTTTTTTGTTTTTGGAAGGCGGTGAAGAATGAAGTGAATGTGCCCTGCCTGAAGAACTTTGTGGAGATGCTCTACCAGACGACCTTTGACCTCAGTTCAAGAAAGAAGCACTCACTGGTAAAGTCCTTTTCTGCTTTCATAAATACTTTCCCACAATCCTCTGTAAACTAGAACATTCTGCCACCCAGAAGGCTTTCATTCTTCTGTGTATCATAGAAGGACAAGTTTAGCTTATCCATTGTACAACCTTTTCCATGCAATAGCAACACTTTGATTCTTCAAAAAACACCATAAAACTATAGTTAAAGTGGTCCATAAGTGTTTATTTTGAGTCATTGATTCAGCATTGATTGAGAATAGTTATCTACTGTAAATCTGTCCCAGTTCTCTTCATGAAAAGTCTGATTTGTGCATTGATGATGCTTAGTGAATCAGTTAATTCAATTCACAATTCCTTCATGAATCTGAAATCACTGCTGCTGCTTTCATAAACTCATGGACATGCCATGGAGAATTTGGGTGGACAAAGACAGTGAATAAAGACATTTTAGAAGGCTTCCATAGTGCATGTGTCACTAAAAGTGCAGATTTATGTCACTTTAATGGTGCCTTTACATATTTATTTTTTATTTTTTGTCGTAATACATTTTTTTTTGTCGTAATTATTTATACTCTAATTTTGGGGATAAGATATTTTATTGTTTCATAATTCTATTTTGCTCCCTAAGGCTGTTCACCAATTGATTTGATTAAATGTACAGTAAAAACTGTAATAGTGTGAAAAATTACAAATGCATTTTAAAATGTAATGTATTTTTGTTATGGCCAGGCGCAATTTTCAACATCATTACCCCAGTCTTAAGTGTCACATGATCCTTCTAAAATGCTGATTTGAAACATTTCTTATCAATGTTGAAAACTGTGGTGTTGTTTAATATTTTGTTGAAACCATGATATTATTTAGATCAGGGGTGCCCACACTTTTTTTGGCTTGTAAACTACTTATAAAACGACCAAGTCAAAATGATCTACCTACTATTAAAATAAACAACTACATATATTTATTCATGAATATATTGAGATTTCTTTATATGCACAATATATGTTGGTGTAGCTTGCAACTACATGAACCCATATTACAACTCTTTTTGAAGTTAGCTGTGAGAAAAATGACTGCTGTCCAGACAACTGAGATTTTAGTTCCTTCACCCTCCTCCTAATCAATTCGCTTTCCGGAGGGAAGTCCGTGTCGTAGTTTTAGTTTTTATGAACAGTCCAAAAATGCCGCTCCACATTTCCCTTCTTCAGTATAGCGATGACCGACTGGGAGATGAGGCAAACGCACTTCGAAAATGACATGGGTGGGGGGAGGAGGGTTGGTCCGACTCCCACTCCATATGGAAGTGGAAAGTTTATGACTTTTTTTTATACCCTTTCTTAAGTTTAAAATAAATAAATTGGAGGCTTTCTCACTAACTTCCTAGAATTTAGCATCACTTGGCTCTGTTGTGCGCATGCATAGTGACCGATGAGTCAGACTGGCTGCCCTGTACTTTAATCAAGTGACAAATTTCATAGTGAGAATGGATGATGAGCTGAGGTCTACTTTGTTAATTCCATGCGATCTACCCACACTACCTTTTGCGATCGACCGGTAGATACGATTAAATACTGTAATAATATGTATTGGGCACCAATACATGTATTGGGCAAATGTATTGGGCAATCTTTGATTAATAGAACGTTCAAAAGAACGTTTTTGAATTTGTTTGAAATGGAAACCTTTTGTAACTTTATCCAAATACTATTTTTTTTTTAAATCAATTTACTGTATTTAAACAAAAGTATTCATTTCTTTGTCTTTTTTTCTCTCCCCAGGCATTGTATCCCTTGGTCACATGTCTGCTGTGTGTTAGTCAGAAGCAGTTCTTCCTCAATAATTGGCACATCTTCCTTCAGAACTGCCTTTCCCACCTAAAGGTAATGTTTTCTAACAGTAGCATGAATACAGAGTGTTTACTTTAGCTTAGTGACATCCTGTGAGAAAACTACTGTAGTTTCGCACATAGCTTACAAGTAGCTGTACAAATTGCTAGTTTTGGTAAGATTTCTGTTAGCTATAGATATTACATTACTGTTAAACTTTGATAGGGTGCTGTTGATTACATACAGATTCTGAAGCCTGGAGGTAGTGATTCAGTATGAAAATAACTTTATAAATGGGATGGTTCAGTTACATAATTCAGATGACTTTGATTTTGTAAAAACCCTCTTTCTTGTCATCCACTCTATCTCAATCGTATCTAAAAAAGGTGTATGTTTGTGCTCGTCCTCGTTCTTTTTCATGATTTTTCATTTGATTCAGCCACCAGGATGTAATAATTTGTGGTTTCCTAACTCTCTTTCCACAATGATTGAGTTTCCCTCCAATCTATACATCTTCATCATGTGAATCTTGAGGAATGATCTTTGATGATTTGTTTTGGTGGTTGTGATTTTTATGAATGAGTGATCAAACTTGATGTAACTCGATTTAAGTCTTCTCCTCACTTTCCATTAATCTTGATTAGGAGTGGATCAGAATCGGACTGTAGTGTGAATCTTACTCCTAATCCACTTCTTACACTTCATATGATTGATTCAGAATCAGAAGTGAAGTTTTCCCCAGTGGTCTGGTGTAATGTCTTCAACCCATTGAGCCCAGTTGGATTGAATTTGTAGTCTCAGTGGTGTATAATTTCCCTCCTGATTGATCCATTGCTTTTACAGTTCTGCTTGTCTGTCTGGTTCCCTGTCTCTTCTAACCCTGCTGTGGTTTGTCTTCCCTGACCAGCAGACTTTAGTCAGAGTGGATGGCATGTTTTTTGAAGTGTTGTTTTCGTTCTCATTAAGTCTACTCTGACTGAAGTCTTCACAATCACCCTTCCTTGTAATTATCCATTTACACACACAAATCCTGCTTTGCTTCTTTTTTTTTCAGTCTTGCTGTTTGTCTTCTCACCCATCTGAAACTCTTCAAAGCACATCACCTACATATAAATTAAAACTAAAATAATCATCCTAGATGCTTTTGTCGAATGGGACATTTTCATTCCTTAGGGAAGTATAGATAATTGTTGGAATACTTGTGTTGATTCTGTAGAGAATCTGACGCTGAAGTATTAAATCCCATTCACCCTCCACTTTGTTTTGCATGTTGTAGCACAAAGCTTTGTTTTGTTCTTAAGTTTGTTTCTTGTTCTTTTTCTAACCTGCATGTCTTTCCCACCACCATCACCCCCTGTCCTTTGTCATCGTTTTTGTTTCCCCTGCACGTTTATTGGCTCCAGATGCCGTCAAACAACAGCATCCGTAAGCAGATTGAGACCCTGCAGGTGAGTTGACATGGTTACCCATAAGGAATCTAGCCCCACCTCTGAGAGGTCATGTGCTTGACCTGTATTCCACATGGGCTTCCTGAGACTTTTGGCTTTCGCCTGCCCATAAAGGAAACAATGAGAACTAGTTTAATTACCTTCCTGCCACCCTAAAGAGTTCACACAGGAAGACCATTCAGTTCAGGGAGAAATTGATGGAAATGTCGACTTTATAATATCGCCATTGGGAGTGTGAGAGATGTTTTATCTGAGGAAGCTCAGTTATGGCCAAAATTGTCTTTCTGCCCTTCAACCCAAGTGAATTTAAAATTTTATATCAATTATTTTAAGTTATTATACTGTAAAGGTTCTATTTCAGCTTGCAAGAGGACTAGGTTCAAAACTCAACCTAAATTTTAATGTTGCAAGCAAGATTATTGTAGAGTTTGACAACGATCACAGTGTACTTCTGGAAGATTATAATCAAATCTTGGCAGTTTGTTTTGACTGTCTTGTCAAAGACAGCTTGCCTCTGTAGAACTTTGACGAGTTTACATGTTTGTTGCAGTTACCGTGATTTCTTTTGAATTAAAATATTTAAAACGGATCTCATTTTGCCAGACAAAAACAAAAAAGTATTCCAGATAATTCCATCTCTGTCGCTGAAAGACTATAAGAGTGTCCTCGTTTCTTGTGTAGTTGATAGTAGCTGCAAACCTTGTGATCATATCTCCCTCTATGGTGAGTTTTGGTCATTACACCTTGCGTAATGTTCTTTACTGCAGTCTGGTTAGCTCTGAGTGTGTGTGTGTGTGTGTGTGAGAGAGAGAACGTACTGCTTAGCCAGTAATTCGATTTGGACAAGCCAAGATGTGTTAATCACAGATTCATTAACAGAGTTTTTATGAATCCCTCTTTCAGCATCCATTGCTTCTGCTTAACAGCTGAGTTATGAGTCATCTTTCTGTGCATCAATGCAATTAAAGCAGAAATTACCACTCATATTGGCTTGTAAGTGGAGTCCAGTGCGTCATATTTCTTAATTTTAGCTCATGATTGATCACTCATCACGATACAGATGAAGCAGCATCTTTTTATCACTGAATATGGCATCATTTTATGTTGGATTCATTTGTGTATTGTTCTCTTTAAAGCTAATTTTGACTCGCTTGTTAGACACAAAATATTTTGTGGATTGTGAGCACATTAGCTGAATATTTTTGTACTCTTCTTTCTAGAACAAAGACCCCAAAATGTCTCGTGTAGCACTGGAGTCTCTGTACCGGCTGCTCTGGGTTTACATCATCAGGATCAAGTGTGAGAGCAACACAACCACACAGAGGTGGGTCACACGATCCTTACAAAAATATCACAGATTTCTGCCAAATGCACTTACACTAGGATGCATGAAATTCTTAATCACAGACATACCATTATTGGAAGCGGTAAACCTCTCACAGATATGCAAAATGCTTGCAGGACATTTTTTATTTACATATAATATCTTGTATTATCTCTTTTCCCTTGCAGTCGTCTTCTCAGTATTGTAACAGCACTTTTCCCGAAGGGCTCTCGCAGCGTGGTCCCCAGGGACACACCACTCAACATCTTCGTTAAGATCATTCAGTTCATCGCTCAGGTAAAAATCCAATCAAAATGTATTTCAGAACAGCTCAGTTTAGATCCAATGTTAGTTATTATCCTGATTTCCTATACCCCTTCTCTGTCTATCTCTCTATTATTATTTTGTAGTTTTTTTTTTCTTAGCTTTTTGTTAAGTGTTTGGCTATTATAAGTGACTTTTGTGTTGTTGTTGTTGTTGTTTTTTTCATCTCTGAAGGAAAGACTGGACTTTGCTATGAAAGAAATCATCTATGATCTGCTGTGTGTGGGCAAGTCTCACAAAACTTTCACCATAAATCCAGAGGTGTGTGAAGACACGTAACCGTACACATACTCACAAGACAAGCCATTCTTTTTTTAGTAACAGTTATTAATTTACCTTAAAGTTCTATACATTAAAATTATATAATAGAATATGAATTAACCAAGGTTAATGAATTTTAACCATTGTTTATGTTTGTCTATAAATGTTGTGCTATTCATTGTTAGGTGATGTTAATACTATAACTTCATTTTAATGTTCACTTGTTACATGTTACATGTATTTATGTGATAACAGAAAATGCGTAATTACAAGCAAAGAAACTAACATTAAACCAAAACCTAAACACTATATCAAGTGCATGTTGTTATTTCATATTTAATTATTTATTAATGTTATTTATCTCTTTAAACTTTAAAATAAAGTGTGACCATTAATTCTTACTGCTTTAACTAATTTAAATATAAACAATTTATTATATCCCTTTATATTATATCCTATTCTGTGTAATAAGTGAATAATAAAACACTAAGAACTTAAGTCTTAGTCTAAAGGCGACTTAGTTTAAAGTGAATCCAGTCATTACAAGATTAAGAGTTTGTTCATTTTGAAAAGATTACTGAAGATGTAATGTAAAATACTAAAGAATACATTTAACAGTGTTATAAATTAAGTGTTTATATATAATTTAAAATATCACTTACACTTTTTTTGGAAACCACAAAAATTAGTGCCTCTGACTGTGGTGATGGATGAATAATATATATATATATAAAACAAATTATTTTTCTCATTTGCTTTGTGTCTCTTTCTCTCAGAGGATGAATATTGGTCTTCGAGCCTTCCTGGTGATAGCTGACAGCCTACAGCAGAAAGACGGCGAGCCACCCATGCCCACAACAGGCGTCATCTTACCCTCTGGCAACACACTGCGGGTCAAAAAGATCTTCCTTAACACCACCCTCACAGACGAGGAAGCCAAGGTCATCGGTACGGGCCCTACATAGTTCTCAAAAAAAGAAGATATTCTTGAGTGCAGCCCTCCCTAACCCAAAGCATTGGGTCAAATTGGATTAGTTGTTTTTTAATGCAATTGTGATTCCTTGAGCATGAGCTGTCCTCATTGAGCTTTCAGCTTAAATGAAGCTGTGACTTCCTGCCTAGTCATTTTGGGATGTAATTCTGATCCATTCATCTGCTGTCTTTTGCAATTAGTCTCCATATACCTGCATTTTTCTTTTCATTTTTAATATTTTTTTTCGCTTTACCAGTGAATTGGCCAACTGGCCTCGTTGTTTATAGGTTGGGGAAATGCATCTGCATCCAGTCCATTGTAACATTTTTCGTTCTGGGTGTTAACTAAATTATAATTATAATAATTCATTATATTTATAAAGCGCTTTACATGGAAGGGGGGAATCTCCTCAACCAACACCATTGTGCAGCATCCTCCTCGATGATACGACGACAGCCGTATTGTGCCAGAACGCTCACAACACGCCAGCTTATTGGTGGAGAGGAGACAGATCAGCGAAGAAGCCAATCAGTATTCAGGGATGATTAAATTATTCTGTTTCTGTGTGTGTGTGTGTGTTTGTCTGTCTAGGGATGTCTCTATATTACCCTCAGGTTAGAAAGGCTCTGGATAACATTCTCAGACACCTGGATAAAGAAGTGGGGCGATCCATGAGCATGACCAGCGTTCAGATGTGCAACAAAGAGCCAGAGGACATGATCACGTTAGTTTCTTTACTTGTATTGACTGAAATATGATAATAAATGATTGTTTACCTGGCTTTTTTTTGTGTTTAATACATGCGTGTGTGTTCTGGTTTAGTGGGGAGCGTAAACCGAAGATTGATTTGTTCCGAACATGTGTAGCTGCCATTCCCAGACTAATCCCAGACGGCATGAGCAGACAGGATCTCATCGAGCTACTGGCCAAGTAATGACCTGTGACCCTCACGCCAACACTCATTCATCACCACAAGGAAAAAAAAACAGCCGTTCCCCAATTCACTAGTTCTGTTGTTGTTAGAGTACAATTACATTTAGACTTGCTGATCGTTTAGTATCCGAATTGAATTCTGATTCAGAAGATTTCAATTTGTTTCCATATTCTTTGAGCCAATAGCCTTGTAGTCAGCGTTCCAACATGTTACGTACTTGCGCTTCGACCCAAGTTCTGTCAGTTCTGTGTACAGTTATTGCATAACATGTTCTGGGTACACGTTTGCATATTTCCCCAAATATGGTCCTTTACATTTAAAGCTAATTGCCTATAATGCAACAATTTGAAATGAGGGTTGTCGACACAGATTAACTTAAAGGTCTTGTCATACAAAGTGTTTAGTTACTTTTGGGTTATGAGTAAAAGACAGAAATTCAGATCACAGTTATTCAGAAAAGTACCCAGCCACATAGATTATGACATTTTCATATATTCATGACTTCCTGTACAGCAACCGCAATCTGAGTCAGACTTCCTCTTAAGGCATAATAGCATGTAGTCAGAACCTGTTACCCACTAGACATCTGTGCGGTTCTGGTGACGCATGATGCTGTTATGAAGATATGATGTGTATCTTTTATTTATTGCGTTCTGTAAACAATGACTCTTTCTTTCTCCCACCCGTCCAGACTGACTATCCATATGGATGAGGAGCTGCGTGGTCTGGCGTTCACCACTTTGCAGGCTCTGATGTTGGACTTTCCGGACTGGAGAGAGGATGTGTTGTCTGGTTTTGTGTATTTCATTGTGAGGGAGGTGACTGACGTTCACCCCACACTTCTGGACAATGCTGTTAAGATGCTGTTGCAGCTCATCGCGCAGTGGAGTAAGGCGGTACAGAGCAGCAACCGCAGCCAGGTGCAGTCACACTCACAACAGAATTAGGTTTTTTATATAATATAATATATACTCTAATTTAAAATTTTGTGGGGTCAGTAAAATTTTTTTTTGCTTTAGAACTTTCCATTCATCAAATAATTTCTTGTATGCTTTTTAGAGCCCTTCTCTTCCTCTGGAGAGATCTCCTCTCTGGACAGTTCTGCATGTAGTGGAAGGTCTGGCTCTGGTTGTGTTGTGCAGCTGTCGACCTGCAACACGCAGACTCGCGGTCAATGTCCTCAAAGAGGTCCGATCACTGCACACGGCCCTCGGCATCGCTAAGGTAACCATGTGCTCTGGATGACTTCCTGTTGTTCACCTACATGAGATGACCTTTTTCCCTCTTCATAGTCATTGCATTGTCTTGTCTTTATCTCTCTTTCAGGGAGATGAGGAGTTGGCTATAGATGTAATGGACAGATTGAGTGCTTCAGTCCTCGAGAGCTTTATTCACCTTACTGGGGCTGATCAGGTGAGAAAATGTGGAATCAAATTTTTTTTTTTTTTTTTAGTTGTCCCCTTCAGACCGATAGACTTAGGAATCTTATTCTCAAAGCCAAAAAATACAAATGACACACTGTTTTATCAAGATTATAACTTTTTTGTTGTTGCTGTAGACAAATCTGCTCTACTGTCCCAGTGGAATAGACCTTCAGACTCTGGCAGAGTGGAGCTCCTCTCCCATCAGCCACCAGTTTGATGTGGTAAGCCCCTCATATATCTGGGTGTTTGCCCATGTGACGCAAGGCCAGGACCCCTGGGTCATCAGCCTGTCTAGTTACCTGCGGCAAGAGAACCTTCCCAAGCACTGTCCCACTGCGCTGAGCTATGCTTGGGTCTTCGCCTCCACACGCCTTCAGCTGCTCTCGCCACAAGTCGACATCAAGTATGTTTTGGCTTTCAAATGTCTGTAGTAGGGATGGGTGAAATGGGTTAAAAACATAACTATATCTCAGACTATATTTAATATCCATTGTTGTCAAATATGTAGAAATAACAAATGCTTAAAGACATAATATTCCTGTGTGACTTTTGACCTTGCAGCAGCCCGATCAATGCTAAGAAGGTGAACAGCATGAGCAGTAGCAGTGACTCGTACGTGGGGCTTTGGAGAAACTACCTAATCCTCTGTTGCAGTTCTGCCACCTCTTCCTTATCTTCATCCTCCTCATCCTCTTCCTCATCGGCCCCCGGCTCGGTTCGCTGCTCCCCACCTGAGACACTGGCATCCACTCCAGACAGTGGATATAGCTACGACTCAAAGGTCAGAGGTCTTGGCACAGTTAATATATTCAATATATTTTGGGACACCATGTTTTAAATAATAAATACGTTTTTGTGTGTTTGTGCAGATCATTAGCATTCCGTCCCCTTCCTCCTTGTTCAAGCATGTGGTTCCCATGATGCGCTCTGAGAGCATGGACATCACGGAGTCTCTTGTCCTGGGGCTTGGCCGGACCAACCCTATTGCCTTCAGGTGTGTCTTCGGATCATCTGACTTAGATCTTAATACTGTTAGGGTTGTAATGATATTACGATGCATCACGGTATAAACATACACGATTATTATATCTTGCACATTTGCTTACCTACGGTATTGGGAATACAATTTATTAGACAGAGAATCTCACCTGCATATTAGCAGCTTCTTTTCACTTATCTGCTTAGACTTACTCCACTTATACGTACAGTGAGAAAATGTCAGAGACTAAGACTGGTATCTGGAAATTTTGAATTTGAACAAAAAAAATCTTTAAAATAATAAAGCATTTGTTCAACCAAAAAAACATTTCCATTCATTTGACAGTCTTTGTAACGGATGATGATGATAATAAGAAGAATAATTAATTGTTCAAAACCATTTACCATGAAACCGTGATATTTTTTTCTCAGTTGGTTGTCATACCTAGTTGTAAACAGGACCACTCACAAGTAGTCAGACTGACATATTGGGCTTACACTTGGTATTGGCTGAAATGCATCTGAAATGAATTATTTCATGGCTGTATGCATCACTTACGATGTCATAATAAACGTACGACATAATATATACGATGTGTTATAATAAAGTAGATAAACTTAACAAATTAATTTCATAGAAACAAATTGTAAATAATCTAAATGATTCAATGCTTAAATCCAGTGATATGTCTTGCAGAGAGTTGTTGGAGGAGTTAAACCCCATCATTAAAGAGGCGCTTGAGAGAAGGCCAGAGGTGAGTTGACCTGTTAACAGTTTGACAGTTCTGCCCTATGAAGGACTCCCTGTTTATTCAGGATACAGTAGCACATCCTTGTGATTTCTTTCTCACTTTTTTTTTCTTTTTTTCCCTGTTTCTGCAGAATATGAAACGACGCCGGCGTCGTGACATTCTCAGAGTCCAGCTGGTCCGGATTTTTGAACTACTGGCCGATTCTGGAGTCATCAGTCAGACGTTAGTCTCACTCATACATACACACAGATACACTACCATTGAAAAGTTTTGCTTTTGAAAAATATATACATAAGAGGTAAATTAAGCAATCAAAGCGATCAAACTCACAGTAAGAAATATAGAATTTGAATAATGTCAAATGTAAAAAATACTCATGGGTTAGTCTTTAGTGTGTTAATTACAAATAAATTGTTATTCAGTCAAGAAAGGTGAGTGATTACCGGTACCTCTTTTCTTTTGATATTTGATTAAAATTGAATATAATGTTGTACATCAGATTTTTTCCCCCAACCTCTTGCGTTCACTTTAGGCATCACCAACTTATGCTTGCGTGAAAATTCGCCAAGACAGATGTTTTGAAATAATTGTGTGTGTATTTGATCACTTATGTACAATAAGCCGTGAAAGATCTGAATTTGTCTGTGATCCGGCTTCCTGTGTGTGCGCTGTGGTTGTGTCAGTCAGCGCGACATTATCTTTTTGTGGCTTATTATACTTAATGACTCTTTTTTTAACATCAAACACATTCCACACTCCATTCTCATTCATGCATGTTGTTTTTTGTCTTAAAAAACTAAACGAAATGTCAGATAGAAGTGCTTTGCTTATGAAGGACATAAACTCAATTTTATTGATGTAGTAAGCAATGTTGGGGGTTACTTGATTGAGAGATCAGATTACTTTTTCCAAGTAACTAGTAAAGTACCGCATTACTTTTAAATTTACAACAAAATGTCTGAGTGACACTTTTTTTTTTTTTTTTTTTTTTAAACTGACGCATCTCCTGTCCTCATGTTGAGAGAAATCAGGAGTGTGTGAACGATGGTTATCGTAGTTCTAGACTAAATGTGAGACAACTCACAGAACAACAGATTCATTATTCCTCAAAATCAATGAAATCATTGAAATCAACCATAAGTTCAACCATAAGCAGAAATTACTTTAGATTTCACTTGTAAGTAAGTGTTAAACTTTCTTCTTCTGCGATCCAGAACGGCAGCAGCTGAAAGGTTTGTTTGAGCTGTCTTCTACTTCTACAGTCTTGTTATTTAAATATTGGTGTGAAAGAACTTCAAAAACAGAACTTTATTGTTATTAATAAACAATCAAACAAACAAGCCCAGCCCAGATCACAGAAAAAGTAACATAATGCATTACTTTACTTAAAAAGTAACTGTTGAAGCAATTAGTTACTATTTAAGAGAGTAACGCAATATTGTAATGCATTAATTTTCAAAGTAACTTTCCCCAACACTGGTAATATGCTTATTATAATAGTACTTTATTTAAAATAAAAACAGTACAATAATATCTATGATATGTCGATTTAAGTATTAAAAAAAAAAATCTATTGTTGTTTTTATGCATCAATGCAGAATAGTTCACATAACCAATCGCGATGGTTCGTAAAAAAAATGATATTCCACAGCTCTAGTTTGTGCGTTGTCTGTGCAGTGCGAGTGGTGGTCTGGATGGCGAGTCTCACTCTTTGAACAGCACTCTACTGGAGTACGTGGATCTCACCCGGCAGCTTCTGGAGGCTGAGAACGACAAAGATTCAGACACACTGAGAGACATCCGCTCTCACTTCAGTGCCCTAGTAGCCAACATCATACAGAACGTACCAGGTACACATGCACAGGGCCTTTTCGCAGCAGGTCTTGGTTCACTAAACTGAAATTTTACTTGAACTGACCTCATGGTTGTGTTTGTGCAGTACATCAGAGGAGGAGCATATTCCCTCAGCAGTCACTGAGACACAGTCTGTTCATGCTCTTCAGTCATTGGGCTGGACCCTTCAGCATCATGTTCACACCACTGGACAGATACAGCGACCGCAACATGCAGATAAACAGACACCAGTACTGCGCACTGAAGGTACATTCTCACAGACACATTTGCATTGCAGCCGTCTAAATTTAACTTTAATCGAAGTGGCTGAATATGCTCTATAATGTGTGTCTGCTCAGGCCATGTCTGCAGTGCTATGTTGTGGTCCGGTTGCTGATAATGTTGGCCTGTCTTCTGATGGGTATCTGTATAAATGGCTAGACAACATTCTAGACTCTCAAGACCGCAAGGTAAGCACACTTGCCCACTTTACCATCACTACCCAATCGACAATATGAACTGACGTGTGTATCTTTGTGATCAGGTGCATCAGTTGGGTTGTGAGGCAGTGATGTTGTTATTAGAGCTGAACCCAGATCAGAGCAATCTGATGTTCTGGGCAGTGGATCGCTGCTACACTGGCTCACGCAGGGTTGCTGCGGGCTGCTTCAGAGCAATCGCCAATGTCTTTCACAACAGGTACATATGACACGGTTCCTGTGATGAACGCGATTGAATTTGTGTCAAGCATTCAGATGAAATGAATACCGTGTTGTGTGTTTGTTGTCTCTTGCAGGGATTACCAGTTTGACACTGTGGTTTTGTTGAATCTCATCCTGTTTAAAGCTGCCGACTCTTCCAGAGATGTCTACGAGGTTGCCATGCAGCTTCTGCAGGTCAATAAAGATGCTTCTTTCAGTCAAGGAAAAAAAATTTGATTTCTCTATGATAATATCTCATAACGTACAAGAAATACAAACATTTCTCATGTTGAACAAAGTGTGCAGAAATGATAAACTAGAAGATATTCCTTGCTCTGCTTCCTGTAGAAAAAGTTACTCTACTGGTGTTCACAACAAGACCAGCTCACCCCTCTTTCTGTGCCAAAAGTGCACAGTGAGTGTAACTAGTGTTTAAAAGTTTTTTTAGATCTTGTTTTATTCACACAAATTGTTTTTGGAACTCAGTCAACTTCCAGTTCCCAATCACAGTCTAATTTTCGATTTTTATTGTGTGCAATTTAATTGTGCTGGGAGAAAGAGAATCTAAGGGAAGAGGAAACACAACTTTGTAAAGTTGGCATGTATATGATTTTAAGAGTAAAACCTTGGCATCATATGCTCATTGTTTGGGGTTACACACCAGACATCAGTTTGAACACAAGTTCATGCAGAAGTATACGTCATGTTGATAAAGCATGACAAATAAAAACAAAGTACTGTAGTTTCCTGCATATAACCCGCAGACACAGATAATCCCTCATATAGCCCGCGGGTTTTGTGTAAAAAATTGTTGGCATAACCCGCACCCATAGATTAATGAACTTTTTTTTTGTGCAAGTTCACATTTCGAATTTTGAATGTTTCTCACATGACATCAATTATCCATAACTGTTCAGGCTCGGTACACAGTGCTTGTGCACGAAATTCACACAATAAGAAAACAAACACAAGTCAGAATCAGAAGAAACAGAAAAAGCAGTCTCTCCCGCTGTGCAGCAACACGTCCCTTAAGAAGCGATTCTACAGGTGTTGATCATCGGATGAGAGAAGAGCCCGCCCTCATGGCAGCACAACCAATCACATCTTCTTGCATGATTGACAGGTCAGACAGCCTATCAGCGCCAGCTGTCAGAGTGACAGTACAAGCGCCAGAGACAACAAACCTTGCAAGAACGAAAAATAGAAAGAAAATACCGCAAAAAAAACCCTTATGTCCTTAAGGATGTAACAAATATATTGAAATATTATTATATGTTGAAATTTGTGATATAACCCGCACCCTTGTATAACCCGCACCCCCCCCCTTACATATTTGTAAAAATGGCTCAAAATATGAAAAATATTCCTATCCTCTGATTGGATGGAATCACAGTCTTAAGTTTGTGCCACTACACACTGCATGATTTTATATCAGCTATCTTCTAGCGTTGACTCATCCATAATCTGGACAAACATCATGTAATGCATTCCATCCTTAAGCTGTAATGTGGACACAACTTTATGCTAATTTTAGCTAAGAATAATCTGAATGACATGTACAGTGACCAGCCATTTTTTCGGTCAAACAAGTGTTGTTTGATTTGAAATTAAGGGCAACAAGCTAAATAACTTGTTGTAAACAATGTGTATCCATGTGTTGGTGTTAGATTCTGGAGCCCAAGTTGTTCCGTTACGCCCATAAACTGGAGATCCAGCGTGCTGATGGGGTCTTGTCTCCAGCCTCCCCCCTCCCTCACCTGTACTCTGTGTCCTACTACCAACTCAGTGAAGAACTGGCACGGACTTACCCTGAACTCACCCTGCCCATCTTCTCAGGTACCAGTGTTATTCTTAACTAAAACTAAACATCACTTTTGTAATTTGAATAAAGCTGAATTTACAGCTAAAATATCAATATCGGCAAAGTTTTTCCCCTACGTACTTGCTGTGTTTGTGATGAGCTTCTGGGTGACTTTATTCAGAGGTGAGTCAGAGAATACAGACGGCACACCCTGGTGGTCGACAGGTGATGCTGCATTACCTCCTACCCTGGATGAACAATGTGGAGCTGGTGGACTTTAAACCTTCAGTACGGCGTCAAGATGATCCTTCGTCGACGGAGGAAGAGGAGGACGCCCGTGAGAGAGACATGATGATGGTGAACAGCCGTCGCTGGCTGAAAGGAGAGGGTTGGGGTTCACCACATGCCACTACCATGATCCTCAACAACCTCATGTTCATGACTGCGAAGGTAAGTGCCCACACACTACATTCAGACAATCTGCTGACTATTGGACAGGGTTTCTACTGTCTTTAAAAATACTTGGAAATATCAGGACATTATGATTTCTATACCTGGGAAAAAGTGAAACTATGTTTCTAAAGCAAAGATCATTTTTCTTAATTCCTAATTGTAAAATATATCTTTAGAAAGATGTCTAGATATTCATATTCATTCATCTTGTTAAATAGATATTCATTCTCACCTATGTTCTGTCACGCTTAATAATTTATCTTTGTCTTTTATTTGTTTAAATAATTTTGGAATATTTGTTTTCATTTTTTTAATGTAAATCAGGGGTTTTCAACTGTCAAAGGTCCATTTTCCTGCAGAGTTTAGTTCATAATTTATCAAACTCCCCTGCCTGTAACTTTCTAGTAAATCCTAAAGACCTTGATTAGCTTGTTCTGTTGTGATTGATTAGGGTTAGAGCTGAAATCTGCAGGAAAGTTGACATTGAGGGCCAGAGTTGAGAACTCCTGCTGAAAATTATTTTACACATTTATACCAACGTTTTCAGAAAGATCATTACTTAAATGTTCATATGGTATGATTTTACAGTATGGAGATGAGTTCGCATGGTCAGAGATTGAGAATGTCTGGACCACTTTAGCGGACAGCTGGCCCAAAAACCTGAAGATCATTCTGCACTTCCTCATCAGCATGTCTGGAGTCAACAGTGAACCAAGTCTCTTGCCTTATGTGAGTGACACCTATCCTGGGCAATCAAACACCAGATACTCAATACCTGAGCAGATGGACTCCACTTGAGACTTGAGGCCATGTTACTTGACTAGTTTGTTGGAAACTATTGTGTTTCTGAATGTGTTCCCTAATATTTTGCAGGTCAAGCGAGTGGTGGTGTATCTGGGCAGGGATAAGACGATGCAGTTGCTGGAGGAGTTGATGTATGAGCTTGAGCTAACTGACCCTGTGTCCTCAGCTGTCACTCATATGGATAACCCACCTTACTACCGCATTACTTCCTCTTACAAGATCCCGTCTGTTACATCAGGTATATATATGCTTTAAACCACTGACGACTAATCTTTCTCAACATGACCTTTATACACATGAGGTTTAGGACTGTTCTTGGACTAACTATATAGATACCTGTAACTAGAAACATTTCAGGAAACCAATATACAGTGGAGTTCGGTTATGTCGACGGCCTCGGGGGTTTAGGCGTCGAGATAACCGTTTAGCGAGATAACCAACAGCCAATATGGCGATTTATTTGATGAAGTGATCGGCATGCTATAAAAATGTACATACACTGTATATGTTTGCTAACAACAAAAGGCATATGTGCACCAACTAACAGCAGAGATTTACCAGTATACTATAAAAAACACCTTCGATTCTCCATACAAACCTTTAATTATATTCTCTAACATTGCAAACACAATTTCGCTCACAGCGTAAACAATCATAACATATTCGTGAGGTCATCACACTGTACTAGATTGCATACTTTCTTGCGTTCTGCCTGTCTAATGTGCTTTCTCAACAAATTCGGCTTCGTCCCGTCTTTTAATAACCGGGTTCTTCAATCCGCAGCGGCGCTGAGCAGAGCGCGCGTCAGAACAGAAGCAGGGTTTGTATGTGTGTGTGTGTTTATCTAAGTGTCATACTCATTGGTCAGTAACCGCTCGTTACCGGCCAATGTCAAAATATTTGAGAAAACCAGTCAAATCAGAGAAGGCGGGCTTTATGTGCACACAGGAGCAGATGAGGCTTTGGGATGGGGGTGGACCCACGGCAGCACTCACTGCTCGTTGAGAAGCGTAAGAACAATATGTGCTTCCACTTCAGAGAGTGCTGCTGTAACTCAGTAACGCTGTGAGAAAAGCGTCACTGAGAGAGCGACGTGCAACGCAAACTCAGCGCATGCGCAGTAAACTAGGTACTATCTTCAATCACGAGATAAACATGTGAAGTGCCGAATTTGTCCTTCTTTTGTGTTCAAGATATTAGGGTTCGGCGACATAAAAGAATCAACATAACCCATAAGAGAATGCTAAGACAAATAGGGAGTTTGGCGGTTCCACTTCCAAAACGTCGACATAATAGGATTGGCGAGTTAACCGTGACTCGAGATATGTGAACTCCACTGTATTACAGAAAGCTTCCTGATAAACATGTGATCCAAATGCTCTAAGGAAAAGGTCACATTTGCATTTAGTCATTTTGTTTGAAATGTTGCTTTTTTCAAGGAACAACGTCCAGTAGTAACACCATGGTTCCTGGACCTGATGGACACCATGAAAGCAAACTCAAAGATTCCAATATGGAGGACAGGTAAAAGTTAATATGGATACTACAGGATTAGGAATCTTGTTTGGAAATTGGGTCCATATTTCAAAACCCCAACTAATTTCTGTAGCATTTGTCCTGAATGTTTGCACTCAACAAAAAACATACACCACGACCAGTGTAGTTCGAGTTGTGAACAAATTAATCCTACAAGTCTGTTCTTTTAAATGAATTGGTCAAAATAACTCATCTCACCGAACTGCTGAAGGCATTGCTTTAGTTGTATCCCACTAAATATATACCAAGATCTGTTAATCGGCTATTATTGACTGGCTGTTCGTTATTTGGTGCTTCCTCAAGAGTGCTTTGTTGAATTATGGAGATGTTAAGTGGACCCTGAATTTAACTTTCTAAATGTCTGCACAGTTACACTCATTTGGACATCTACGCTGGTATGAACAGTAATCTGAACAGACAGCACCATCGACTAGAGTCTCGTTACAGCAGCAGCTCAGGGGGGTCCTATGAGGAGGAAAAGAGTGAGTACATTAACGGCACTCTCATGATAAAAAAATACTGTCTAAAGACAGACTCAAAAAAAGTACGGGTATAAAAGTAGAATATGTTTTAATAAACTAATAAACACTTAATGAACTGTAGTGTATGAACATGCCGTTTCTTTCTTTAGGCGACTCCATGCCTGTCTACGCTAACTGGCGTCTGAAGGTGATGGACCATAACCAGCCAGAGCCCCTTCCGTTTCCTCCCACTGGCGGCTGCTGGTCACCACTGGTTGATTACCTGCCTGAGACCACCACACCTGGAGTCTCCTTGCACAGGTGAAGGACATACTCAGTCACCTTGACATCACCTTGACCTCTGACCACTGACAACACGTTGTCATTTCTTTACAGGTGTAACATTGCTGTGATCTTGTTGACCGACCTCATTGTAGACCACGGGGTCAAAGTGGAATGGAGCGCGTACCTTCACCTCCTTCTGCATGCCATCTTTATAGGTAACACATACACAACCATACAGTTTATTTAAATCATTAGCCCTATTTTATGTCCTGTAATGCTCTGTTAATTTGTGTGTGTGTTTGTAGGTTTTGATCATCAGCACCCAGAGGTCTACGAGCACTGTAAGCGTTTACTGCTCCACCTGCTGGTCGTCCAGGGCACCAACAGCAGTGTCCAGTCACTAGCTTCTGTATTGCTCCGCAACCGCGAGCTGAACGAGCCCAGAGTTCTGACAGTCAAACCCACTCTTCAGGAGTTCAACCTCACAGGTACATTAAAGCAGAGGTGTTTTGCAAAATCTCTCACCTACATAGACATTTCTACCTACTCGATAATGATTAATTATAATAATGACCAATTACAATATTAGCCAAGTCCTTGTGTTTTTATACTAAAAATAAAATAATTGTGAAATAATTTGTCTCTCAGGTGTCACAGAGCTGATGCCCGACTACCAGCCATCTCCAATGACAGACTCTGGCCTGAGCTCCAGTTCCACATCCTCTAGTATCAGTCTGGGCAGCTCAGCCCTCCCTCACCTCCCCCCTGCTCTCCTTAATGAGGTGGACCTGTCTGCAGAGCAGGACGAGAAGGTCAAGAACCTCATTGAGTTCATCAGCTCAAGGTGAGGGGGTCACCACACGCCACTATCAGATTTACCCTCTCTTAGTTTCGCAATTTAATTATTTGAGTGATGAATACACCAAACACTTTCACCAATAACATTCAATCCTTCTTGGTCAAACATCGCTTGAGAGTTTTGTATGTGCTGGAATGGTTCTAAATGAATTTAATCTCCAGAACTGCTCACACATTTCATTTGATAAATGTTGGCACTCAATAAACACTGAAACTTATTTTCAACAGACACTAGTTTTCATTTATATTTGTATTAAACCTTAAAGCACAGAATGTAAAAAACAAACAGGAAACAGAATTTAGGTAGGTACAAATACATTTGGGAGAAAACAAAATGCATATCTTGATAAATATTGATAACAAATGTTATGAAAAAATATTGTAATGATATTTTGGCCATATCACCCATGCTTTTTCAGAACTGTTGACCCTGTTGAAGGGGAACTTCAAGTCCAACTGATAGGGCATGATTGTTTATCAATTGACTTTCCTCATAGTTGTGAAGGGAAAAATGCTTTAACATCTAAAGATTTACATAACAATGCTTTTCTGCAATTTTGTTACCAAACATTAATATTGTTTCTGGCAGGTTTCCCTGGATACATGTTCAATGTGTATTTATTTAGTGTTAAGTTGATGTATTTTTTCCCCCTGCCTGCAGCCATGTCTAACAGGAGAGGGTATTGCTGCTTTGCATGCGCGTGCGTGTGTGTGTGCTTGGTCTCGTTTCTGTGTGAACATTTGATTCAGAGTGTTTTTATACATGTTTTTATTTGTTTACTTGGAAGTTGTGTGAGCCTGCTTTGCCTTTGTTCTGTGTTAGATATTTCCTGCTCTGTCACTTCCTCTAATCCTTTTCTTCTAATTGGTCGGCCCATAGGAAGCGTGGTCCGCTGTGGAACCATGAAGACGTCTCTCCTAAAAACCCCAACATCAAGAGTGCAGATCAGCTTAGTGTATTTCTTCGTCATGTCGTCAACGTCTTCAAACAGACTCCGTCCGGTAAGGCCTGGCATATGCTAATTTCACTGTATTACGTAGTGAATCATCTTCGATCACAGGAGTACTTATTTTTTACTCAAAGTGAGTTGAAATGTTAATTTTGTGATGCATGTTTGATTAGGTTATCAGTTGGAGCAGGAGCTCAGTGAAGTTGCTTTGCAGACCGCTCTGTCCTGCTCATCACGGCATTATGCTGGTCGCTCCTTCCAGATCTTCAGAGCGCTAAAACAGCCACTCACAGGCTCCACGTTATCAGATGTGCTGTCTCGTCTGGTAGAGACTGTGGGAGATCCAGGGGAAGAGGCTCAGGTATATAGAAATGTCCTGAAAGTACTGATAAGAAAGTAGGCCTCAACAATAAGGACTTTTTGTGCTGACCAGCTTGGGGTTTTCATTGACCCTACTACAAAAATACAAGTAGCATTTTTGACTTATTTTCTCTGTATGTATATTTAAATATAATAATAGATTTTAAATAAAGCAAATATATTTTTTTTAAAGCAAAAAAAAAGTTTTTGTCAGAAAAAGAGTTAGATATTACTCTCCATTAAATATAACATATCCCCAAAATAACGGTTTATTAAAATATTTCATATTTCTTTTTTTGTCAGGAAAAAGTACCGTATTTTCCCGCAGATAATCCGCACCCTCATATATCCCGCGGGTTTTGGGGGTTTGTGTAAAAAATCGTTGGTATAATCCGCACCCTCAGATATCCCGCACCCATGATTAATTTTTTTTGTGCAAGTTCATGATTCGAATTTCGAATGTCAATTATCCATAACTGTTCAGGCTCGGTACACAGTGCTTGTGCGCAAAATTCAAACAATAAGGAAACAAACACACGTCAGAATCAGAAGAAGAAGAAAGACTCTCCCCCTGGAAGCATGTTGATCGGATGAGAAGAGCACGCTATCATGGCAGCACAGCCAATCACGTCTTCTTGCATGATTGACAGGTCAGACAGCCTATCAGAGCCAGCTATCAGAGTAATAGACAGCCAATCACGTCTTCTTGCATGATTGACAGGTCAGACAGCCTATCAGCACCAGCTGTAAGACTGACAGTACAGAGGCCAGACAACCCGTGTAAGAAAGAAAAACAGAAAGAAAATACCGCAATTTTTTTTTATATTGAAATATTATTACGTGTAAAAAATTGGTGATATAGTCCACACCCTTATATATCCCGCACCCTCCCTGCGGGGTTTGTAAAATCTGGTATAACCCGCGGGATATATGCGGGAAAATACGGTAATTTATACCGTATGTGTATGTGCACAAAATAAATAATATTTCTTGATTAAAGATTTCTTGTTAAATTGAATCTATGCCAGTTAGATTTTTAAATCCGTGTTCATGTTGGCATGATCATACATGCAACGTTCGTCTCAACTGGCCCAAAACTCAACTCACGCTGTTCTCAAGCCTTCTTAAGTATTGATCCCTGTACAGTCATAATCAAACTGTCTCCCGCAGGGTTTTGTTATTGAGTTGCTGTTGACACTAGAGGCTGGTATAGACACTCTGGCTGAAACGATGAAGAGCTACGACCTGCTTACTGCCCTCTCACAGTAAGATGTGCTCTGCCACAGTAAAACATTATTTCTGTCATATGCAGCACATTGCTAAAACTTCTCTCTCCATCTTCTGTAGGGCCTCCCATGATCCTCTGCAGGGCACCAAGTTTGCCAATAACAGAAAAAGTACCGGGCAGCTAAACCTCGGCCGTGGAAGTTTCTTGCATGTGCATTACAGCCACGCTCGCAGCAACTCTCTCCGTGCCAGTCTGATGGGTGAGCGCCTCGGAGACCGTCACCGCAGCAATACCCTCGATGTCGCTGACCGCGTGGGCAGTATCCACGGCAATCTTGCGCGCACACGGAGCTTATCATCACTACAAGAGGGTGGTGTCCGTGGCGAAGGAGGCGGCGTAGGGGGAGGAGGGGGACCTGGAGGAGGATCTGGTGAGGTGGTGCCACCGACAGACCCCACCAATCTGATGGCAACGGTCTTCTGGATTGCAGCTTCGCTGCTAGAGTCCGATTATGAGTTTGAGTACTTGCTGGCACTCAGGCTGCTGAACCGACTGCTGGCCCAGATGCCCCTGGAGAAGGTGGACAGCAGGGAGAAGCTGGAGAGAGTGCAGGCCAAACTGAAGTGGTACAACTTCCCTGGCTTGCTGACACTCTTCCTGAAGGGTTTCACTTCAGCTGCAACGCAGGAGCTCACTATTCACCTCCTCAGTAAACTCATCACCGTGTCCCGACACACACTCATAGACCCCTCACAGCTAGCAGGTGCGCCCATGGTTTCTGGAGCATTTTAAAATCTGGGATTTTGTTGAGAATTGTCATGCCTGAGCCTTGTATTTTTTGTTAGGTTTTCCTCTGAATATCCTGTGCCTGCTGCCGCACCTGGTCCTGCACTTTGACAACCCCACGGGATTCTGTAAGGAGACTGCTGATCGGATCGCCAAAGTGTGTGCAGAGGAAAAGTCAGCTACACTGGCCAACCTGGCTCACATGATGAGCCTGTACTCGACGCACAGCTACTCTCGAGACAGCACCAACTGGATCAACGTAGTGTGCCGCTACTTGCACGACTCCTTCTCTGAAATCACCTTCAATCTGGTTACATACCTAGCTGAGGTATGCAGTTGGAACTAAACTGGGTATTGTTGAAGTGCTCACAATTTTAAGTATCTAAACCTATAAATCTGCCACCCTGTTTGTTTGCGAATACTTTAACAATGTTTTGTTGCATCGATCTCGGATGCATAATTGGATTAATAATTTCTTCTGAGTAAACTGACAATTTTTAATGTTTAAATGTATGAAGTTAATGAATATTTAAATGCGTCAGTATAATGTATAAATGGTTTATACAGTGGAGATCACATATCTCTAAACACCATTTAGACAATATATGTATGATAATATATATAATTCTCAATAATAATAATAAAAAATATATATATTATGTATGTGTGTGTGTGTGTATAGATTATAAGAATGAAGAATTATACTATTATTTTCTGTTCATAAATTTAGGGTCAGCAGGATTGGACGTCTCTTATACTGCTTTTATTTTATTAAAAATACAATAAAATCACTAATATTATTAACATTTTAAATGACTATTTTCAAATATAATTTATTCCTGTGATCAAAGCTGAATTTTCAGCATCATTACTCCAGTCTTCAGGGTCACATGATCCTTCTGAAATTGTATAATATGCTGAACTGATGTAACCGAATGATTCTCAAAGCTGAACTGTGCCTTCATGCTCAAGTATATGTTTAACATGTATAAGCATGCGTGTGTGTGTGTGTGTGTGTGTGTGTGTGTGTATATATATATATGTATGTATGTGTATACTGACATTTTTCATCTTCTGTTTTAGTTATTGGAGAAAGGACTGAACAGCATGCAGCAGTCTTTACTACAGATCATCTACAGTCTACTGAGTCACATTGACCTGTCTGCTGCGCCTGTCAAACAGTTCAACCTGGAAATCATGAAAATTATTGGCAAATATGTACAGGTGTGTGTACAGCTTACTCTTTCTGTTGTCAACAATTAGAGCATCAGTTAGAGCAAGCACAAGAATTATTTTAGAATGCCTGTTATGAATGTGGATGTAGAGTAATCCATGTGTATTTGAATTTCTTTGTTCATTCTCCTGTGTGTGTGTGTGTGGGATACTGAGATTGGATTTTGCTGTACGAATGGGGGCTGTTTGCTGTGGGGGGCACTTTTTAAGAACTATAATCTCCATCATCGCTTTCCTACTCTTCCTACCTTTGTCACTCAGTGTTAAAAGGGGAAAGTAAAAATTGTCTCAAGAGTTTTGTTGATTGTTGTGTTTTTGTGCGTTGACACAGAGCCCATACTGGAAGGAGGCCCAGAACATTCTGAAGTTGGTGGTGTCCCGCTCAGCGAGTCTGGTGGTTCCTGATGAGGTACAGCGCTCCTACAGCACAGAGTCGACCGGCTCCCCGGAGATCGCTTTCACTCGCATATTCAACAACTCATCGAAAGAACTGCCAGGAAAAACATTGGACTTCCACTTTGACATCTCAGAGGTGCTTGGCCTGCAATATTTTCTGTCTTTTGTTTGTGTATTGTAGTTGCCTCGTCTTTTTTGACAGTATTGTTTTAACCTTTGACCCACAGACGCCTATCATAGGTCATAAGTATGGAGACCAGCGAAGTGCAGCAGGGCGTAACGGAAAACCGCAGGTAATTGCTGTGACAAGAAGCACCTCCTCTACTTCCTCTGGCTCTAACTCAAACGGCCTGGTGCCAGTCAGCTGGAAGAGACCACAGCTCTCACAGGTAGTGTCAGCTGTTATGAAAACCTGTCGCAACTAATCAAATAATAATTTATTTTCATTCTAATTTTAATGGTAATGTTGTAATCTGCTTTTAGAGGAGAACTCGGGAGAAACTGATGAATGTCCTGTCTCTATGCGGCCCAGAGTCCGGCCTGCCTAAAAACCCATCTGTACGTTTTTCTTCTTGTCTTCAGAGCCTTATTAGGTTGCGTAATCGTTTTAATCTAATTGCAATCTTTTCTGTAGGTGGTGTTCTCATCAAATGAGGATTTGGATGCAGGTGACCAGCAGACTAGTCTGATCCCCACTGTTGAGGAAGTGACACGGGAGGAGGAAGTGCAAGCAGAAGATGCAGGAAGTGAACAGCAGTTCGGTGTGTTCAAGGACTTTGACTTCCTGGATGTTGAGTTGGAGGATGGAGAGGTGAGCCAAAAAGCTCTGGGCATGTTTTAAACATGATTAATTTTTTGTAAAAATAAACAAAGAGTCTGTCTGTGTGTGTGTTTCTCTGACATCACCCTTTGTCTGTTTGTGTCATCCCCTTCACATTATCTCAGTGTCTTAACTCTCCCTAACACTCTTATTATCTTTTTTTCTTCTTTTGCGTCCAGGAGCTTCAGGTAAGTGTTAAGCAGTGATTAGGGAAAATGTTTCTTCTATAGTAGTTTGGCATTGTCATTCATTTGAAAATTTGTACCCAGTCAGAAATGTACAAAATAAAAAATGGACGGTGCAGATTAAAATATTTTCAGTTAAAGTAGTATGTGAAGAATCTTTTCAATGGTCATTGTTGAGTTCTGTGTTCCTCGACCCCACTGTGCTCTGTGGTTTCGTTGTGCATATTGTGTTGTGTATTTATTTAATTTCTTTCCTTCTGTATAATTCACATAGCGTGCAGTTTAAAGTCGATGTGCTTTTCTCTTACTGGCTTTCTCTTTTTCCACCTGCAGGGGGAGAGCATGGATAATTTCAACTGGGGTGTACGGCGTCGCTCTCTGGATAGCATTGACAAAGGTGACACCCCATCTCTGCAGGACTGCCAGTATTCCGGCAGCACACCAAGTCTCATCCAGCCGGAGGACACTGATGAGTCATCTGAGGAGGAGGTACTGAGCGCTAGCCAGATTCTCACCCGCTCCAACATCGTAAGTCCCCTCTCCTCTGGGCCCTCTTCACACAGGGGGCACCGGCATGGTGTGTCTGTCTGCCAAATTGGGCTTAGACGCTGCCGCGGCCTACCTAAGCGGGGTTAGACGCTTGCTTTCTGCATAACCCGCACATTCAGTGTATTTAGACAAGTGCCCTCTGCACTTCTCCCTGCCACCCAGCCAACTTTTGATTTTTAGCATTTCATAGCCCTTCACTGACCCTTACTTCTATTTTGAATTCATCTTTTTTTTTTTTTTATTGGGGTAAAAAAGGTGATGGGGACCCATTTTTTTTTGTGTGTGTGTGTGTCTATTTAGTGATCTACTAGCTAGACAGCAAAACTTTTAATACAAGGGTTTAGCTCTTTTGCATCCTTACACTAACTTTGCCATAATTGTTTAGATGGCATGATCTCCTTTTAATGCCCTCACAGAATTTTTTGCAGATTACACACAACTGAAACATCTGCCATTCATACAGCTGCACGCTGTCTTGCGTGTTAATACATTATTTGAATTACTTTCTGCTAAAAGCAATAAGATATTAGTCTATAATTAAGTTTGGAATGAACTGGGCAAATTTTAAAATCTGACAAAATCACGAGACGAATGAAAACCATGTGTTCTTAAATCCTCCGACTGGATGGATTCATAGTCTGAAGCTAAAAATGTCCATCATACAGTATGTCAACTCTGCAAACATCTAGGCACAAGTCTTTTGTATGTTTACATTTCCACAAATATCAGCATAAAATGCAAAAAAAAATTCTGCATATTCCTTCTGGGCCTTCTCATTACTTAAACTGCTTCAAATAGTTTTTCTGCATGAATGTTTTAGATGCAAACTTAATATTAGATTTCAAACCTCTCTTAAACGATTGCACCTTTTCCCTTGCTATGGGGCATGAGCTACTAAACGGAGCTAAAGAAAGCTGATCCTCCAAACGCTGCTGAGTGGAAGTCCTCTTCCTTTTCCTGTTTTTGTCCTTTTCCCTCGTATGTTGTTTGAATAAGACTTGAATGCAATTGGTCTTTCCACGTTTATATAATTTTTGTCTAGCACGCTGCATGATATGAAATATTAAAACTACTCAAGAACTACTTTTCATTGATCCATTACTTGCAGCATGCAACATAACACTCAGTTTAGCGCAGAGACTTCTACAGGAAATGCTATGTTACGCTACATTTTGAACAAAATATTGATCAGTTTTCCCTTTCACACAGCTTAATAGTGATTCTGCGACGGACGACGCCATATCCAATCACTTGGACTCGCTCCAGCAGTCGCAAGAGTCCTCCAGTAGCGTCCTGACTGAAGAGGCCACACCCACCCCACCACTACCCCGCCCAGACTGCCCCACCCCTGAGACCGCCCACTCTGACAGCAATAGCAGCCAGCTGCCTGAGGTGGGATCAATCAGGAATCTCAATAAGTTGTGGTGCACGGGTGCTATCTAGCCATTTGCTTTTTGCTCACTTTTGGAGTTAACTGGTGCTGTTTTCTTGCCTATTTATCAAAATTGATCAAATCCCCCCCTATCATCCAATGGTGTCAATGTCAAGCTTTTGCTGCTAGCTAGAGTGTTTCCAGAAAGTGTTGCGATTTGATCACTGGGCACTGTCTGTTTCCTTTGCCAAAATGCTGGCACAGTCTCTTTTCCTCACACTGGGTTGCTTTATGGGACACTTGCCATCATTGGTATTAGATAATGATTGACTGCTTTGAGTGTGGGGCTGCTTGCCTGCTTGATCTGTGATTGGGGAAGAGATTATCATCAGGGACAAAAATACACCTCAGGCCTGCTGTGCTAGAACTACCTCAAATTTGGTCTCAGAAAGGTTGAAAAACACAGACCTTAACACACTTTAGGCTCTGATGATGACCACTCACTGCTATCCACGGACCCACAACCTCATCGTAAGTATTATAGAAAACTCTCCCACCATTCTAAAGAGGTTTAAAAGGCAATATCTACAAAAATTAGTTTTTGTACACATTTTCTTCCTTTTGGCCATTACATAATCCCTGGCTGTTTTACATGGACTGATTAAAGCCATAGATATCAAAGATATATCACAGAGTGCCTGTGAATACAGTTAGGGATGAGGTTTGGCAGACGGGTAGAAACTGAGCTGAAGCTCATGTATGTTGATATTGTCCTTTTTTAAATCACTATTAAAGTAATCATTCACCCAGACATTGTCATTGTTTACTCACCCTTATGTTGTTTATTGGTGAGACACAAATTCATGCTGATTTTTTTCCGTACAGTGAAAGCATAGTCACTGCATGCTGTCAAGCTCCAAAACTACCCAAAAAAAAATCAACAAAGGTAGTTCATATTACTCATGCATTAAATTTCAAATCTTATGATAGCTTTATGTGATGTACTGAAATTTAAACTTAACCATTTGGCATCAAGTGTTATTTTAATATTTATTTAACAGTTATAGTGTTTGTATCTAGATTTTTTTAGTTTTTTATAGGTTTCAATATAGATTTCATTTTTGGTTGATTAATTTTAGAACTTTTTTCACACTTTTTCTCATTTAGACATTTTCTAATTGTCATTTAATTTACTTTTTTTTTAAGCTTAAGGTTGTTGTTTTTTTCATCTAACATCTATATATTATTTTAGTTTTATTTCAGCTACCAGAAATGACACTAACAACAACAACACTGGAATGACATTTGAGAGGAAGATTTTCAGGAGTTAATCTGTTCCTCACAAATGGTTTGGACCACTTTTATGGAGTTCTTTGGTGTTCTTTTTGAAACTTGACAACCCCTGGTCACTATGCTTTCATTGTATGGAAAGAACAGATTCTTCAAAGAACATTTTATGTTTCATGAGGGTGAGTAAGTGATGACAAAATGTTAGTTTTGGGGTAAAGAGTAGAAGATGCACAGCCCGTCTGAGAGAACATTAAAGATCACTAACAAGCTTTAGCCAGCCATGTTACTAACACTGTAACTTAACTAACATCTGATATCTGCTGGGGTTTTTTTTGTTTTTTTTTGGATGTTTAAATCTGGTGTACCCTGGAAAAGCTAATCTTTTTTTAGGGTGTTCCAACAGCCATCACTGTTAAGATAATTTTCTGTCTAAATGAAACTTTGTATATCCCCTAGTCACAATCCACAGCAGAATACCCCTCATGTTGATGTTAATCAATGAATAACTTGTGATCGATAGTCCAGCCCAGACCAGTTGAGTCCAGTCCAGTCATACCTCAATATCAGCTCAAGGGCATCTCGCTTGTCATTCTTCAGCTCTTAGTGTAATGAGTCTAGATAAAGCCATCGATAGTCTTACTCATCTGCGTGGCCACCACAGCCAAGAATGCCTAAAAGCTTTCACTAATGCCGCTTCTTCTTTGGCTCCACGCCACCCTCCCTTCTTCTGTTAATGCAGTAGACTCATAAATAGAAAGGAGGAGGAGAAGAAAAAAGAAACTCAAATTCATTGAATTAGATGGGTCTCCTTAAAGTAGGTCTGAATAAAACATTAGCCTGAGATGGAACAGTTTGTTCCCAGAGATGTTTCACCATCATTCATGGTGTGTGCTGGAATTTCTCAAAATGCCAGATCGTCCATCATGCATTACAGGATTACGTGACATTGAGTTCATGTGACTTTGTCACCAACTGCATCCATTTTTTGATCTTCAAGAGTTTGGCAGATAAGTGGAGTGCAGTGGACATCCAACCCGGCCCACATCCGAGCCGAGCGTGACATCAGAATGCCCATGTCTAATAAGAAATGGGGATGGTGAGTCACAAAGTGAAGTTTTAGATGTGGGCATGGTTGGATGTCCACAGAAAGCCCTACTTGGATAAGTGTCAGAAGTGCGACTTTTATTTTGACGGCACAAGAGCTCCCGTTTCCCATATTTATTAGTTTACAGTCTTTGTTTCACAGTTCTGATAAATTATTAGATAGAAATAAATATTTAGGCTGAAATGTTAAAACTAAACAGTATATGAAAAAAGTAATATAGCTTTTGTCTTTCTAGGAGTAATAGGCAATAAAAGCAAATGCATATTGATTTATTCTCAAAGTATTTATTAATTTAATCAATTTTATATAAAATAAATATAAATGTAATTGTATTATGTGTTATTTGCTATCTTTTTAATTTATATATTTTTTACCTGTGTTCCTATAGAGGATAAATGATATGAAGAATGAATGGATGAATAGTTTTTGTTTATACCGTCTCATGAAGTAGAATTCAGACTTAGTATTATTCTTAGATATTACAGACTTAGATATTTCACTGCTGTAAATATCTGTGGAGTCCTGATCGTCAGACACAAAGACGAGGCTTAAGCTTTAGCTTTCTCAGGCTGAAATGCATGTTTGAGCCGTTTTAACAGAAAGCAACTTGTACTGACAGATCTTAAAATACAGTGGTACCTCGAGATACGAAATTAATCCGTTCCGAGGCGCCCTTCGTATAATGAGTTTTTCGTATCTTGGATCACATTTTACATGTAAAATGGCTAATCCGTTCCAAGCCCTCCAAAAACACCCCATTCAATTTCATAATAAAGCTAAATTGACCTATAAACAATAAAATAACGTAAAATGTCGAAGCTTACCTTTCGAGTGAGGCTATCTCCGAAAGTGGCGGCAGAGGAGGAGGAGGATAAACGGCAGAAAAACGGCAGATAAACGACACTTAACTTTACGAAAACACATAAAAAATTAAGTTTCAGGTGCGGAGTGGCTGAGCTAAAGCACGCCTGGAAAAATTCTTCCACCAATCTGTTATCAGTGCCGATTAATCGGCAAAACTGTTGAATCAGTCGACCTCTAGGCACTAGGCCTGTTAAGTGCTTAATGCACACAAATTCACAGCACAGCAGCTTTAATAATATAATAATAAAGTATTAAATATATAATATCACAATCACTTATGCTTCGTAATTGGACAGAATGACATCACTGAAGTTTCATTGACTTTGTGGTTTACTGTAATGATAAAATAATAAATATAATAGTACAGCTTTTTGTATTGTTAGTGTATAAAGCACTCACAAAAACGATTTATTGCCCTCCAAAAGAACATGTTGCCCTTTTTGCATCATTTCCTGACTGCCCTTTACTGTCCATGTTCACATTTGCAGGATGCCAGTGTAACTGCAGCGGATGAATTAAGTAGCAGTGTCAGTGATGATACAGGGTTTGGCAGTGCCCCTCCTCTACCCTCAGACCGCCCTGAATTATGTGACTTGCCTGACTCTCAGGACCCCACCGACGACCTGGATCCGGCCCCCCCTCCTCCACCGGCCATAGACACCCCGCCCGGATCGCTCTTCGATGACGAGCCAGTGCTGCCGCCCCCCATCATAGATTCCGCCTTGGACTCTATGTGTGAGGAGGAGACGGTTCTACCCCTGGACTCGGCCCCCGATTCAGTGTGTGAGGAGGATGTGACATTGGCTTTGAAAGAGCTTGATGATAGGTGCGAAGAAGAGGAGGCAGATTTTTTCGGCATCTCCAGGTTGGTTTGATTTCTGTGGTAATCATTCATGGGGTTGAGTCAACCTTGGCTTTGAGGTCTATCTTCAAAGTCTGCATCCTAACCAGAATAAAACCTCAAAGTTACTGATCTGAAATGCTCTTCCTAAGCAGTCACTCCTCTAAAGGGCCAGTCACACAGCCGATCGCGCACGATCACTCACAAACCACGCACAGATTGGGTTTGTGCGTGCTTGTGCGTTGAGAAATTGAAATTGAAAGTATTCGACGCACGCCAGACCCATGAATCACTGACGGAGCGCGTCCAAACACGCACGCTTCACGAACGTTCCTCGTACAAGCACTTTCAGAATCCACATTGTCAGTGGAATGAACGTGATACAACGCGGTTCATGCGTGATATGCAGGTGGGGCGTCAGTGGACAGACGTGGACGTGCGCGGTTTCGAAGCACAGATGGCCAACGCGTGTCCCGCGCACAGTCACGCATACTCAACGTATAAACTATGCACGGCGACTCAAAAAAATTTGAACCATTCAAAACTCAAAATCACACACAAACCGCCTTCGACGCACATCCACTTACAATCACTGACGGTCCACGTTTGTTCCACCGACGAATTACGCATACGACGCACGCTCCGCGCAGAAACGAAAATCTGTGCGTAATTTGTGCGTGATTCATGGGTTTTCGCTGTGTGACTGGCCCTTAAGTCATTTACATGAATCACAACTAGCTTTTCTCACATGAATTGCTGCATATGAAATTATGAAGTATACACTCATATGGCTGACCAAAGTGCAATTATTCCCTGTAATTTGTAGCAGCTTTGTCCAGGAGGGCATCTAGATGCTGTCTAGTTAGGCCACTTACAGTGCTATATCGAATTTTGTACACTACTGTTAAACGTTTTTGTCTCAAGAATTCTTTTTTGTTTTTAAATAAGTCACTTTTGTTCACCATGGCTGCATTTATTTTATAACTACAGTAAAAACTGTCATATTGTGAAATGGTATCTGCAATTAAATGTCTTCAACTCGTGTGAAAAATACCACCAACTCAAAACCTTTGAGCAGTAGTGTATTTGTTTACAGAAATTATCAGCATGCTAAGTTTTCATTTTAGCATAAACGTAGACATCACTTTAACACAACACATTGTTATTTTATGTGCGTTAGGATTAGTGTTTTACACTGCAAATGCGACATGGTCGCTTGAATTTCTGATTACCTCTAAATACAATTTGAGTGATCAGCTCACGAAATGTTTTGGACCCTTGCCAATGTTTTAGACCTTTTGTTTATTGCCATCCTATATTGATGGGATGATCTGAGATCTTAATGCCAGGTGTAAACAGAGTATTTTTGCTCATGACTGTGCAGTTTAATACAATTCATGTGTCGCTTCTGTTGCGCTGAGTTTCATTAACGCTGTGAATGATGATCTCATACTTGGCAACGTTATTGCTCTTGAAGGTCAGCCATCTACATCTAAACACAGAAAGTTCCTCCAGAAACACTCTTTCTTCATTCTTATGCACACACTCACACACATCTCCTCTGCAGTGCTGTAGATCATTTTCTAAACCCTGATGTATCCGACTCGTCCATGATCGATTAATAAAAATTATAGGTAGTTATAGTGATTCAACAGAGGGCTCTAATTAGATTTTTGTGCATACATGAGGGCCTTTCCTTGCTCTTCCTGGCAACTTTCTGCTGCAGAGATCCATTTAACAGAAAGAGGATGCATCCGCGTGTGTGGGAGCCGCTCTGGTGCGGCGCAGCAGTGAGTGGGGGAGGGATCGAGAGGGAAAAACAGAGAACGTCACACACTCAGCGGGAGAATTTAGGCTAACACGTGAGGTGAAGAGCTCAGAGAGGGGACGGCGAAAAAAGAGTGTCAGAGCAGGAGTACATTGAAGGGAAGGATAAAAGCTGTTAGAGAGGATGAAGATGTCCTCCACGTCTTTCAGCAGCCCTGGTCTCAGATTCTTCTACTCTGTCTGCTTCATCAAGCTCTTCGGCCCTACAGTCCTGTAAGTGTGTGTTTATCTGTGCGTGCTTGTGTTGATTTTATGCCTATGCAGTAGATTTGGACTGTAACAACACTGCAGCACAGGACATCTGCAGAGAGAGAGCGAAAGAGAGGGGGGAGGGAGAGCTTGAAAGAAAGAACAGCATGTTTCTGTTTACGTTTTTTCCGTCCTGAATGATGTGACTCTTTGTATTGGTTCTCTCGCCTCTACGCATGTCTGAGCCTTGCTCTTTCCATCTTTGTTTACAGTCAAGATGAGGCAGACAGCTTTCCCGAACTCCAGGCCTCGCCACCTCCGTCGCCCTTTCTCTCTGCTATTTTGGCAGCATTCCAACCCGTAGCCTATGACGATGAGGAGGATGCCTGGCGTTGCCATGTCAACCAGATGTTGTCGGACTCTGATGGATCTTGTGCTGTGTACACCTTCCACGTGTTCTCACGACTCTTCCAGGTACAATTAAGAACATTTGTATGCACTTGCACATTGCATGAATATTAATATACCGCTGCAAATACAATACCGTTAAACAAAATCTAGTAAATATCTGTAAGATTTTGTTTAAAATAAATGTATACTTTTACTCCGCAAGGATGAAGTTAAATGATCGAAAGTGACTGTAAAGACCATTGCAATGTTACAAAAGATTTCTATCCCATAAAAAATGAAATAAATGTATGACAAGGATATTAAGGAGCAGCAACTAATCATTTGAAATTAATCAACAATGTTTCTTGAACAGCAAATCATCATATTAGATGGATTTTTGAAATATCATGTGACATTTAAGACTTTGACATATTAAGTTAAAATGCATCAAAATGTAAACTTGTAATTTCACAATACTACTGTTTATACTGTATTTTTTTATAAAATAAATGCAACCTTGGTGAGCTTAAGACTTTTTTTCCCAATACAATAAGCTTGTTATTTGACTGATTCATAGTTTAATGTGTCTGAACAATTGTCTTCTGTCTCTTTAGCACATTCAGAAGAAATTTGACTCGATTACCCATGCCTCAGTGCACTTCCTCGGAGAGGGGCTCCAGCGAATGGGAAACCAGTTCCTGAGCTCTCTAGAGGTCATGACCTCCTGCTCCCAGTGCCCTACAGTCCTCCTGGATGCTGAAACTGTGAGTTAACGCATTTAGAGTGTGAACTTTCTCTGCACCTTACACCTGAATACCTAAAAATGCTCATAATACTTCTAATACCTGAAGACAGTGGAAGATTACACCGTTTATTGGTGGAGCATTTTAGGTGAAGTTACTATTCCCTGTTTACAGAACTTGTCAAGTAATTTATCTATATGTGTGATAGTGTGACAATTGGTAAATATAGGAAACTGTGTGTGTGTGTTTTAGCTGGTCTCCTGTGGGCTCTTGGAGACACTAAAGTTCAGTGTGTTGGAGTTACAAGAGCATCTGGACACTTACAACAGCAAGAGAGAAGCTGCTGAACAGGTGACACATTACCTTATAAGTAATATCAGACACCAGAGTAATTCCTGATTTATGATTACTTTTTTCCCCTTAAAGAACAGTAAATGTTGTCTTTAAAAGCTGTGCTCTTTATTTCAAGTATTTTAAAGCCACTAAATTTGAGTCACTGAAATTCTTTCTCTAAATCTGGTACATATATGAAAGAACACCTTTGCATTTAGATGGAATCGGTGCACTGATTTTCAGCTATACAGATTCTGATAGACATGGAAAGTAAACTATGCCTTTTCTGTGCAGTTCGTTCGTCAAAGCTTCATGTTTAAACCCGTCTATAAAGGGTTATGCAATGGAGGAGAATAAGCTTACAGTGCAGGATCATAAAATGCCCCTCGACGTCTCTTTGCAGTTATTGTTGGCTATTAAATCATATCAGGACATGAGTTGATTTAGCCAGCGCTAGCTTCCGTTAGCACCCATCTAGAATATGCGTCAGACAATTTCTCTTCGTGCACGGTCACTAAGAATAGCCTCATAGAGCCCCTAAATCATTTAGCTGGGCGGACAGGCTGCAAGAAGGGGAGCAGAAGGGCCAAATGGGATAGTGGATGACTAGGGGACAGTAATTGGATGAGTCTCTAGAGCATTGTGTCCCAACCCCCTATGTGCTTAAACAGACCCTCTTTAATTTGCTAAGTAGTTCACTCTTATTACATTTACCTCACATACACAATATTTTTCTCTCTCTCCATTTCGGTTTCACACTCACAGAAACATAATCTGTCTTTGCTCACATTCACCCGAAACATTAAAAACGTACACTTGCATTTCTCTGCTTTGTGGTTGATAAGGTATCTCCTTTTTCCTTCCTCTTGCAGTGGTTGGATAACTGCAGAAAGACCTTCGGTGAGAAAGACAGTAACCAGCGACCCAACACTCAAGCTCAGGTAAAATAAAACCTCTCACCTCACTGCATGTGCTGGTTTGAGCACGCAATACTAAACATTTCTATCTGTATCTGAGAAATAAACAAGAATATAAGCAGTGGTGATTCGAGGGCGACTGATTTTCACAGGTTTCTAGCACACAACCAGATCCACAAAGAGTCGTTGCCTCCTAAACTCACCAGATTTCTACAGTAATTAAATGTCTTTTTTTAAATGTTAAAAGTTCTGCACATCCCTGTCATCCACACAATTTATATATATATATATATATATATATATATATATATATATATATATATATATATATATATATATATATATATATATATATATATATATATATATTTATATTTATTTCACAGTATTACATTTTTACTGTATTTTAGATCAAATAAATGCAGCCTTGGTGAACATGGGAGACTTTAAAAATCTAAAATAAGTAAAAAATTGTTAAATCTTACCAGCTCCAAACTAAAAAGATTCAGTTTATTCCAGCTCATAGTGTAAGAATTATTATTTGTCGGCTTTGGTAACGCTTTTCAAATAGATTCAATCCGGTATGAACTTACAATACCAACATGATTCACAGCATTTATTAATCTAGAGATTAAATGAGTTTTATGCTCTCCATCTCTTCTTCACTACTGGCCCAGTGAGCAGCATCTTTATTTTTTCTGCAATCTCAGAGCGGTCCGGTTTTGTGATGCCACAGTTGAAATGATCTCTGCCAACATTTCCCTCTTACTATAACTTGCATTGGTCTCAATTGCTCTCATGCTACTTCTCTACTCATGTTGTGTAAATGTAGGTATTTTATAAATGTTTGTGTGTGCATATAAATAGTGAAAATATATTCAGAGTCATTTTTCCTCCCAGAATGCATTGCATGTGACTGCAACCTTCGTGTCAATTGTCAACAGAGTGCAATATTTTCTATAGTTATTTTCTCTCTCTCTCTCTCTCATATATATGGTGGTCTTGGAGTGTTGTGAGCTCACTAATTTTTTATCTTTCTCTCATCTCCTGTGTTTCCTCTTTTTTTTTGTGACCGGCTGTCCTTCTTGCTTAGCAAATGGAAATGCTAGCCGTAAGTTATTTATTGTATTTTAGAGCCTGTTGTAATCCTTTCATTTGCACAATCATTCTCAACAAATCAGATTTCAGAACAACCCCTACATCTGATCTCTTAACACCACTACAGACATGTCAATGCATAATCATTCATATATCGATACCACAAGCTTCATTAACGACCTTCATTATTTAATGGCATAAATGACTTCTGCATATTAACAGTGTTAGCTTTGCTACTTAAATGCTAATTTGCTAATAGGTTATTATCGTTTTAATGCTTCTATAAATCATACTATGCATTCAGTGTGTGAATGGAGTGTGTCCATGAACATCTGAGGGAGGGTGGGATTGAAAAGTAGCTTAGATTCCTTGTTCTTGCTCTTTTTTTGCATGCTCCATCTGCTCAATGACATGATTTTGATCATTCCATTCAGATCTGACATATTTCAGAAACGTCACTCTTTCAGGGTTTCATTCTGATTAGCAAACCATACATAGTCCACGCTTCACAAAAGGGTTCAACAGTGTGTAACCCTTCCTCTCCGTCTCAAAGCCAGGACGTTCATTCTTCTATCTCTCTGTCCCTACATTTGATCATTCGTCTGTCCTTTCGCTCATCTGATCATGCTGTGTTGCTACTGACGGTGCTGATGATTAAAGCTGAAGATGTTGTGTGTCATGGGGTGTCATTACCTTTGTTTCTCTCGGTCTCAATCTCTAGGAGCTGGAGTTGTGTCGACGGCTGTATAAACTCCACTTCCAGATCCTACTGCTCTTTCAGGCCTACTGCAAACTCATCAGCAGAGTGGACACCATCAAAAGAGAGGCAGAGGTTTGTATAGTTAGAAGCTGTTATAGTTTTAAAACGTTTAAAACTGTTTTTAATATCCGTTTAAGATGTCGTCATTTACTGACCTTCAAACCTATAAAACTGAAATGAAGATGCTTTCAATGAAACACACACACATTGAAATGAAACACACACACATACGTACAGCACATCAAATATGGAAGCTCAGCCATACTTGCTTACAAACCTCATTGGTTTCTGCCTGTCAACCAAGCATGTTTGAGCCTCAGTTCAACATGTTTGATCTCTATGTATGTTTAAATGTGAATAAAAGCCTTGTAGGGGAATTACAGTTAAGACCCGAGGACCAGATATGTTGAATGAAGACCAGGAGTCAGAACTGCAGTCAATAGAAGAAATTTTTGTGATGTTTAGTTTGCAGTTTCATCAGCAGAAGCCAGCTTCAGGTCTCACAAGGAGTTCGTAGGCCGCCCCAAATACAATAACATTGTTACAGCAATTATACTCTAACAGAGGGTGCTAACTACGTCAATATATATATACAAATAAGAAATATATACAATATATACAAGCTGCAATGGATTTCCGAATTGTCTCTACAGCCTAAATTGAATCTGTTCAAAAGACTTCAATTTACATTTACATTTATATTTATTCATTTAACAGACGCTTTTATCCAAAGCGACTTACAATTTGAGTGTAGAAGCAATTTGTCCTGAGGATACAAAAGTACATAAGAATGCTTACAATACAAAGTTTCGAACATTCTATACACAAGTAGTACAAGCATGGGGAATAGAGAGAGAAAAGGAGATTTGTGTGTGTGTGTGTGTGTGTGTGTGTGTGTGTTTGTGCTTGTCATCATTGTTTTCATTAGTCTTTTCAATTTTGACCTGGAGTCGATTTCTTTTTGGTGAAAGGACTTTAAATGGAAGGGCTATGGGTTTGTAACAACATGAGGGTGGGTGATTGATGACAGAATTTTCATTTTTGGGTGAATAATCCCTTTTGTTGATAAGTAGACATTAAAAGGACATCTTTGACTTGCAACATAAATTGCAGTTTTTTGTTTTCAGGCAAGATTGTTGCAAATTTAAGACTCCATGTAAATATCTAAACAAACAAATGGATAGAATAAATGAAAGACCAGCCATATAGACAGAACATGGTCGGTTTTCTCTCTGGATTTTGTGGTAATTTGTGCTAATGTGTGCCAGTATGGACACATATAAAGGTCTGACTACAAATAAGGCTTTTAGGGCAGTGTAACTTTATTAAGCTCGCTGAGGGAGACAGATATGCTTAACACAGACCAGAGCAGAGCCATTCAGCCCATCGCTCATCGATACTAACTCACTTACGCTCTATAGACCGTACACATACACACACAGACCCCAGCAACCTCTGTTATATAGAAAGCACATAACAGTTCTCATGTTCAGCTTGGGGTTGGTGATGTGAGTTAATACGCACTTCCTGAGGAATATCCATTTCGATTTTTTTTAAGTGTTTATGCTAAATATCACTACGTGTGCTTTAATGGTGTGTCAGACTAAATGTTGGTTTAAAAGGACATGTGGATGTGTTTCTCAGGTGACTAACATGTCAGAGGAGCTGGCCATATTAGAGAACTGTCTGAAGGAGGCAGAGACAGTAGGTGATGGGCAGGAAGGAGGGGGCGAGTTTGAGGTGGACCAGTCGAGCACAGAGACGGCCATCCACTCACTCATCGAGAGTCTTAGAGCACGGGACTTCAGCACAGCCATCGCACAAGTTAAAGCCTTCAGGTATGATAAACGGACTTTAAAGTTACAATGAAACTGAAAGAGCAACAGATCTTTTCTTTTGTTTTGTAATGTCTAGCCAAGTGAGATGTTTTTATCTGAAGAAGAAGGAAAAAATGTAGGGCCAGACTTAATTGTGGTTGATAAGTGCTGCTGATATAATCTCAGTTGTATCAATAAAAAATAATGATGTGCAGAGATTGATTATTATAAACTAATTATTCTGTCCATAGTAGGGATGTGCGACTACACGAGAAACCCCCAAATTTGTATTGTTCAAATGACGTTTTAACCTTACATGTATCCCTCTGACGTGCGCGATCCCATGTGGGATTAGAACGTTCCGTGCGTCTCGTGATCAATTGCTAAATTCAAACGTGTTTTCGCGCCTTGGCTGGCGCTACGGTCGCGACAGACGCACTCAGTGTTTGTCATATATCACAGCTATTCAGTTTTCAACCATGTACCTTTATTTTAGGTTTCAGATGTTTTAAATACTCATAAGTACTGGCAAAACAATACATTTATAGTTTGAAAAATACACTCTGATGTCTATAAAACCGGAAATAACAGTCCGTTCAATTATAAACTGACAAGGTGTTTTATTCATATCAGATACACATTGCATAGGTTACTATAAACTTCGTATTCTTCTCCCACTTCACTGGCCACTTACTGTCATGTATTTCGAGAGAAGTGACTGAATTTACGTGTTGTAAATCCGATAGATTAGATTCTCTGAACTGCGGCACCCGTCGCGCATTATAGATCAGCTGACATGATCATTATAAAGGCTTTTAAGCGACAAAACGCGTTCACTTCCACATATTTGAGAATTGGAATATCAGGTCATTGATGAAAAGCCAACAAGTGTGTGAATATTTTTAATAAATAAGTAAAGCTAAATAAATGCTTTATATCTGTCATACAGCGCTTTTGCGGCTGCGATGTCACGTGACAAGCATGACGCATCGCCATGGAAACAATAAGGGGAAACTATATCAGCAAGAATATTATAAAATATAATAAAACATTAGCTTAAAACGTTTGAAAAAAATCAGAGCAGAAACTAAATCTTTACCGCAGATCTCCCATGCGTTTTGTTTATATCAGTCGCAGCGGGTTTAATAATGACCACTGAAAAACGAGCGAGGTGTGGGAGTATTTTAAAGTAGAAGGAGACAGAAAAGTGTTTTATAAACTTATGTCAAACTGACATATAATGATTCCATTAATCACAGACACGGAAATGTTTGGAGAGACGAGCCGAAACAGCCAAATCATCGCATCATTTACTACAACTGTCCGTCACTGTGATCACGTTCAGCTGAGAGAAATATATAGATATATACTTTTTTTTACTCTTTACCTATTTATTGAACTCATTGTCACGGGTTTCACCATGGAAACCGACACACGCCTCTCGCTACATAAAGCTACAGTTTTGAGACTCCAGAAGGAAAAGCGCGCTGCGGAAGACTAGTCGGTTACAAAATTTCCGTTTAAACGACTAACAAATTAGTCGAAATGCACATTCCTAGTCCATAGCAGTTTAAGTCCACCATACATTTCCAGAAAGAAGTAAATCATTTATATTCTCTTCTCCATGCTATAAATCACATTGACCAGCTCTTTCCTTTTTGACAAGCGATGTACCATCGCTTACTGTGGTTTTATGCTACCCACAGTTCAATCTCAGTGCTCCAAAATCTTGCTCTATCTTATGCACCATATTCTGATTGGCCGCTTTCAGAGTGGCCAGACAAATTGCTTGTTGCTGGAACCATATATTACATTATGTCCACTTTGGACCCATAATCTAATTAACCATCTCGTTAACCTCTTTTGCATCTGTTGTCCTCTACAAACCACCTTCTGTGACTCCTACGTCCCTTTTTCCCTCAGGTGCCTGTGGCCTAATGACATATTTGGCAATGAGAGGGATGATGCCGTGCAGACGCTGCTGCACATTTACTTCAGGCACCAGACTCTGGGTCAGACGGGCTGTTTGGCTGTGGTGGGCCCCAGCAGGGATCTTTCTCAGGCCAGCGCGCGTCTCATGGAGCTCAACCTTCAGATCCGCGAAGCTCTCTGCCAGGCTCAGACGCACCCGCACCAGACGCACATCCTGTCACCGACCCCCACGGCCCACATCCAGACACAAATCGACACTCAAAACACAGTCCTCAGCACGGGACTGTGAGTGCTTCACAACTCTCTTCCTCCAGGGTGGTGGGTTCGGGGATTTTCACGTAGACTTCACCTCAAAGGGCTAAAGAATGTGTGGACATTTAGTTACCCCAATCAATATACCCCTCCCCTCTTCTCCAGAATAGTTTAGCCTCTCCAGATGTTGTAAGAAGATTGGGACTGGGTGAGAAACCATTAGGAGGAACATTGGCCGATAATGATGCTAAATCTGAAGCTTTTTGGCGGAATGACCTATGACCTCTGGGTGGCGTCCTTTTTAGACTGATCCACATCCTTCTGCCCCACTATGCACTGGGGCAGAGGTGGGATTTGAAGCGTTATCGTGAGAATCAGAGTATCGGCAAGACCGTCGATTGCAAAAAGCATGCTTGAAAGAGAAAAGCCTGCAAGAAATATTTTTTTGAGAAGTGTATTTTTTAACAGTCTTAGGTTGTAAATGTTAGGATATTTAACAAGTAATTGTAAGCTGGGGGGTGGGCGTACCCTCCAATTAAAGAGGTTTATCTGTTTAACTTTATTGACCTGCGTCGGGGAGATCTTTCAGCTTTCACTGGGCCGCTCTTACAAAACCCTTCAACTATAACCAAATAAGTAGCCGCCTGTAGGAAACCGTAGACTCTTGAGTACGCGTGTGAGTGTGCGAGTGCGATTGATATGGACTGATATTTGCACACCCGTTCTCCTCATACATGCACGTTAACGAACCGAGATGCACAGGTGAAGTGCAAACTGGCTGCAACTCATGGAAATATCAATAACTTATTTTACTCTGTATATATTTTAGAAAATGTATAGTGTAAAAGCAGTATTTTTCCTTGTACATTTGTGTAATGCACTGTTCAATCAGAGAGAACTCAGTAGAGGGTAACGACTAATGCAAAAAACAGCAAGTTGAATATCTGTTGGGAAGTCATGGGCTGCTCTCTCCTTTACGATAATACGCCACCTTAATCTTCAATATTTCCCAACGAACGATCGAGCTCGGCTTCTCGGGTCGAGCTTTTGCCATATGCATTCCTTGATACCCACTGTGATCTCCATGTTGGCTCAAAGCCCCCCGCTGAGGGGGAACTGGGGCTGGTGTCTGTCCATGTTGGCTCTGTCTTAACCCTAGACTCAGGGCTGCACTGAGGGTTTGTGGGCTCTGCGATGCTTCTGAAAGGCACTGCACTTACTCCGAGAGACAAAGCCGTGTCTGCAAACATGGGGGGGGGGGGGGGGGACCGTTTTAATCTGTCGTGGCACATTGAGAAATAAAACGTTCACTGTATTCATTCCTCTCAGAGATCTCTTCTGTTGCTTGTTTGGTACATTTTGAATGCTGTTCTTAATTATTTAATGGATATATTATTTACCTGGAAAAATATAGTTTTTATCTAAAGGTGCATTATCCCTTTTTTCTTTTTTTTCCTTGTTTCCCCCTCACATTTCTCTCTGGTTTGTCTTGTCATCTGATTTACCTGCTTTTCCCTGTACTGTTAAATAAAACTTGATTACAAGCAACTCTTGCTGATGTTTTTTATCAGTCCTCAGTTTGATTGAATGTATACTTTTTTCAGCGTTACTAGTCGTTTCTATTGAGGCTCATTCACACCAAGCACAATAACCATGTTAGTGCCTACACCAATGGACAACAATGTTGATTATTAGCATGTGCTATAAATTGGCACTAAATGCTCAAGCTCTTTAAAGATTCTAGTATTCATCAGATAGAATAAATTGTCCAGAAAGGGATGCCAACAGTGGTGTTCCTTTGGGTCAGTATGTATACAGTTCTACTTTAAATATCCTTGGTTGAGATTTACAGGTTTGGCAGTACGAGTTCACCTTTACATATTTGGCAGACACTTTTGGCCAAAGCAACTTACATAGTGACTTGAATGCATTCTAATCAGATCTTGCGTTTCCTGACAATCAAACCCATGACCTTGGTGTTGCAAACGCCACACTATGTGAAGCTTTTACTTCTCCGCGCAATAACCACATAAATGACTAATTTTGCATTATTTTAAAGTTGTCATAACTGGATATTTAACCATCATGGTGAGTTAAAGCATTGCTTTTACTTGGTTTACTGCAGTACATAATCCCAGTCTGTCAAAAACTAAAAATTGTATTATAAACTAAATTATAAAATTGCACATTGTTCAAGCTAGTCACTTATGGTGTAAAATATGCTGTTCTGACAGACCTCCTGCCATTGCATTTTTAGAAGTTACACCAAGTCAAAAGTATTAGTAAAAATTGCACTGCTTTTAACAACTAAACTATGCATTTAGGCTGCTCATTTATGAAAACATTAAGGGCTGGAAACAAACTTTAGAAAACTGGTTTCAGTCTGGACGTTGCAAACAGTGCAGTTATCGTTTAGGTGTAAAAGAAAAGTTTAAACCCAGAAAGGTTGTGAAAGTGACATGAACTTTATATGTTTACTCTACAAGCATGTAGAGTTTCTCTACAGAATAACTACTGGCCTGGCATGCATACAGCCTTTTTTTTTTTAAACACCCTAAAAGTCAGCCGGTCACATTATCCTCCTGCAGAGCAGTTCACAGAAGACTTTGGCTCCAGATGTGCTAGTAATTGCCATTTTATTTTTTTCATTTTTCAGAATTGACACCTGCAGTTATTGCAAGTGCTGTACAAATGAAAGCAAAACAAAAACAAATGAGACCGTAGTGATTGATGGACCCGACGACTCACTACGGTCTTTGAGCAGAGACTTTAGTGGACAATCCAGCTGGACAGCAAAGCCTGAGCGCCGCACGCAGCAGCACTAGATGATGTATTTGAAGCTGAAGGTGCTGTCACAGGAGAGCCGCTTGCCTTTGCAGCGGCCACACAGATCCTGCCGGTGAGGTCTTTTGGGGTCCACATGACGTGAAGTTACAGGACATGTGCAGCGAGTCTTCTTACAAGTCTGAAAATATAGTTGCGTAAAAAAAATAAATAAAAGTGCACCATTAACACAGGATCTATAAAACATCGGCAAAGTCAAGACCTTCACTAAAATGTACAGTTGATGGGGACAAGTTACAGAGGGATCAGTTTCCTCATTTGAGCCATTTTAAGAAACATTTTGTGCTTTTGTCAAGTTCGCTGTGGTCCCACAGAAAGCCTTAGACCCTTTAGTTGAGAACTTCAGTGGCAGGACTGGCTTACCTGACAGGTTATGTCTTCAACCCGGTACGGATTGAATGATTTCTGACATGTCCTGCAAAACTGCTTGAAGTACACCTTTAAGAGAGACAGTACAACTTGAATCAGTCAAAGTTAGATGGACATTTGCAGCAAGAACAGAGGGGCAGAAACATTGTCCATTAACATGTTTAATTTGCATGCATAACCCATCCATTACCTTGTTTGTGCCTTGGACGCACCACACATATGCGCTTTCCCAGCGCAGGTTGCAATCTTTGCAGTGATAGTAGCCGTACTTCTGCTCCAAAAACTACATGAACACAAGTTAATACACTGCTGACAACTGAAACCAGCTAAAAGACCAGGGGAGAGGTATTTCTAAATGTAGATAAAGATCAGCAGTGTTGGAAGTAACGCACTACACGCAACTCGAATCATGTTACTTGGAAAAGTAATCTGTATACTAGTAAAAGGAACATTACTTTGTTTTCCCATTTATTGACAGTTCTGTCCTCATGTTGAGAAACCAGAAGTTGTTACTGTAGTTCTAGACTAAATGTGACATTCAATGTTTCTCAATTAATACAAATTAATCAAATGTAAAATCAGAATATTACACAAACCTCCAATAATTAGGTGTTAAATACAACAAATGTTTATTTAATCCAAATGTACTTACTGTTGACTCGATGATTTGAAAAAAAATATTAGATTTGTTTTGTTTTTATTGAAGTGTAATTTAAATTCTGGTGTGAAAACGTTTTTTTTATTAATAATAACTAATTCATAATGTAATTTTTTGTTAAACCCAGATAAGAGAAAATGTAACGCGTTACATTTTATAGTAACGTTACTTTTAAAAGTACTTTCCCCAACACTACTAATAATCATGCACAGGTTTTGGCGTCAGACAAGCTCAACTTCCCCTCACCTGGAATCTCACGCGAGCCTTGGACTTGGATTCGCTTTGTCCGGTTTTTACTGGCTCGCTTCGGTTCTCCTCATTCGTTTCCGTCTGTTTGTTTTCATTTTTCTCGGGACTAAGCGGTTCCTTCACGCTCTCCTCGCGCTCGTCTTTCTCCACCTTCTCCGTCTCCTGCGCCTCGGACTCAGTGTCCTCCTCCTCTTCTTCCTCCCTGAAGAGGGACACTAGTCTCCTGGACTCGACCGGAGAGTACACGGCCTGAGTGCGCGGGTACCGCACGCCTCCGCTGACGGGGCTCCCGGGGCTCCCGGGGCTCTGCACCTCCTGCCTCCTCCGGCGCAGGGCGTCGCGCTTCCGCGCCAGCAGCGTCCGCGGGCCCAGAGAGCACTGCACGGACGCGTCGGTCTTCGGGTTGACCTGGACCGCGATGTCTTTGGTGTTGGCTTTCCTCACACGCGGGGTCAGGTTGGGGTTGATCTGGGATAAGATGTTCTTGAGCTGAGCCCTGTGGTGATTCTCGAAGTAGGTCTCGCCCTCTCCGCAGCTGGCGAAGAAGGGTTTCTGTCTCCAGCCCTTGAACTTGGGATTTTTGTAGGAATAAGGATTGTAAGAAGAGTAAAGATAGTTGTTGACTGTCTCGTTACCATAGGTAGCCATTTTTGCGCTTAGCCGATGGACAAACGCATCGCAGCGGGTTAAATAAACGCAGATTGAAGTCAGGTGGACAATTAACTCCAATTAACAATTAAGTCAGAGAAAAGCCCAAAATATCAGCGGGTTTCCACAGCTAGAAAAGTCATAAAAATATATGTTCTTATTGAAAGTGTTTAGTTTGTTGACCAGTCACAATTTTGTCCAAGCTATCCTTGTAACAATATAACATTTTAACACAAATAAACTACTTATATTGTGAATGTAGACTTTATTTAGCTTGCACAATTTAATTAAATCGTTTTTTAAACATAATTTATTACATTTTAAGACTAACTTGTCTTTGGTGTTCCAGCTAGTTATTAAGAAAAGGGATCATTCTGTTTGGAGTGGAATATTTTTGTGAAGGTCAGGATTTGGATAAATATTGTCTTATTAATAACCTATTTCTAAAATGCCCCCTCATATAATTTGAGAAAAGTCTGAATTTATGCTGGAAATACAGGCGTAAGTATTTGTACCAGTGCCATTAACATAAGCACAGTGTTTTATTAAAATGACCTTAAACTTTAGAATATAGTATAATAATCCCATTTTAAATATACACAGCACTAAATTGTACTATTTTAGCTGATCGTTTTCCACTTCAGTTGAAGATTGTCCAACCACTAAATAATAGAGTGCAGTGGCTCTTAAATAATTTTTTACCCCAAAAGTATTGCAATGATATTGGAGAAACAAAAATAAAATATTAGATGCTTGTTGTAAGCATTTATTCATCTTGCAGGCATTTTCTTATATTCTGATATATATACAATATTTTAATTTTGATTACAGAGATGGATTGCATGTTTGGATATTTTCCAATGGAAACTAGCACATGATCGCTTGAATACACCTAAATAAATTCTGTTTTTATTGCCGTAGACCTTTCCTGTTTTTCAAATCCACATTTGTTTTGATCTCGTTTAGCCTTTGGAATCGGCCATATCAAGCAGTCTGTAAAATTCCACTATACTAATGAAGCAATAAACTAAATTAAAAAAAACATATTTTCTCCTTGTTTTGAAATCAGAAGCAGACAGACAGCGGGTGATATGCAATATAAGGCGTGGGATTTGAATCCGTCTTCTCATCCTCTGGGTCCACATAATCAAATAAACCAATGTAATCCTTTTACTGGGATAATAGCAGGATTCATTTACAAACAGCAGCATCAGTCTATATTAATGGAGGATTTGCATACACCCATGACACTCTGAAACTCGCTTGTACGTTATTTAAATGAATGAATGATCAAAGTTCCTCAGTAATAATAACAAAAAAAATGAAATTATAAAATGTATATTGACATAAACATCTCTCTCTATAAGTGTATGTATATAGTTATAGAATTATATATTTCATATTAGAATTTATGTTTGTGTCTAAAAATGTATTCTTCTTTTTGTTTTGTTTTTTTACTGATAAACGTCCCCCAGCATGTTCATTTCATTTTGAATTTGCTATATATTTTATACTAATTCAGAAAATTCCAATAAATGGTAATATCTGGCTAGTGTTTAGATAAAGATTTAAAACTCTGGCTTGGGATATTCCACTTTAGTATCACCGCTGTGTGATGTCATGATATTAGTTTCCAATTTCACAGTCTTGCAATGGTTTTTGGCACATATTAGTTAGAATGGTGTGAGTACGTAACAGTAGGAAATTCAACAGTGAGTGATGGCATGAATAAATCCTAATGTAAATACACAGGTCCAGTGTCTATCGTGAGCTCAAGTCGATTGTTTTTGTTGCCCTTATACAGGAGTGGGGCTTCCAACAGCGTCCTGTGACTCCAGCACAATGACATTAGGATCGCTCACTGTTACCGCACCATACGTAGAATCAAACGGCACATCTTCTTCCTTCATTCTCTTGTAGGATATGTTAGTATCATCGTCATCATCCTCCATGAGATCCTGTTTATGTAACACCTCTTTCCTATACATGCGGTAAACCAGAATGAAGATGCCAGCCTCTGCTGCCTGGAAGAGCGCGTACAGCAGAGGAAACATGTACATGCCTCCCATCAGCTGCGGAGGGAACGCCAGCTTCAGGATAGCTGTGCAGAGCTGCACGTTCTGACATCCGGTTTCTAAAGACACAGTCCTCCGACTGCTGGGAGGCAGATCGAAGAGCGTCGCCAGGCCGTATCCTGCTGCGTAGCCGGACATGGGCATGAGCACGGCCACCAGATAGACAGAGGCAGGGATGGTGGCCAGCAGCTCCGGGCCCAGCATAGTTCCGGTCATGATGAAGAGCATCAGCAGAGTGACCAGGAGTGACCACAGAGACACCTGGAGCACAAGCAAAGGTTGGAGTTTATACAGATTATTGATCCGTTTGGTTCATTTGAGTCATTTAGCAAACAGAACATGCAATATTTTCAAGGTCTAATGGACATATTCTCACATTGATTGTATTTACGTGTACGTTTATGAATTTGGCAGATGCTTTTATCCAAAGCATTCAAGAAACACATTGATATTCTAATCAGTTCTTGCCTTCCCTGAGAATCAAACCCATGACCTTAGCGTTGCAAACACCCCTCTCTACTGTTTGAGCTACAGGATTTTATGGAGCTGTAAGGGACATATTCTCAATATTATTTTCTTAATGGACGTGATCTCACAGTATTTTACATTCTGTATATAATGGACATATTCTGACATTTTCAGTCTGTGTTCATTCAGTTTCCCATTGCGCTTCTTTGTTTTGCTCAGTCACTTGTGTTCTGTTAATCATCTTCTTCACCTGTCACTCGTTAATCCCCTCATTGGTTCTCATTAGTTTCGTTTTGTCATTAAAATACATTTATCTTGAACTTCCTATGTCTTCGCAATGTTTCTACACATGCGTCGTGGAAATTAAATGGGTCTAATGGAATATTTCTCACAATATTTATTATAATATTTTCACATTATATTCTTGGTGTAATGGACATTCTCACAATATCTTATTATATGGGTCTAATGGGCATACTGTATTTTCACAATATAGTTTATTTTTAATGAGTGTAATGGACATATTCACACTATTTTTTTTTCCCCACCAATTTTTACTTTAAATTCTAGGTGTAATGGACATATTCTCATCATTTTATTGTTTATTCTTTGTCCAATGACCCTCACAATAGATTTTTTTTATTTTTATCTAATGGACAAATTATTTAAAATGGAGACCATTTGAACATATTTTGAACCAATAAACAAACCTTATACAATTCTTCTTTTTTTTACATCCCTATCATGGACTCTGGCCAGCTCTCAGAGGTTCATCTCACCGTACCAAGGTTATTGTAGTTTAGTATTTTTACATTTTGCTATAAAATCTCAAATTTGCTACATATTTAATTATTTAATTTAATATTTTTTTTATTTTGTGAACACGTTAAGTTGTTATATATTTAGTTTTAGTCATAGTTTATCAGACTTAACGGAACATTTCCAGTGTACAGCCGAGGCCTAAAGTTTTCAGAATGACAATAATATTAATTATATTAATTTTCACAAAGTCTGCTGCCTCAGTTTTTATGAAGACAATTTGCATATACTCCAGGATGTTAAGAAGAATGATCAGATAAATTGCAACTAATTGCAAAGTCCCTCTTTGCCATGAAAATGAACTTAATAGTCCACTGCATTTCAACCCTGCCATAATAAAGACCAGCTGACATAATGTCAGTGATTCACTCGTCGACACAGGTGAGAGTGTTGATGAGAACATGGCTGGAGATTTACTCTTTCATGCTGATTGAGTTAGAATAACAGACTGGAAGCTTTAAAAGGAGGGTGGACATTGCTCTTCCTCTGTTAACCATAGTTACCTGCAAGGAAACAAATGCAGTCATAGCTTTGCACAAAAATTGATTCACAGGTAAGGATATTTCTTCTTGTAAGATTGCACCTAAATCAGTCATTTATCATTGATCGTTAAAAGCTTTAAGTAGAGAGGTTCAATTGTTGTGAAGAAGGCGTAAGGATGCCCAAGAAAGTATAGTAAGTACCAGGACCGTCTCCTAAAGTTGATTCAGCTGCGGGATCAGGGCGCCACGAGTGCAGAGCTTGCTCAGGAATGGCAGCGGACAGATATGTGAGTTCATTCGCAGTAAGGCGAAGACATAGGAGGATGACCTGGTGTCAAGAAAGGCAGCACAGAAGCCACTTCTCTCCAGGAAAAATGTCAGGGACAGACTGATATTCGCCAAAAGGTTGTGAACTGCTGAGGACTGGCATCCAGAAAAAAACTTGTCCGGAGGAGAAAAGATGAGCGCTACCACTAAGTCCTGTGTCATGCCAACAGTAAAGCATCCTGAGGGCATTCATGAGTGGGGTTGCTTCTCAGCCAAGGGAGTGGCTCACTCACTGGGAACACAGCCATGAATAAAAAACAGTACAAAAACAACCTCCGAGACCAACTTCTTCCAGCCATCGAAGAACAGTTTGGTGACACACGATGGAGCACCCTGCCATAAATAAAATGTGATACTAAGTGGCTCGAGGAACAAAAACGTGAAATTTTGGGTCCATGGCCAGGAAACTCCCCAGACCGTAACCATATAAATTTGCATTTTGTGTTATTTCTCACTCGAAAACTCATTCTGTGTGAACAGCAGGACCAGCGATGTCCTTCACTGCGTGCATTCAAGTCAGAGCTGAGCAATTTCTGCTAATTATTATTTTACATCAGTAAGTTTCTCAGCAACAGTTGTTAGCTGCATTTAGTTTGAGTTTTCAATGTATTATGACATTTTAATTTAATTTCAGTTAATGAAAATTAACTTTGATCGTTGCCCAAGACCTAGTGTCGGTTTTCCTTTTACAAAAATAATGTGATGCACTTGGTAGACATTAAAGAAAGTGCGGTGAAAAGTGGCACTGCATAACATGAATCAATTAGCCGAAGAGGTTTTCCTTAATAAAGTGCCTGGGAACGATTGATGTGACATATTTAGGTATGTGTGTGTCCTGGGAATGATTCCTGGAAAGAGTCAATGTCACAGAGAGACACATGATGACACAGCAAGAGGAGAAGAGTGCAAGTGCTCTTTTATCCCCCACCCCAACAGCCTGTATTCCTTTATCACTCCATCCCTCCCTCCCTCCTCCTCTATCTATATCGCACAGTGGCCGCTGCGCCCAGGCTGCTCTCAGATAAGCTCAACTGAAGCCACTCTGCCTCGGGCACCTCAGTCTCCCTTTAATGGCCAGAGATTGTGGACATTAAGACGACATAAGAAACCCATCACAACAAAGTGATATTTAAGAAAAGACAGCCTAAATCAACTTAGTCTGAACATCCAGTCTCCGTGCAGCTGTGGCACTCCCTTGTTAGACACCCGAACAGGGTTTATTATTATTATTATTATTATTATTGCATTGTCACCTTAATGATGACTTCGGCCACTCGAGCATAGCGATGTCTAAGCCAGACCCCGATCCCGATGGGAATGAGGGTGCCGAAGAGGGTGAGGATGATCGGGCCGAAGGGCAGGAGGTCCACCACGGGTGTGTTGATCCACGCGCGACTGTACATCCACAAACACAGCGGCATGAGCACGAGCGCCAGGATAGTGGACGAGATGGTCATGATGATGCTTGAAAACAGACCGAAAGCAACACATTACCATAGATTCTGACCTTTATATCATGTTTGTGTTCTGTGCACTCAGTCACTTTGCCATTTGATCAGAATAAACTAAAATTGCATGCTGACAAAAATAAGGGTGACAATATAAGTAAAATGTCCAAAAATCCATATATGATTCAAATGAATGAACCTTATATATTATTTCACTTTTTCGGTGTCAAACAAAAAAAAAACTTTAATGAGCCTAATATCACATTCTCACAATAGTTTATATTTAAGTACACTCAAAAAAATAAGTCGATGGTATAACTTAATTTTATTATGACACTTATTTCCACGCATTTGAATTGTGTCGTCTCAACTTAATTTAGGCAAATGGAACAGATGAGCAAAATTTGTGTTGGATCAATGAGACCAAATCATTTTGACTTGAATTATTTTGTGGAATCTACCTGCAAACTATTTAATCTTGTTTAGCCAATTAATTTTGACAACCAGACATTAAGTTGATTGAACAACTTTATTTACTTTATGCAAAAAAAACAAAAAAACATTTATAGTTGATCACCAGAATAAAGTAATATATATATTGTATGTATGCATGCATACCTGAGGTTCATTTCTCCGTTGACCAGCAGCGACATGATGTTGGAGAGGTTTCCTCCAGGGCAGCAGCCACAGAGCAGCACAGCCACAGCGGCCACATCATTGAGGGAGAAGGCCAGAGCCAGGAGGAAGGCAATGAGGGGCATCAGGACAAACTGGCACAGCACCGCCATCAGGACCCCGACGGGCTTTCGGATGTGCTCGCCCAGCTGACTGAGCTCCACCGTGCAGCCCAGCCCCAGCATGGTGAAGCACAGGACAAAGCCAACAAACACATTAATCCCGTGGCTCAAGGGAGAATCCCAGAAAGCCACGATCAGGTGAGAGGGCTCTTCGGAGGGCGAGACCGGAGCCGCCAGGAGCGCCGCTGGAGCCACATCAGTCCTGAAGCTGCCGAGCACGAGAGACTCTTCTGTGGCGCGCAGTCCTGCCATGAGAGGCTCCTCCGAGAGGCCGGCAGGATACTCCGTGAAGTTCAGACGCAGCGTGAGCGCGGAGGTGTCCATCGCACCCGAGCTCTCCAAATGAACCTTCGATCTCGGAGCTGAGGAGAAAGCCGCGCGGTCCCTAGCGGCGCGGGATCATTGTGCGTCTGTCAGCAGAGACTGAGGGACACGGGGGGCTGTCCGGCGCGCGGTGCCACCGGGAGGGGTCAGGCGGAGAGCGCGCGTCACCAAGAGCCGCACACGACAATCAACTCACATTTATGGAGACAACAGCAGGAATTGGATTGGACGATGACCGCTGGGACATGTCCATCAGCGTTTGTCATTCAGCGCCAATATTTTAGGACCGTTCTTTTTAATGCACTCAGTAGCTGTAATAATTTGATGTATCTTTTAAGGTCAAAAGAGCATACTGACAAAACAAAGAAAACAAAAAACAAACGTCATATTTTTGAGTCATCTAGTATTCACTAAAATCATTTTGGTCACAAATTGTATTCAATTCTTCAAATAGCCTATGTTCAATGGTCTTACTATTTCAGTATTTGGCGGACGCTTTTATCCAAAGCGATTTGCATTGCATTCAAGATGCGCATTGACTTCCATATCGGTTCTTGCTTTCCCTGGGAATCAAACCCTTGACCTTGGCGTTGCAAACACCCCTCTCTACTGTTTGAGCTACAGGAAAGCTTTGTTTATGGACTGCCATACCGATTTGTATTGACAACACAATTAAAATTATTCTTCTTGCGAAAAAATCACAAATTAAATGTACGTCAATTGTACCAAATATTAGACTGATATATAATACTAATATAACCAAATATACCAAATATAATACTCGATTTTATGATTCATTTCTATAGCATAGAGAACAGTAAAGCAAGCCTACATCTCTGTTGTTGAAAAGGACAACTGATGTAAGATGTTTAAGAATTATGTATACATATGGGAATGTATTTGATTTGCCCTGTTGAAAATTCAACATGTCATGTAAAAGGGCATGAGGTGTGAAAAATGAATTAAAACACGAGACAACCTCAACAACTTTATACAACAGCCTATAATAAAACGTTAAAAATCTCCACCAAAACAAAACCGATGTTTAACTACTTATCAGCTTGAATATTGATCATTAATATTTCCCGGATGTGTCGCGGCAGGTCAGTCTCTTTTATGTCATCAGCCATAATCAAATCACGGGCACAACTGTTATATATAACAGCATTTGAAATGCGCGATGTCCATTTGTGCACAACGTGTTGCGCAAGCTCTGGTTCATTGCGCAATGCTGCCCAAACATCAATCATTCACATGTATTGATCTCATACTGGACTGTCATGATGAGTTCAGCAGAAACATTTCCTCATTTTACACGCAAACTCGACATTTTCTACATATTTACATATTCCATGTCCTATTTCCTCCCCCTTCATGAACACAACAGCCCTTCAGCCTCGACACTTGAGGCTTTTGCAGTGTTTTGTTTTCGGACATGTCCCGCGCACTTTCACCCTTCAGGCGGGTCCAGATGTTCTCGTTGTTGACACAAGCGACGGGTTTTCTCGGACTGTCTTGTCCTGTAAACAGTCACACACGGACAGTCTCTGTCGGGATATTAACCGAGGGGAACGAGCAACATTTGGAGCAACTGGTGATCTACACAATAAAAGGTAAGACGGCTTTTTTTCCTTCCAGACGCTGAACTCCAGTCAGGAAAACTCTTTTTCCTTCGCTTTATTTCTTCTTTTAGTATACAGTCATGGAATTATATTTGTTCCGAGTAAATATCTTCTACCAAAAGAAAGAAACACAAACAACTATGCTATGCTCAGTTTATGTTTTACAAAAAAGAAAAAGAATTGGAACTTAAACTTTTCAGAAGATGAATTCGTGGCTCGTGCACGCGCTCTGGTTGATGGCCGTGTTCTGGTGCCGTGACGCCCTCTCGTGTCCAACGCGATGCACGTGCCACTTCAGCGCCAAAACAACTGAGGTTGTGTGTCCTGATGCTGGCCTCTCTCATTTCCCTGGAGACGGTCTCCCGGGCAACACCACCTCCTTAACCATCCAGTTCACCAACCTGAGTGTGCTGACCTCTCAACACCTGACAGCCGTCCCGCTGCTAGAGGAGCTGCACCTGCCCGGCAACAAACTGAGCAGCTTCCCAGCAGATCTTCTGAAGGGCCTCCATCACCTGCACACCATTGACCTGACGGGTGAGTGTGTAGAGAACCGTCGTGTGGGGGTGTTTACACTCTCGATGTGTGTTTTGGATGTGTGTGGATGACCATCATCTCTTCTTTTTTACTAATTACGGCACAAAAAACAGTTGGGTGAATGCAGGTAAAGATTGACACTTTCAGAGCTTGACAATGGTCTTTGATTGAAGAGACACACTGATGGGTGTGGCCACAACTTAAAGGAGGACACACTCATGGTCAAAGGTAAAAAAACAACAACAACCTGACATAAGATTTGATTTTCTAAATTATAAGGTGGCTCATAAAATGTCAACCAATAATATTGTGACAGTTCCTGTTGTGTTTGTTAATACCGTTAACAGGACATGAAAATGCAAAAAGTAAAAATTGTTGTTTAAATATTACCAGCCCACTTTGGCTGAATGTGTTAGATAAAGTTAGGGATTTATGTAAAGTGGGATTTACTCAAATTCATTAGATACATTGACATTCACAGGTTATTTAATAGGTAACATGTATAATCTGCTCTTTAGAAAACAGAATGTCATTAGGAAATGGAATAAAGAAAATAAATGGCAGATAACAAGACAAGGCATTAAATTCAATCTGTGAAGAAAGGAGGAGAAAAGCAAAAAGTAGATGCAGAATATAAAGCTTTTAAGTCTGGACACAGTTCATTTAAAGGGTTTAACAATATGGTTACTGTTTAAAATGTCCTCTTATTCAGTTTTTGTTTGCCTATTTATTGTTGCATGTATTATAGACCCATTTTTAATATGCCGTTGAGTTCATTTTCATCTGATTTCATCAAATGTAATGCCATTGAGTGAACTGATGAATTTTACTCTTGGGTTTGTTAAATATGTTTGTTTGATAATGTGTGCTGATAAATCAGGTTTTAATTAATATACAGAATAATTTTTGATGTTAATGGTATATACCTTGCAAATAACACATTATATCAACTGTATTCAAATTGAAATATTATAACTGGACCTTAAAATCAATACAAGTAAAGAAAAGAAAAAACTAAATGACACATTTAACAAAAAGTGGCCCTAGACATATATCATCTCTCATATAATGTTTAAACCATCAGTGTGTGCCGTACATTTACCTCAGGAGTCGTCCAGTGTAAAGAAAGCGTTACGTTACTGACGTAACCCCGGTTCTCTGAAAACATCCATCTCTCTATCTCATTATGGGAACGGATTGTGGAAGCACCAATGACACCACGTTTGCCAAAAAGAGGCAGACCAATCTCTGCAGTGATCAGAGAGTCCCGCCTCCCAGTATATAAACCACAGCAACCTGCTGTTTCCGCAAAACTCGGATATTGTCTGTAAGCAGGAAAAATATCAATGTGAAAATATGTGTCCTGGAAATCCATTGTCTTTATTTGTGATTTTTTGTGATTTTTCTTTTTTTTATCCCAGTCTGTGCCCTCGGCCTTTGGCCTGGATGTGTCAGAGAAAAAAATATTTTTTGATGGGATACTTGAGAACTTTCCTCCTCCATAGTAAACCTTGTATATAGAGGGGGAGACAACTCTTTGGGGAGGGGGGCTTGACATGTTAGTCATTCAACATCTTAAGGAATGTATAATCATGTACTGTTTGTTTGTTGGCCAGATGAGAACTTTTTCCCCCGACTGAACCTGGTTTCTCCCAAAGTTTTTTCTCTCCATTCTGTTCTTCATTCATTCCGTCACCTGCTGGAGTTTTGGTTCCTTGTCACTGTCGCCTCTGGCTTGCTTAGTTGGGAACACGTAACACTTAATATTCTTCAATATTACAACCAAATATGCCCCCAACTGTACTGGTGACTAAATAAAGGTGACATGACTTGACTATTGCATTTTGGATGTTACCTTGCGGCTCCGTCTGTAAAACTAAGCAATAATTCTCAAATATCTTCCACTGGGAAGAGACCCAGAATGACAAAACTGCTAAGTTTACTGGTTTATATAAGATACTGGTTTATATACAGAGAGGCGGGACTCCCTGATCGCTGCAGAGATTGGTCTGCCATGATTGGCAGACGTGGTGTCATTGGTACTTCTGTGAATCGGTCAAAAAAATCTTTGAAACCCGTTTTATAACAGCCAAAACAACTGCAAATGATGAAGCAGGTCACCAAATGTTTTCTAACTCTTCTCATCAGATAATGAACTTCAAGAGCTACCTGCAAATGTCTTCCATCATGCTCCACTCCTCAACCTGGTGCTGAAAGACAACCGCATCTCCAACCTCCACCCAGAATGGTTGCCCAACAACAGCAATCTCACATGGCTGGATTTGTCCGGAAACCATCTTATGAAATTCCCAATGGCCCAACTCCAAAGTCTGAGTCACCTAAAGGTTCTGCACCTCTCGCAAAACAAACTCGAAGAGCTTCCAGTTGGGTGTTTAGATGCTCACCCTGCTCTAGAGAGACTTCATTTGGACCAGAACAAAATCCAATCCCTGGATGTGAAAGCCTTTGGCCATTCGGCGAACCTGACTCACATCTTCCTGCAGAAAAATCGACTGGACAGCCTCCCGCCAACTGTATTTCAAGGGCTCAAGCGCTTGGAGTATGTAGACCTCAGTGAAAACAAGCTGCAGTTTCTGCCTCCTGGCATACTAGATATTAATACCAGTTGGGTGGAGTTGACCTTTAACCCTTGGCACTGTGACACTAAAATAGAGTACCTGTGGAGGAAACTGACTATGGAATCACTGCAATCAGAGCCCAAATGTGCTGCACCAGAGAATCTGAAAGATCGCGTCATTGCAAGTCTCACTCGCAAAGAAATGGGCCTGCCGGAGTGAGAGAAACCAGATCTGAAAGAGTAGTAGAAAAACGGGTTTAAAAATCGAGGGAAAAGGGGACTTTTAAAGCAACTCGCCTTAATGAATCTCACAAAAAAAGATTGATTGAGACACATAGCCTTAAAAAACGCTTTAATAAAGAAAGATTTAAAATGTTATCTTATTTTAATGTGCAAAAAAACAAAATTGCTACAGCACATAATGGAGATGCATAGCTTTAAAAACGGCTTTAATACAGTAATACATTGAGATACAATGTCCGAACTGTTTGCATTTTATTGTATACGTATTATCTTTTTATTCTTTTAATCATTTTTAATGTTTTATTTGTATCATTCTTCTTTATGTAAAGCACTTTGAATTACCATTGTGTATGAAATGTGCTATACAAATAAACTTGCCTTGCCTTGCCTTACAAGCATAATCCGTTCCAGGGCAGAGCTCATAACTCGAATTGCTCGTTTCTGGAATCATGTTTTCCCACAAGAAATAATAGAAAAAGTAATCCGTTCCAGATCTGTAACAATGGAAAAAAGCATGTTTTTTATTGGTTTAGACACACAATTATAGTACATGTATACAGTGTAAGGATTCGTGTGATATGAAATAAAATGTGTTTTTAATTATACGCTTTTACAGACAATAGCGGCAGGTGCGGAGGAGGAAGGAAGGAGTTGGTACGCAGACACTTGATTCCGTATCGTATCTTACACGGACACTGCATAACTTACGTATAGTTAAATAACATAACTGAACTTAGTTTACCTTTTTATTCTATTTTATATTATTGTTTTGCTTTTTTCGATTTATATTCGTTCCATTTCTTACCTTTTTTCCACAATTTCATGCTTCATTTCCATGGTCATCATGCGTTTCTTCTCACTACCATCCTTACCACTCACTTTCTTAGAACTCGTTGCTATTATGAAGAATAATACACAAAATAGAGAGAAAATCAGCTACTTGCGGGCGATGCGTACACGCGGTCCCTAGTCAGCGAACACGTGAAGTGAACGTGCGTCGGCATCAGTACGCGTGCTTGTATCTCAAATATGTACTCGTATCTAGAAGCAAAAATCTGCCCGAACGTTTGTTCGTATGTAGAGAAACTCGTATCTCGAGCTATTACGGTATTTCAAATCACATATTAAAAAGGCACACGTCTATGTTCAGCAGTCAACTACTAAATGTTCTGTCACATGAATAAATGAATGACAAGACCACACAACTTCATTTTTTATTTTATTTGAAATGATTTAACGCAGGGGAAACCGAGCATCATGTTTGTGGAGATATAAAAGTCTTTACCAAAAAAAACAATCCACAAAATGTTTATGTCATGTATTCATGACCATACTAGGCTCAAGCATCCCGCTAACTCTATCTCAGCACACGGAGGCGTCTCACCGTTCAATAAATAAGCCTCTTATCAGCGCATAGTATTTAGTCATAAATATCAAGGGGCTTTTAGAACATACTTTTGTTACAAAAAAAGCAAATATAAATGTTATCAAAGCAATTACAAAAAAAAAAAAAAAATTCAAATAACTCTTGAGCAAGAAATGCAAAGAACCCTGAAGTAAATAATATTGCAAAATAAAGCGATTGGCACAAAACCAAAACAACATTTGTAGCAATCACAGAATTTCATAAATTATAGGCACTCATTTTTAAACAAACTTGCTCAATCTCTATAATATTCTAGTGTGCAGCAAGATGTTCAGGTGGCATTGCCATACAGTTTCCCCAGTAAGCGGCGTTTGAACTCTTGGGCTTTTATCAATCATTTCACTTGGAGAATGACAACAAATTACATGACCAGCAATATTCCAAAATGAATAGTACATAAGCACTACACCTCACCCACACGACCACAAATCGTTATGACCCTCGCCACAGAGACCTCACCTGATGAACATAAGTTCATACAACAGGCTTTTACACTCACTGAATTTCCCATTTTTCCAGTTAGGACATACAAACACAAGTGACCCGATTTGACTTGAATTTCTCACTGATCCATGTTTCCTTCCCAAGAGAGCAAAAGGATCAATCTGAAGGCTCAAACTGAATACGTTTGTTCAAAAACTCTAAAATGCATCCATTATCAAGACATTTAAAATGCTTTGGAAACGTAGCTTTGCAGTTGAGGTTTCACAATGACATTCAGAAATAAAGATACATACATATTTATAGATATATTTTTTTGAAAGACCAAATACTGTGTGAACACTCTTTAAAAGAGAGATTTTAAATAATGATTTCAAATAAATAAGAGATCACATAGATATGAAAGACATTCAGACAGAATGCGTTTCCACACAGGCCAAAAGTTAAGGTCGATTACTCACAAGGGATCGCCACTAATGTTATTACGGAGAAAACAAGTGGGTCTGTGGTGGGAGTTGCGAGCAGGATCATTTGGTTCTGTGAGGGCGAATCCCAGTGTGTTTCTTTGGCATTCTGAAGCATCCAGTCTGCCTTCAACATCTATCCAGCTGGGATGAGAGCTCTGCAACGTCAACTGAGAGAGGGCAGAATCACTTGTTTGGAAGAATGAGTCTCTTATATGTGGGGGGTTAAAGAGGCGTTTCTATAAAGTGCCTGGTTGAACTGTAAGCTCGTTTCTGCGTGCTCAGTAGCATCCTTCTCTCCAGCTCTCGTCTCTCATGCCACTGTACGTCTTTGGAGCTGGCAGAGACCTGCAGAGCAAACCACATACTCGCTCAGTACGTTGTACTAGCTAGTCGTATTGAGTCATGAGAACCTGAGAGTACCTGCGCACTGGCTGGACCAGTTTGCTGCGAGGCACTGGTAAACCTCCTCCAGCATTGGCGGCGGGACGGGGCAGGCCGCTGCGGGGCGGGGCCATAGAGCGTGTGGGCGTGGTTGTGCCTGAACCGTGATTCGACATGACCTTCATGGGCTGACGGAGAGCCAAGGGAGATGGGGCAGCAGGAGTCCGCAGCTTACTGGAAGAGGGCACTGGGGTGGAGAGAATAAAAAAAATACAATTAGATATTTTTTCTCCAGAAAATGTATAGGTTACAAGAAAAGAATAAATGCAACAGATGGAATGTAAAGAATAGGATTGATAAAACACATTATAGACTGAATAAAAGAAAGTGCTTTTATTCAGTAGTTTATCTTCCATCAATATACTACCTGATACAAGTCATGAGTTAATGGGAATGGGTTATAATGAGAAAAAAAAAATATATAAAGATGGATTCAACCCTAAAAACTAAAATAATGCAGTTAGACAACTCCACTTCATAAAAACCACCACACTCCTATGCAACACGCAGAAGACTGCTTTCCACATTCACAGAACACTAGCATAATGACATTCAACACAAAGCTGAGAGAAAATAAAATAAGAAGAATGGATGGATGGATTAAAACAGCCTTGATATGACTAAATACTAGCTATACAAATGTCCCCTTGTTGCATAACCGGGGCAAAACACACACATTCACAGCACAAACATAAATCTACCATTCACGCACAATTGCACAACATAAAATAAAAAAGCTGCATCATCATCGTCAGTATACTCACTGAAATCTGCTTCCTCTCCGAAGCAACATGAGAGAGGAACTGGGTAAAAGATGGAAAAGAGAGGGTTTGGTTTGCATCCGCTCCAAAAGCTGTCGAACTGCTCAGGTCTCTGTATTTCTTGTACGTGTGACTAACCGAGTGCATTAAATATATGTGTGCATAGATACAATTACAGTGACAGGTGGCTTCACTACTGGAACATTTGGTTATGTGAAAACTTAACAAGCAGTTCCAATTAATAAAAAGTACCAGAAGACACATTTGTACCAAAATCAAGCAGACCTATAGCATCCCTCACCATATAACACTCACAAATCACAGGTCAGTTCATAAAAGACAATCCGCCACTCCAAAACAATATACCATCCTTTAAATCTGGACCAATAACCAATACGTTAACCTGTTTTTAACTTATAACACAACTAAAAACTATAGAAACATTTATTATTATTACCAATACAGCAATCTCTCGACAGCCGTATTGCGGAAAGCAGCATTGCTTCATCTTGATGCGAGATAAACGGTTTCCCAGGATGCCAGACAAAGAGAAAAACTCTCTCAGAGACTTTGTACACACCCACACGGGCACTCAGACAAGACACGTGATTGGTTCCCGCCACGAGATCGACCAATGAGAGCGAACCGCCACAGCCGCTTGCAACTGCTCAAATCCTGTTCGCAAATTGGAAATAATATAATTTCCTAGGGCGGGGTGATACCGTTTGATTCACAGGCCGGGGGTTGGGGACCACTGGTGTAGAGCACCAGCAGAGAGAGAGAGTAAATGTATAATATTAAGGTTTTATAATTAAATAGATTTAATTAAAATATACATTTAACACAGGCAATCCTACCTTGCGGATTTTCACCTATCGCAGGGGGTTCCGGTCCCCATTAACCACGATAAATGAGGGATCACTGCACTATTATTCATGGAAAATTACCAATAGCGGTATGTTTCTCTAATTTAAGACTAACTGCTTTCACAACAATTCCATTCAGAGCTAAAAGTCCCCTTTATAACCTAGATTGACACCAGGTTGGTATTCAATAAAATATTCTTCTGTAGTAGAAACATGACAAAGATTGGAAAATAATTAAAAAAAAACCCCGAACTGAAGCAAATCACTCCTTTTGAACCCAGATCCCTCTTTTCATGTGATTTCAGAGGTCAGTAAACAGCTTCCACCCCAACCAAACCAAACTCTAACGCAAGTGTCAAAACACCATCAAATACTTCCAGCAACATCTGGTAACTTGGCTTCCCAATGCTTCAGCTGTGCTTAGGTGACCTGCTCAGTGCATTACCTCGAAGAGACGTAGGGCTCTGGAGTCTCTCTTTTGGTTTTGGGGAAGAGCGCGCAGGTGCTGAGAGCCTTTGTTGCAACGCTGAGATGAGAAATAAGTAGACATTATGTTCTGATTCAGGCTAATCTGAGTTCAGCCGTCCACCTCCACCTGCAGGCACTTAACCTCCAACCAGACCTGATCCAGATTCATCTTTAACCCAACAGTTTAGAGAATGCTAAAGACAGCCAGTCAGGGTTGGGTTTAATTTAAGCCAGAGTCATTCCATGCATGGTTAAGACAGAAGATCACTTCAAACCAGCCACCAGAGGGCACCACAGCCAAGAGAAAATGAAGCCTCAGATGAAGAACAGGCAGGAGAAGCACTAAGTCAATCCAACTATATTCAGACCACCAGCACCTCGGCCAAAAACAAAGGGTGTGAGGATGAGACAAAGGCGGAGAGAGAAGGGAAGAGGCAGAGCATGCTAGGCAGGAAGGACAGAAATAAAACAAGACTGTCCAAGTTACCAAGAGAAGAGGAGAAGCCTGAAGAACTCTAAAAAGGGCGCAATGTGTAAAATCACTTAAGCAAGCTAATGTTTCTGTCTGTGCGGGTTAAGACCCCTGGGTACTGAAAAACATATTCATTTTTAACTTATTAAACATTGATACAAAGGGATCACTAAAGTTCCTCCACCCTTGTTTGAGAGACTTGATCAGATTAGCTGAACTTGCATGGATAAAATGATTCACTATGCAACGTCATTCAATTAAATGAGACTCTAACAGCCGTGTGCGAGAACATTGCAGCTGTCGCTTTCCACCACTAGTGCTCAACATTAAAAATAACTCATTCTAGTACCGCATCACTACACTATATAACATTTACTATGTTTTATGCTATTTTAGATCAAAACTCCCACTCAAGAATGGGATAAATCCCTGCCTGAAACTATTTTATCCAGTGATGGGGACAAACTTGGCCAAATGACAGTTTTTTTAAGACTATTAAATATGCCTGATCGCACGGGTGTAATGGCATGTGACGATTATAGTGTGAAATGTTTTATCCTACAAATAAAATGACAAACTTTAGTGTCAAAGACCCATCCCTCGAAGTTTTCCCCAAAACAAATTCAAATCTACTTTGAATAGTAATTTGCAAAGGCTGTGTTTGAAAGTCAGTCAGGCTTTTGGAGGGAATCCCAAGATGTCAATAAAATGTGATCTAAGAGAGAATGTGAGAAGATCAAAGATCCTCATCCAGCAAAGCCAAGACACCAGCGGGGGGGGGGTTAAGAGCACAAGGTGAACATGTGTCAGAAGCACAGAAGACCCAGCCAAGAAGTGCTCCATCTCTGACAGTCACAAACAAAGGTTACCATACATTAACATGACAGACAAAATAACACTCAAGATAAATACTGCATGTGTGTGTGTGTGTTAAATGGTCGATGTGGTCAACAGGCATCGGTGGGTGCCCATAACTGCTGATCTAGAATCAGTTAAACAGTAATCCCTCACCACTTCGAGGTTCAAGTTTCGCAGCCTCAGTGCATCGCGGATTGTTCAAAAATACCGCCATATCGTCAGTCGTATTGCGGAAAGTAGCGTTGTTTTATTGTGATGCGAGAGAAACAGTTTCCCAGGATGCCAGACAAAGAGAGAAACTCTCTCAGAGGCTTTGTACACACCCACGGCACTCAGACAAGACACGTGATTGGTTCCCAGCGCCAGATTGACGAATGAGAGCACGAGTGGATGTATCCCGTGAGCTGATTGGCTGATCCTACTTTGTGGATTTTCACCTATCGCGGGGGGGGGGGGTTCCGGTCCACATTAACCACAATAAACAAGGGATTACTGTATTCGTAATAAAAAGAATATTGGCAAACGATCCAGTGGTGTTTACACACTAAAGAGCAACAAAGGTTTCTATTAATAACATGTATAAGATTTATTGTAAATTTATTAGAACTGAACCTTATAAGATCACAATGATCTTAGATGAGTGACTGCTTCTTTGCGATTAAAAAGGAAATGATCTGCGTGCTTTCAGCAATTCTAAATCCTGCATACTTGCTTTTTCTATTAAAATTGGTTTGTGAACGCATATGCGGAAGAGTTTACGCTTACGTTGCAGTGACATGCAAATGGAAACTATTACAAGGAAATTTATTTTCAAGGGGAAGCGGATCTCAGCCTTAATTACATAAAATGCAATTTATCATTGTGTAAATAACATACAAAAGCACAAGCTTGTGAGTCAAGTTGTTATATTTTAATGCTAAATATAACGGTAGATTTGTCTGTATTTAAGAGAGAGGTTCCTGAATTTCAATAGTTCTTTAATATATGAAGAACATCTTGTGTTTTTCCGTGGGCGCTGGAGGATCTGATGTGTGTGTGCATGTATGAGCTGACTGATGTGTGTGTACACTCACTGGCAGACTGACTCTGGTGTCTGGGTGACCCTCCGTTTGGCACTTGCAGGTTTGACTCACAGCTCCTGCTGTTTTTGACCGGCTCTGCAGTCGGTCCAGAGCTGGATCGTGTGAGGTTAGGGAGACTCCGCCTCAACTTTTCTGCCCACACAGACAGAAAGGATGAAGCAGCCAACATTTAAACAGACATTGAATAAAAGTTTCACAGTGGTTTAAAGAGAAACAGACCCAGTGTTATGTGACTGGATGAAGATCTACCTTCATTCTTAATGGCGTTTGTCTGGGTGTCGTGGCCCTGCAGAGAGTGGCGGGGCTGCTGAAGCCGGCTGATGATTGGTTGGGGAGATCCGCGGCTGTATTCTAAAGAGCGGGCGGGTGAGCGAGATCGGGGAGAGTTTCTGGGGGAGACGCGTGGCGAGTGCCGAGGGGAGGGACTGAAGCGGTTGACGGGGGTGTGGAAGGAATGGTGGACCGCCTCCTCATCGTCGTCCAGGCTCTGTGCGTCCAGCTCCTGGTCACTCAGAGTTCCTCGCCGCAACGACTGACACGATGAACCAGAGCTACGACGAGACGCTGTGGCTGCATATTCTTGCCTTAAACCTAAAAGAGGGAAACATTGATACACTTAAAATTTACATTTTCTTATTCCCGTTTATCATGCATTTCAGCAGCATGATAATCAAATGTATAACAATAACTGTTCTTAGAGCAGACTAAGGCAACACAAAATGGCACTTGTTAGAGAAAAGCTTCCACTCACTTTCCTCCTGCATGCGGGCGAGTATCTGCACGTCTGTGACATCATTGAGTTTATACGTGGTCGATGACCCGACAGAGTCTTCGTCCATCTCTGATGTGCTTAACTCGCTGTCTACTGAGGACTGGGGGCTCACTGCCTGCGCGTTTCTGTCAGCCGATCCGCGCTGGTGACCTACACACAATATTTACATTCATAAAAAAGTGACTATGTGGTTATTCATTTGAAGATCTATAAAGACATTGGATAGCTGATGTGCGTTTTCTGCTTAAGTCGTTTGGACTGATAAGCATATAGTCATCAGTGGTTACATAAACAGAAAATATAGCATATCGACTAGATTTTAAGAGCTCTCAGCCAAATGACAAAGAGAAAAATGCTTTAATGCAGAAATAATAACTGCATACAAAGCTAAAGATGTAATGTGGTTACTTTTGTGATTCGTAATGAACCAAAGTAACTGCAAATTAATAAATAAAACTTATTCTAGAGTGTTAGAGTGGCTTAATAAACCATTTCTTAGTATGTGAAATTACACAATATATAACAGAAATATGCAACACATATGACCTTATTACGGTTTAATCCACTTTTTGTCTTACTGTCCACAACAAGTAGAAAAAATAAAATAGGTATGGAATAGATTTGGAGTGATGAGGACTTTACCTGCACTGCCAGGCAGAACGAGCTGCTTGACGATAGGCACTCTAGATGGAGTTGAGGACGGGGAGTTGAAGCCACTGCTATAGGGACTGTTTGCCGTGTTTGTGCCGTACGGGCTTCCGTAGCCCATTTGGGAACTGTAGGAGCTGTTATACAGACTCCTCCGCTTGTTTGCTGCAAGAGAAGTCAAAACATACTAAGGGCACTAAACAACTTACTATTGAGTATGAAGTAAAAGCATTTTATCATCCATTTCTTATGTTGTTTATTTAAACGAACACCCTTCATTAAACAGTAATATTTCACACAACACCAGCTGTTATCGTTAGGAAACATAAATAGGTCACTTAAATTACATTCTCCAAAGAACAAAAACAAAAGAGGCTCATATCCCACCCCCCTCGTGTACACTCACACAGATGCTGTTTTAATGCATGCATGTTTAGACAGACATACACAATACGGTTTACAGTGCATCATGCATCTCAGAGTCAATTTAACAATACGGCATGGCCAAGTCGAATACAGAGTGTCATTATGGGTGCTGGTGGAGTGCACTTGATTGCATACAATGCAGCCTATTCACAGTCTAAGAAAAGTACAATGAGGCATATGCACACACACAAGAGTGTTCCTTCCTCAGTCATTTAGTGGATGACAACGCCATAACTATCCAGTCAATTCTCTCTCTCTCTCTCTCCCCTTACACACACACACACACATAATCAATGTAGGCATTGTAGAGCAAAAGCAGCACCATGAATCTACGGTCTATGATTCAGTCTTAAGGTCAAACAGTAGTCAGAATGCATTGCTCTTAAAGCTTTTGGCAACACCGATGGCTAGAGAATCTGAAGTCTGAATATCAGCCGAGAAAAAGACTGCACTGTGTCTCAAGAGCAAAGCATTAATAGAAGCCACTTCAGCTGCTCTCCCTGTGGATATACTCACATGATTGCTCAACACTGGATCCTAGGTGTGTGTGTGTGTGTGTGTCTGTGTGTTTGGGATGGAAAATATTAAAATACTTCTACATATAATACGCAATATTATTTTTTTAGTGACCTAGAATTTAATTATTTCATTTTTTACAATTTTAAATGCTTTCAAAACTTCTTATTCCAGGTTTCCTTTGCATTTAAAAAGATTTATTTTGAATATATACATTTATAATATATAAAAATGCCACATAGGATCTTCCAAGAACGTTCTTCATCACAATCTTAAATACTTGAGAATCCAAATCCTTTAACTTTGTTTAATCCTTAAATTTTTTTATTAAAACATTTTAATATTTGAAGATTCGAACCAAAAGCATGAGGATTAAACTGAAGTTACTAATGGTTTAAAAATCAGATGCTCTGTTAAAACATATTTTGATAAGCTAGTCTTCAGGAAAATAAAACACATTACAATGATATTTATGCTGGCAGCAAAACTATCTGTAATTGTAAATATTTGAATGCTCTCAGCCTTTAGTGTGCGTGCGTGTTTGTGCAGCTGGATCCTCAAGAGGTCATTACAGCACATTTCCCCAGATTTACTCTTCCTTGCCTCTTTCCATGGATCCAGTCTCTTACTCTCGCTCTCTCTCTTCTCTTTAATGGCTCTCTCCCTCTCCATTCCTCCATCACTCAGTGTGTGCTTTACTGAAAGAAAACAACATCCCCTCTCCACTCCCTTCCTTACATATTAGGCACTGAACTGCATTAACAGCACACCACATCATCAGCCAAGCACGCATACACGCTTGAAACAGGGATGATGATGAATGCTGAGAATGACTGGTCTTGGACTGGGGCTGGTGTAATGACCTCTGACCATTGACAGTTCTGTGTTTGTGTGTGTATACACGTGTTAAAAGTGAAGCCAGGAGCGAGGTCTGTCCTCATTCAACAGGGACTAGAAGAAATGAGGATTGACACAAAGAGCCCGGATCAGTGATGCGGAGACTGCCGTAAGCCACTAACACCAGACTGTAAGGACATTAGAATCAAGGACATTTACCATCAACACACATCAGACACAACACTAACTACATGCTGACTCGATGTACGTCGTGGAGGATTCTTAATACTGTAATACCTTGAGATATGAGCATAATCCGTTCCAGGGCAGAGCTCGCAGCTCGAATTGCTCGTATCTAGAATCATGTTTTCCCATAAGAAATAATAGAAAACAAATCAATCTGTTCCAGATCCGTAACAATGGAAAAAAACATGTTTTTTATTGGTTTAGACCAGTGGTTCTCAAATAGTGGGGCGCGCCCCCCGGAGCGATGCCAGGGGGGGCGCGCGTGACCGTGGGGAACATGCTTTTTTTTGGTCAGGGAGTAGGTTTTCTTGCACTGAACAAGAGCAGCAGATTTGAAGTTCAGATAACAAACCCTTCACCCGTTGACGTGTACGATCACACCGGTGTTCATGCGTTACGTGATAAATCGCTAAATTCACACGTGTTTTCACGCGATATCTGGCACTGATCCAAAAAAGACGCGCTCAGAGAACTTGATCATTATATAGGTTAAGCGACAAACACATTCACTTCCACATATCTGAGAATCTGAATATCAGGTAGTTGATGACAGAGCCAACAAGTTGGTGACTATTTTGAATAAAAAAGAAAAAAACTAAATAAATGTGAAACATCTATCATACAGCGCTTTTTGTGACTGCGGTCTGTCACGTGACAAGCATGACGCGTCGCCATGGAAACAAGAAAGCGAAAGTTCCAAAATAGGGCGAAAATGTTTACTTCTTCCTAGGGGGGGGGGGCGCGACAGAAAATAATTGAGAAGCACTGGTTTAGACGCACACAATTATAGTACACGTACACAGTGTGATACATGTGTGATATCAAATAAAAGGGGGTTGGTACACAGACACTTGATTCTGTATCGTAACTTACACGAACACTACGTAACTTACTAAAATGAACATAACTGAACATAGCTTACATATTTTGTTTGAACTTTCTATATTATTGTTTTGCTTTTTTCGACTTTTTTCACCAGAGCAACACTCACTTTGACTCACCAAAGCACGAGGAGTAGACGATTTATCATTGTGTTTCTTTTCAATGAAATCAGAAACTTTCTGCCACATGGTCATCACTGCCTTAATTTCATTTGTAGAAATGTTTTCCTTCGGTTACCCCTCCTCCTCCTCCTCGCAAGTGCTGAGCTCTTGCAACACCTGCGCATGTTCATCGTCTGTAGCTCGATCACTCATGCAGACACCGCGCTCATATTTATCCACAATTTCATGCTTCATTTCCATGGTCATCATGCGTTTCTTCTTCTCACTACCATCCTTACCACTCACTTTCTTAGAACTCGTCGCTATTATGAAGAATAATGCAAAATAGAGAGAAAATCAGCTACTTGCAGGCGATGCATACAGAAGTGAATTGAACGTGCGTCGGCATCAGTACGCGTGCCTGTATCTCGAATATGTACTTGTATCTAAAAGCAAAAATCTGTCCGAAGGCTTGCTCGTATGTGGAGACGCTCGTATCTCGAGGTATTACTGAACATAACATACATAGACACACAAAAGCGTCCAAGTCTTCAGTACTTAAAACTGACACAAAAATAGATCCTTAAAACCTAACGTCAGTTCAAAGTTCAGGCTTTAAGCCTGGTCCACACAAAGCTCATACTTCCCCAGAATGCTGACTCAGGCCATCTTTTGCCATATCTCAGGCGAACAACCGAGCAGAAATCATTAATTTCTAATGGAGAATAGCACAGGAGCTGCATGCACATCCGATCAAATCAGTATGCAGTAATTCTGGGATCCAACTTGAGCTTTGGGAACTTTTGTAGCTAGAATGTAAGTGACACCATGAGTGGATTTGAAGCATTATAATCAAATCTACAAACACTTACCAAGCATTACCAATATTTTTGCCCTTAAAATGTTAGTTCAAACATTATTTCTGTATAGCTGTTTATACATAGTTATGTACAAAATAGCTTTTTTATAATAACTACATAATTATTTACATTGATTAGCCATAGAAACCCATAATGCTATTCTTTCAAAAATATTGGTGGTCATTTACTTTGAATGGATAAATTCATGCATCATAAATTTTACCTTGGTGAATAAGCAGAGGGTAACGGCTGCTTCGCTACTAATTTGAAAGGTCCATGCAACTACCATTAATGGACTAAAGTGGAGCAATATCAATATCATCTTTTCTAGAGCTGCTTTACAGCACAATTTAATTCTGTTTCCATCATTGAGCACTCATTTCCTGTTTATCACTGTAAAGCTGATTTGAAAGAATTTATATTGTATAAAGCGCTACATAAATAAAGATGACTGGACTTGATGTCATAACGACACGATAAGAGATCATGGTCTGAAATCTGAAACTGATGCAACCACAGACGTTTATCTAGGAAACCTGAATCTCAGCCAGAACAGAAATACCCCAAGTCTTTTCCATCTTTCAAGATGTCATTAACTCCATATATGTGGCCGAAGCAAGCCGATGGCCATTACATTCCAGTCCATCAGATGGTTTGGCTCACCCATGCTCTTTCCACAAGCAGTACACCACACGAGTAGACTAATACTGGCTTTGTGTACCTCTAAGACACAAAAAGCCAAGAAAGAGAAGAAGAGGAAATGAGGACAGCTAATCTATAATAACTCTGGTGACTACATCCATAAACTCCAAGAAGTTTAACCCCAGAGAAAATTCTGACACTAAAAAGATGCTTCACAAACTGTGCTTATCATCTGGACAAATTAGGCTAATAAGATGGCAGGGCTCATTAAAAGGAAACCTGGGCTGTCTGTCAAGAACATCTTGTTCAGCTCAATGAACAGGCTACATAAAAGAAATGAGGCTGTCCATCAGCCCATATGAAAGTTTCTTTTCAGGGTAGGGGGTGGACAAAAGAAAGAGAATATGTGGGAGAGAGTCCTGTATAAAAGGTCATCAGAGCAACATGGGCTGTTTAGAACATCAATGTGAACCTCGAATGCAATGCATCTCGCTTTGGATAAAAGCGTCTGCCAAATGCATACATGTAAAATGTACATTTAAAAATGTTTAAAGAAACACAGACACTAAGGGAGTTTTCTGACCTGTAGATCATTTGCTTTGGTCCTAAACCAGGATATAGTGCGTTAAAATGTTGAATTTTCTCATTGTTTTGGTTTGCTTTCACAAGGCAAGATTTCAAAATGTGTTTATGCAAGTCACATGTGAGTAAAGGTCTCCTATTATTGGTCAGTTTCCTCTGTCTCATCCAAGATAGATTGATGTACATCTTATATACACAAGTATGAGTGGGAATTAAGGCTTTGTTGGGACAGCATTCTTACAATGAACGGAGAAACGCTAAGGGAGAAAATACCAGACTCCGAAACAAACGGCAGGTATGAAAATGGCCTAAGATACTACGAGAAAAAATAAAACGCCAATAGCAGCTTGAAGAGCCATAGATTACATAAATACAAGCATGATACAAAAGAAAAGAGAGACAATGAATGCAATGATGTTGAATGTGTACAGAATAAGACCTGACAGATCTGTAGAGGAAGAGGCAAAGAAAAAAAGGAGATTTAGCACAAAAAAGAAAGAAAGAAAAGCTAGATATCAACAGGGAAACAGAGTGCACTCCAAACAGGATTGCAATAGTGGATTGGATTGCAAGGGCAAGTTGAGGTTGCAGCTAGAGAAAAAGAGACGAATGTTCCTGGCTCAGGGGAAAGTGAATCTCAGCTCTACCCAGTCGGAAAGACTTTATTGAACTTTCTGAATCACTGCAATGTTCAAGAGTATAGCTAGTATATATATAACTTCATATTAATACCGTACTATGGTCAGATGTCCTTTTATTGTTTTTAAAAAGCACAAAAATGCAAAAATGTAGGTGGTACAAACGACAAAAAAAAAGAGACCTACAAGATCTACTTTACAAGTTCGATAAAATATTATAAAAATTTGTTCATTTCTAATATTATACAGTGGAGTTTGGTTATCTCGACGGCCTCGGGGGTTTCAAAAAAGCATTGAGATAACCGATGATCAAGATAACCAAAAGCCAATATGGCAATTTGTTTGATGAAGCGATCGGCATGCTATAAAAATGTACATACATATATACGTATATGTTTGCTAACAACAAAAGGCATATGTGCACCAACTAACAGCAGAGATTTACCAGTATACAATAAAAAACCTTTGATTCTCGAAACAAACATTTAATTATATTCTCTAACATTGCAAACACAATTTCGCTCACAGCGTAAACACTCATAACATATTCGTGAGGTCATCACGCTGTACTAGATTGCATACTTTCTTGCGTTCTGCCTGTCTAACGTGCTTTCTCAACAAATTCAGCTTCGTCCCGTCTTTTAATAACCGGGTTCTTCAATCCGCAGCGGCGCTGAGCAGAGCGCACATCAGAAACAAAAGCAGGTGTGTGTGTGTGTTTATCTAAGCCTCATACTCATTGGTCGGTAACCAGAGCGACGTGCAATGCAAACTCAGCGCATGTGCAGTGAACTAGGTACGCTGATTAGTCACGAGATAACCATGTGAAATGGTGAATTTGTCCCTCTTTTGTACTCGAGATATTAGGGTTCGGCGACAAAAGAATCGACATAACTGAAAAGAAAATGCTAAGAAAAATAGGGAGTTCCACTTCAAAAACATCGACATAATAGGATTGGTGAGTTAACCGTGAGTCGAGATAAGTGAACTCCACTGTATAAAATTTGACATCCAAGATTAGAATCATGTAATCTCCTTTTCAATTTTAACGGTCTCATCCTTCAAAGTATTATATGAAAGAACAGGGCCTGAATTTCATTTTGGAAAATAAGGGGGGGAATTCCTCCTTAGGGGACTCTTATGGGACTCATCTCACCTAAGCGTTTGCTCACTCACTTTTTTGTGCATGAGGAACTTTGGAAGCTTGATTTCAACCTTGAATTGAATTTGCAAAAAATAAGAAAACATTGCAAGCCAAAGCACTAATAAACACAATAAAAAGTGAAATACAGAGCGATTTAAGGTTGAGGTAGAGAAATACAACAGAAATTGAATGTTTCATTAAATTAAAAAAAGATACATTCTTCATCTCCATCTTTTGTTGTTCGATTAACATTAATGACCCATAATTAAAGTATAAAGGTGCGTTCAACGCCTAAAAAGCAATCAAATCTTCATAGAGCTTGTAAGAAGGGAGTTTTAATTCAGCTCTGAATACAATGCTATGTGTTGTCATTCCAAGACGATGGTAATTAAGACGTGAACACAGCACAACATAATGATACACGTGTGTTTTTCTCAAATATTTACATCGAAAACCCGAAACCCGAGCAAAAGTCTTGTGTCACAGTGTGCAGCTCGCATGTACAGATGTAGTGATGTGAAACCATGCATTTTGAAAGACAGATGTGGTAGCTCTTAATCACTCTCTGGTGAAATTATGCCTCACAAAGTTTTCAAATTTCAGATCCTTTTTTTGTGGATTAATTTGCAACAAACTAGCTCAACGTTTGCCTTATAAATGAGAAATCCTCGGGAATGAGTAAAATCACGCGCTCCAATCCCATGCCGAAATTCAAACCTTGAAGGAGATTGAACATTTGTTCATACGATATTTATCGCTGTAAAAAAAAATGGCAACAACTAATCAACAACACAAACCAGTAGACATGTTTGAAGTTTTGGTAACAGCATCCTTTCACTAAACAACTGCTGAAAAAAAAAAATATATATATATATATATATATTTTTTTTTTTTTTTTTTTTGACAGTACCCAATTTTAAACAAAATAACTTTTGTTTTTTTCTTAATATAAACTGAAGCAGATGTTTTAAAAAATTCAACAAAGAATTTTGGCAATGCAGATTCTTCAAATAAGAATTACATTTTTATTTTTTTTAACCGTCAGTGGAACGAAATAACGAAATATAATTTGTACTCCAACAAATCTCAGCCTCTCCTTTTGTCCTCGACGTGTCCAGTGAGTTATGACTACAACCTTATGGAACTGTTTGCATTTTTGAGAGAAGTGTAAAGCCCTGGAATGAGTTACCATGGCTGGACAAACACTCAGCAAAACGCAGGCATACAGTTTTTCTCGATTGGTAAGACACATTTCTTAAAAGCTGCTCTCCTTTTCTCTAAACTGTGAACACAAAACCCACTTTTCAAGCTACAGTCACAAAACCTCAGACTCTTCTTGCAAAACCAAACTTTCACCTCAAAACAGTTCAATCTGTGCTCAGAACTGAACTCTGTTGTCAAATCATGCCTCGAGTCAATCAAAATTAAAAACACTACGGAACAGTCACTAAACACTACGTAGAAAAATAGAAAACACAATGCTCAGGACATGAAGCTGGAGAAATAAATGTGTATTGTTCACAGTAGGCAAAATGCATGTTGGAAAAAAAAACTGCATTTAGCACTTGTACAAAAAGACAAAACAGAAGGGGGGGGGGGGGGGGGGGGGGGGGGGGGGTGCGATTGTTCAAACACATCTCCTCACCATCAAAGATACAGCGCCACAGTCGCTTGCAGCCACTCACGCGAATTCGATCCGGTACCATTTCATCCGCGGACCGGTACCGGGGGTTGGGGACCACTGCTATAATATACTAGAAGTTCCTGTTCTCTTCTCTAAATCTTGGGATTATGTTGGACACAGTAAATCTACTGATGTTTGGTTGTACCCTTTGTCCAGCCTCCCTCATGCTCATAGCATGGACAAGAACATGGTCAATCACAGTAGCTCTGATTTCATCAGATATTGCTGTTTTTTGTCTTCGCTGACCACACTGACCACCTTGACCTCCTTTCACACAAGCTCTTCCTTTCAGATTTCTATCCATCGTCTCTGAACTGCTCACTGCATATGTTCCCTCACATCATTAGACACAAGTGTGATCAGTTTTGAGTTGTTGTGTTCAAGTGGTGAGAACAGTGCTTTAATTGTGTTTGGCTTTTGTCACCTGTGCTCAGCATTATGCAACACGGGTGCATCACAATGAAAATGTGTTGGGAAGTTGTGTCTAAACAGGTGAAAAGTGCTTATGGTTTTGCCAAAAGAGTGATTGATTCAAACAGTGGGTTCAGGCAACTGAGCATTTGGTTCAGACAATGGGGTTTAGTGTTTTAGTAATTGAGAAAAACTGTAATAGATCAGCCAATGCAAAAGACAACCAAGTTGCTTATTCACGAGTTAACAGTAAAGTTTACAGCAGCTGTGCCCAAGCTCTGTTTCAGAGCATAAGAGTGCATATAGCTTATAAGAGTGCCGAGTCAGACTCTTAAGCCTCATGGATGGAATTCATTAATGTGTAGAAACACGTCCGTCTCTATTTTACTTTCTCAAATGCACACAGATGAGCACTAGGGGAAGCTGGTTCTGAAGAGGGCACAAGAGAGCCTTAAAAGAAAAGAAAAAAACATAAGCTGAGACAAATAAGCTGAAAGGTGTGCCTAACAGGATAGAGATTTGACATGCATCCCGCGTCTACACTGGCGCTCTTCTCTCTCTTGGCAATGGCTCTAGGGAATTAGCGATGCCTCAGGTAACCTGGAAACTGCAATACACCCCTTACACAGTCAGCATGCGCAGTATGCCCGCTAACAACAAGCTTTACACAGTGGAGCAGCGGATAAGTATTTTTTAACGGAAAGGGTTTTGATAAACGACTAACACAAAATGAAATTCTACTATCATGTCAAGTGTCTTTGCAAGTTGTTCATAGACTAAATAGTTGTAAACAATTGACAAACTAATTTTTTACATGCTATGATTAAATTAATAATTATATATATTATTTAAGTGATCAAAACACAGCAAATCCCTTTGAAAGTAACTTAGATCTTAAAGACCACTAGCTTAGTGACAAGTGACTGTCATTGAATCAATCATTCAAGAGATTGAGTAAAAAATGCTGATTCATCCATTAATGAAATAACTGATTATTTTTATAATTCATTCAAATGAAGAACCTCTAGTGAATTAGGCCTAGATGTTATTTAGTCTCTTGTCTATTCAGAACGGTGGGAGAATCATGATCTCAATTTGATTTTCAATTTATCCAGAATGGTGCAAGTCTACTGTCACTTTTAATAAATGTAATGTGTCATTGCTGAATAAGGGTGTGATTAGATGCCTCGATTAAATTCAAGTGCTCAAGTAAAAAAAACAAAAAAACAATCCCTTAATTGCACTTTTAACCCATGTCATTTAACCAGCAAAATACTGGAAAGTGGTGCATTCCACTGACGAGAATCAATGGACCACATTTTAGACGTCTTTCTAAGGCCACAGCACAATATATTAAAACCATTTCATAGTGTTATTGTGAAATCACAAAGGCAATGATCCAATTAAATAAAAATATGCACAGCAGGGTTCGCAAAGATTTGTTGTTCATCGCAATTTCAAAGTAAGGGCTCTGAGTTTGCAAATCCACATATTCTCTTTTAAACTTGTAGTGGCTGTAATTTCTATTGTAAAGAAGGTATCAAATATTAAAGATTAAGTGGGCCTTCTTATTGGGCCTTCTGCAGTCATTTCATATAATTAATGCACAGAAATTGTCAGTATATTGTATATTAAGTTGCTTTTGATACTTCATTTGAACCAATTATTAATCGCCACATTGTTATTATACATGTATTTTAAATCATTTTAAAGGCTACTGTTCACCTAGGTGTATTTTTATTACCACAAAAAATTATCAGATTATAAGCAGCCAAAATAATCGACTGACTACCATAAGTTAAAACATTTTGAAATGCATCTGCACTGTTCTGCATTTTGTGACTTTCGGTCACATATTTTGTCTTAAGATTTCTTGTGAACTCAATATCATGCATCATCTTGTCTTGTGAGCCAAGTGCATCGTCACACCCTTATTGCGGGATATTAATTTCATAATCCAAAAACTGATTTTTTTTCCCCCTTTGTCTCATCTTAGAAAAATGGAGGCTGATATTCTGCGGCTTGCTCTACGACATGATGACGTGTCCACCTAAAACAATGACATCATACACCCATTTATCTCGCACAAAAGTGATTCATACCTGGCCCTGTACCAAATGCTAATCAAATGCAGTCATTGCAGACAAGATCTTTTAATGGAAAACTCTGATCTATAAAGTGGGAATACTCTGGAACGATTCCCATGTCATTCAAGGTGACGGTAGAGTGAACTGTAGGAGATGAGCCAGGAAAGATCTCTGAGAGAAATCACTCAAAACGACTGTTAAGATCATTTGCTCTGTATCTGCATTTTTCCTCATTTAAGAATACGAGTACAATTTAAGAGTATGTAATGGCATGTCCGTGGGTGTTGCAAAAGTCAGACTGTCTCATGTAAGCATATGCATGAAGAATCAGTGCCCTTCTATACAGAGAAGCTCAATTTAAGACATGTCACATGGGCATACCTGCCTAAAAACAGCAATAGCCTTCCTGACTACAAATAACACTGAGGGGAATCTGCAATAACTCTTCTTTACCTATAATTAGAGGAGAGATGGATAGATGGTACACAGACATGGACAAGCGTGCAAGGATTTATCCGAGTAAACGCCCAAGCCAAAAACACCAGTTGAAAACATGGTGACAGGCTGATCACAGCAAGGAAGTGGGGATGGGGGAGAATCACAGCCAGACATGGAGTTCAATGAATGGGTAGAGGACAAAAGAGAGAGAGAGGAAGAACTGACAATGAAAAAGAGGAAGCGATAGGTTTAAATAAAATCAACACAGAAAAATAGAAGGATGGACAAAAAAAAGAAAAAAGTGAGTTTCTATCCATCAATAAAATTAAAAATAAAGTAGTAATATGTGAATATGAATATATATATATACACATTTTTTTTAGTTGTGTGTGAAATTGTCAAATTTGCTTTTTTATCCTTTTTATACACAAGTGTGTGTGTGTGTGTGTGTGTATGAATAAATAATAAAATGTACTGTATATAAAAACAAAGTAATGGAATACATATATTTAAAAGAAAAAAACACTGGTCACAAACTAAACTCTCATTTTGGTGGTGCTGCCAGTAAGAATGAATCTTACACTTGAGTCATGTAGAGAATCAAGACATCCTTGTAATTCAACAGTATGAATGAAGATGTACATGTGGTACCTGACATGCTAAGGTCGAGTCTGTGTAAAAGAGAGCGTTTGGCAGACTCCATATCAGGACTGGGGTTATCCAGAGCCTGTCTGCACCACACGATGGGACTCAAGGCTTTCTGCAGAGGGCTGTTCAGTTTCGCCTCATATAACCTGCAGGAACATGAGCTAGAGGTTAGTCACATGGAATAAACACACTCTCATTGCATATCTGGCACACAAACATTTAACCAAGAAACATGCTGAGTTGTGAAGTTTTGAGAGGCCTCGATTAACAGTGGCTTATTCAGCAAAAGCTTGAATTCTGTTTAAATTGAAACCAATTAAAACTCTCTGTAATCCTCCATGTAAGGTGTAAACGGCACTCTGTGATATTGTGCAGGCAGCTTTGCTTAGTCAGAGAGCTAAATTAATAGGGCCACATGAAAGCCTGTGGATAACCGTTCAGGTCAGCTGATCACAAGCTTGTTTACTATCTGCTAAATATGGAGCATATGACAACAACAGATCATCTCCATATGACAGCTGCGGCAGAGGGGACATTGTGTCAATAGTGTTAAAAAAATCCCAAAACTCATGAATGTTATGGATTACAGCTTTTGGAGAAGATGCATTGAAATGAGAAGGGTTGATTGAACGAACAATGATTGCACTGCATGAGTCCGGTTTTCTGGTCTCATACAGAGACAGCTGTTGCTCAGGATCACTGACAGTAACAAGTGCTACCAAAAGTAGCTTTTTAACAGACACAATACGGGAAACTATTACTAAGTCCTTTAAGTCTAAAGCCTCTTCACACGAGAGATCGTCATGTTGCAGCTTTGCTTGTTGTCTAAGTTGGTGGTCCTATTTGACTGCAATATCCAATAATCAAACAGGAAATGCCAACACATATTACCGCTCAGATGTTTTGGGTCAGTAAAATTCTTTAATCTTCCTTATGCACATCAGGCATTTATTTGATCAAATATGGTTAAAACAGAAAGTTATTCAAATAATTTATTATAATTAAAATGTATTTTTTTCCTGTGATCTTAAGTCTTCAGTGTCACATAATCCTTCAGAAATCATTCTAATATGATAAATTATTATTTGGTCATAAAAAGTGTTCATGATTATTTGAACAGAGAGTTGGAAACACGTCACCAGAACAGCATTTGAAATAGATTTAGTTTGTAACAATTTAAAGACTTTACTGTCACTTTTTATTAGTTTAATGCTCCTTCAGAATAAAAGCATTCATTTCTTGTCCAAAAAAACAATAACTTTTTCAAAACGACTCCAAACATTTGAACAAGTAGAAGAACATTGCGTAGTTCAGACAGTCAAACACGAGCACTATCAATCCTCGCCATATCTCTCAAGCCAATGACTGATTTAATGGTGTTTGTCAAACAGGCCGACACAAACTCTTTTGTTTATAGGTACGGGAGAGAGTCAGATTTATTTTAGGGCTGATAGCAGTGTTGGTGCCGGTATAATCCCTCAGAGTCAGAGAGCATTTCTCACATCAATCCTTTCTCATGAGTTACGACAGAAACTGATCAGATCTGCTGGTACAAACACAGTCTTCACATCACAACAGCACAATCATAAACTCATCTTCTTATCTCGTCAACAGATCTGCTAACAGTGTTTGAAAACATCTGTGACATTAAAACTACAGTAAAACATGACCTCATCCCACAATCATCATGACTCAGAAGATCAAATCAATTGCTGTCATCATGTCTGACCTCTTCGGTTTGACAAGTACACTTTCTGTCCTACCAACTACTTGTACCGGTAAACAGGTGTTAAGCTCCCTGATCTGATGGAGTCCAGCTGTTGAAGGGATTTTCCAGCATTTTGCTGCCGCAGCAAGATATCCCACTAAACAGGATCGAGTGTCTGGATTACAGCAAATCGCAAATTGACCTCAACCACAAACTCTCACAGATTAAAGCAAAACACAAACAATGGATTACACACTGACATCAACCACACAAGATCAAAAACTGATACGATGAAGCAAAATATGTCTAATTCAAACTAATTATGTTCTATTGAATCCCCCCCAATAAATAAGCAGCACCTGTTTTCATTATTAATAAGAGATGATTTAGCATGATTTCTCAAGGATCAGATTAGAAAAGTTATTTTAAATTGCAATAATTTCACATTATTAGTGTTTTACTGTATTTCCGCCGCCCAACGTTTGAACTATAGGGTGAGTGACCTGTATCATCTCCAGTCAAATATTTAAGTGATCATTATTTAGAAATGGGACAGTTGTATGAGAAATGAGGTATATATCAACAGATGACAACTACACACGTGTTTACATTCAGCTGCCTCTTATTCATTTCACCAGTATGAGTGGCTTTGGACTTTAAACAGACCCCTATCAGCCTTTCTGGACTGTTGGTCTCCTCACAAGCACTGCTTATTTGGACATTACATTCTTCCGTGTTTACTAGTTCTGTCTGGAAGTGCAGATTGCACATGCTGATCCACAACATCGCTCTGGACTGCGATTTGCATGTGGTTGTGTCTGAAAGCCCAATATAATTAACATTATAATTGTCATAATTAGCAGCAAAACTGTCAACTGTATGACAAGCATGTGAATATTGTTTCTCAAATGAATGCACTTTCTCTCAAAAGCACTATTTATTTATTGCTTATTTCTTTGATACAAAAACTGACTGCACTAGTAATGTTCACTTTACATAAAAACAAATGAGCAATATTGGCTACAGTGCAGATCATGATCCGAGGATCTTCAGAAGATGCTCATCTACATGCAAATGCATCATTAGTGTGTGATTCTAATGACATCACTGGCTGTCATTAAGCAGATTTATAAAGCACGACAAGGTGCAAGAATAAGCTGAAGGGCAAATGAAAAGGACTCGCACGTCAGAAGCAACTGCAAGACAGGCCGTGTGCCGAGAGAAAACATGCAGTCAGCAAACTGTTGCTCCTAAACGCTCAGCAGAAGACACTCATCATCAGAAGAGAGTCGTATTGCAGTCAATGCATTGAATAAACTAACCACAGCCCTTGAGTGAAGAGACACGGGAGCAAGAAACAATGCATCAAGCGCATTCCTCCAATCGCGCGTCACTCTCTGCGCGCACACACACACACAGCTGCGCGCACCTGTCAAACGCATGAAGGGTGTGTGTGTGTGTGTGTGTGTGTGTGTATGTGTGACGAGGCTACTCCGGGGTTAGCACCTCGTCCAGGCGGCTTACTCACCAGCTGTCCTCCTCTTCGTTCAGGCAGTCCATGTCCTCCAGATCGAGGATCTCCACCTCGTCCAGCACCGAAGTTTCTCCGTCCTCGATAAAATCCAGCGAGTCGTTGTAATAAGACGCGAGACTTGTGTTCGAGGAAACGCAGGCAGCGCTGTCACAGTCGTACCCCCCTCCGTAACTGCTGCCGTGATATGATCGCCTGGGGCTCAAACGGGAGTTTTCCAAACCTCCAGCGAAACCCCTCGAGCCGCCGAACCCCACCCCAGTGAACCCGGCGAGCCCCGCCGCCGCTCCCGACGAGTCAAAGCCGGCGCTCATGGGTCTGCTGCTGCCCGACAGCCCGCCGGAACCGGGGGAAGAGGAGGAGGAGAGCAGGCTGGAGCGGCTCCGAAGCTGCTCGTTCTGCTGCTCGAGTTTCTTCACCAAGTCCTGGAGCTTCCGCACCTCCAAGTCCGCGTTTATGTTTGAGTTGATATCCTCCATATCGAAAGCAACGGCGCGCGTCCCCGCGCCACGGGTGTCCGTTAGGTTTGTTCAACTACCGCCAAAGTCCGCGAGTTCGCGCAGCTCTGTCGTAGGCTCTTTAAAGGGAGCGATGTCAACGCCGCGCCTCTAAAGTTACTAAGCCTGGCGTCGTCATCTTCTCCGGGCGCTCGCACACACCGTGAGCTCCGTCGCCATCTTTACTGTCCGCCAGTCGCTCACTGGAAAATCTTTGAGAAGCTGGAGGTGAGACGTCATGACGTATCTCAGCGGGGACGAGCACGTTTTGGGAGCGACCCTTCCCTAGAAGCGGGCACGCGCACTTTAACTCTCTGATAACCTCTCGATAAATACACACTCGACGTGCTGGACTTACGTGTTATTATTAACCTTCACCTGGACACTGTTGAAACAGAATACTTACTCAATTACATTTATTGGGCATTATATTATAAACATTTCATTTACGATTTTATTTAGACATTGCACAAAGTATTTATTTTTTGCACTCCAATTTATGTCAACACTGTAATAGCAACTTACAACAATTCTAGTGTAAAGAATTTTAGCTTAATTTTAAAATTGAGGTTTCTTGACCTGTAAAAATCATTTCAATTAATAACATCCTATAGATATTATTATAGATATCCTCTCTAATATATGTATATAAAGATATTTAAAGAGTTGAAAAAAGAACTGGATGAGTAAAAAGAGCAATAACCATTTAGAACATTTACCTCCTAAAATTTCTGGAATCATTAAATGTAATTCTTTTTTTTAATATTTAAGAAGTTCTTTTAATAATTTATTCATATCTTATATCACACGAAAAAGTTAATTTTTACTCTTGGTTAGGTTGAACACAGTACCAAACACACAATATAATAAGGTATAGGCTAAATAAAATCTTTGCAAGTTAAAAATTTGCATGCTGAAATAATAGTGTCTTTAGATTTTTGTTCTCTCGTATGGTCTCACTTTTCAATGAAACAGAATTTCTTGATGCTTAATGGGTAAGCTAGCCATTTACATCATAACTATCTCTGATAGAAATTTTCTTGTTTCAAGAAAACTGCCATTTAAGTTTATGTTGTTGTTTTTTTTAAATAAAAATCTTTGGCCTTGCTTGGACATTTACCGTATGTCCTCACATCCCATCAGTCTAACACAGAACGAATGGCATCAGCCAGAAGGGCCACTGGAGGCACTTCAGGATTTATCTCTTGCAGAGGGATAAATCTGGATTAGAACCTTAAAATGTTCACTCAGTCCTACTCACAAGTCCCTGGCCTTGAGTGAACTTCAAAATGTTCCAGTCATTTGAGTTCCAGGTGAGCAAGACAAAAAGAGATTGTTATTGTCATAGGGCAGGGGTTTTCAAACTTTGCAGAACAGGGGCCATCAATACAATAGCAAAAAACAAACAATTTAAATCACATGAACTCACTCTAGTCATATGAGTAGGCAAATAGAGTGCATCTGAAAATATTTCTCCCATATGTGCTTTTAAAAAGTGTTTGGGAGAGAGATATAGCCATGAACCAAACAAACCAGATGTGCGGTGAATGACAACACTACAAACTTTGATTTGAAGAAAATCAGACAAAAGGTACAAGCACTGCGAATGAAATAAAATGATGGAGAAATGCTTGTTAAAACTTTTGATTTGAATTTGTTGATAATCAACAAATTATCAAGTAGCTTGAGTAGGGAAGCATTTGCAGTGCTTTCATGGCAATGGGTGGAGGCTAAATTATTCTTTAGGCACAATTAACTTGTAGCGATTCTCTGATCGTCTTTCACTTATGAAATAAATGATTTGTGCAGTACCTTTAAATACTGTATACATTATAGTATTGATCCAAACCCAAGGTGTTTAACAGTAAATCCATTTATTTACAAATGAGAATGTGAAAACTTCATCAGTTCATTCATTAATTTGCCCCAAAATACTTTATTAATACAGAAAGAACATGAGCAGGAATAGTAGAGGAGCCCATAGTTCAGTTGTGGAGAACGTGTTTGATCTCAGGGCAAAAAAAACAACAAAGAGAGTTCAAAGTGTATCTGATCCTGCAGTGTCATCCAAAATGTCTCCTGACCCTTGACCGGTCACCTGAGCATCCACAGCCCCCCCGGCTCCATCTCCACCTCCCCCAGCATCATTCTGATTAGCCATTGTGTCCTCAAACCTGTCCTGGTCTGAGCTCATTTCCTGCGACTCATCAGCACGCTCTTCCTCCTCCTCCTCCTCTTCTGCGTCCATTTCAAACACACGTATGTGTCTCAGATTGGCACAGAGCTGATGAGAGAGAATCATTATATTGTAAATCATTCTGAAATAATGAAATGACTGAAAATTATTGCACATAAATGGCGCAGATTTTAAGTGTTCAAAGTCTTAAACAGCTGTTTTAAAAAAACATTTATACATGTATTAATTGGAAACATTTTTATTTAAAATATAAATTATTTTCCTAAATCGTTAAAAATTTCCACAAATTGTAAAGACGTACCACGCAGGCCACTTTGCGGATCCCGTTAACGGCCACAAACTGAGCCTTGATGTTGTCCATCTCTCTGCTCTGGTTTCCCAAGGCCAGACCCTGTACTGGGATCGCTTCAGTCTGCTGTTCCAGCCTAAAACCCATCGCAAAAATGACAACACATCAAAATTGTGCTAATTCAGGACACTCAAGCTAAGCAAAACTGTGTTCATAAAGTATAATGTTGAAACTGGATCAACTGCAATATATGCGTCATGCTACTAACAAATCTTTAAGTAAGAAATCCACTTAAAATGAAAGATTACTAGTTGGTGAACATCAACAAGTATGCTGTACCGGAGTGTAAGGTCCCAAGTGAACTTTTCATCCCAGCTCATAGCAGAGTTTAGGGGAAGCTGAGCAAGGATGCGCATCTTATTATCATCATCTTCCACACTTCGCAACACCACTGTCAATGTCTCATCGTCATAAAAGCGGGCATCAAGGCAATTGTACGAGGAGTCGCTATTAAACACAATGTTATACAGTGCTTCACATACAGAGATTAAACAATGGCAACATTTTCATAATATGGTATTTCCACAGATGAACTCACGTAGAAGTTGGAGCAGGCATTTCATCATCTATGCTAGAATTAAGAGGAGTGCTGAGGTTCAGGGCCACCAGACCATTAGGGACAGACCTTAGTTACACACACACACACACACACACACACAAATTCAGTCAGTCAGTAATGAAAACTGACTCATTAATGTTATATTATTTTTTTCTCAATATTCTAAATCGATCCATGACAGTCATAATGTCATTGTCAAGATTTTTCAGACTGATTCAAACCAATTGATGGGAGTCTTTAAATCAACAATAAGTTTATACATTTTTGACTATGAGTCACATTGCAAGTTTTTTTTAACACGTTTTTAAAGTTTAACACGATTTTAACACAAAGCACGTTTTTTGCACTTTCCTGTCGCTCAATCAGAAGAGCATTGGTGCTTGCAACGCCAAAGTCACGGGTTCAATCCCAGGGAAAGCAAGAACTGAATAAATGTGTTCCTTGAATGCAATGTAAGGTGCTTTGGATAAAAGTGTATGCCAAATGCATAAATGTAAAAAAAAATTAAAGGTTTTAAAAGAAACTATATACACTACTGTTCAAAAGTTTGAGGTATGATTTTTTTAAAAACAGTTATGCTGCTTAACTTAGTGGAAATCATGCAAGATTTTTTCAGAATTCTCTGATGAATAGAACGTTTAAAAGAAAAGTATTTAAAATCGATATATTTTGTTACTTATCTTTAAAAGTATCTTTGATCAAATGAACGTATCCTTAATGAAAAAAATTATAATTCAGCCAAAAAAATATTATCGACCCAGTATTGTACATTAATTTTTTGACCTTTTATTTTGTGTGTGTGGTCAAATACAACAGAGAACAGAAGAAAAGAGGTATGTGTACCTGTTGGGGTCTGTTGCTCTCCTCAGAATATAGATTTTAGAGGGCGAGATCTCTGGCATGCAGAACACTACATAATGCATGCCAGCCTTCTTATCATTCCACCTGCATTAAAACACACTTTTATCATAATCATCATCATGTGGAAAACAAAACAAAAATCAGAAATCCACTTACAGTGAAGGAAGCTCAAACAGCCTTGGTATATTTTCTGAGCTATCAAAAAAAAGAAACACACAAAAACAAGTATAGGATTCATCATAATTCCAACAGCAAGACAAAACATGGACTTTAAAATAAAATCAAACAACCTGTTATTTCCTGTCAAAACATAGTACTAATTGTACACAGTACTAAAACCACAAGAGCATGTTCACTATTCTGAACCCAGCCCATGGATTACCTCTCAGGGACAGAGTACAAGCGTAAACACACAGCTTGTTTCACTGAATGTCCGATGACCTCCTGAAAAACACACACACATATGATTAGGAGTCAGACGCATTAGTGCTCAGGGAAAGAATGGTCAGCAGGAAGGGTGAAACAATCCAGTTAATGCACTTAATGCTTCTGCTCTGTATGTGCTGGAACCATTAATGGATGGAGTTTGTGTGGCAGAAGAGGAGAAGAGGATGTTCATTTTGTGAAAGAGAAAACGTTGTAAACTTTTGAGGGGAGGTAATATGTCAAGCCTCTTTGTAGTTTATAAATATAATAGGCCCTCGTATTGCAGCTTGTGTTTTATTGTTATTCTGGTTGGGTGAAATTCATAAACGCAGACTCAAACAATCAAACTATTTAACCCATAATAAAGAGCTGAAAACAAGTTGTTTAGCCATAAATTATAAGGTTTCAAAGCAGAGCATGTAAAACTGTTGTCCTAGTGTAGTTCAGTCGTGTCAGTGTGACTTTGTTTACAGATACAGAAAGAGTAGCAAGCTTTGTGTGTGTGTGTGTGTGTGTGTGTGTGTGTGTGTGTGTGTGTGTGTGTGTGTGTTAGAGACTCACGGCTGGTTTCTGTAAGCACAGATCAATGGACCCCTCCATCATTCTCTTGACAAAGTGCAAAGACTTCTGTGGGTAAGTGGGGAAGAGCAGTGGACTGTCTGCAACACAAGAAGGATCAAACATACAAGTAATTAATTACATTTCTCATTTTCAATTGTACTTTTTCCCTGAAACAGTGTTCACATTAGCAGTCTAACAAAGAAAGGTGTTGTGATTGTACCTTTTAGATGCGCACTCTGCTTTACAAATGTCACCCACTGGTTGCCCTCCATGTTGGGTGGAGATACCAAGTCTTCATCTTCATCCTTCAAGTACTGCAAAAAACAATAAAAATAACAGACCATTTGTTATGAAATGAGGAAAATAGTTCCCTTCTTGAACGTGCTAGAAGGTCCTCACCTGTCCGACACGCTCAACGTTGAAATACTTCCCTTTCCGATCAAACAGCTCCTCATTCTGAAATGGGGAACAAAAAATTAGACGGGCTTTCACTAACTGTATGTGTAGTGTTCAAATTAAGTTTTTCATTCACTCACAGCACTGAAATGCTCAGACAGGAAGTCAGCCACAAAAGCCAGATCCTTCTGAGTCATCTAAAAATAAAAATTACATTTACATTTATAACAACAGAAAGTATTAAATAATAACACTATACAGTGATCCCTCGTTTATCGCAGTTAATGTGGACCGGAACCCCCCACGATAGGTGAAAATAATGAGGCCTTTAAATCAGTTCGGGAAGCAGTCAGATATCGGCGCTGGATCGTCAACATTTGCTTCTGAGAGAGGTGAAGAGGCTCCCACTCCATTCGTGCTCTCATTTGTCGATCTCGCGCCGGGAACCAATCACGTGTCTTGTCTGAGTGCTGTGTGTGTGTACAAAGCCTCTGAGAGAGGTTCTATCTTTGTCTGGCATCCTGGGAAACCGTTTCTCTCGCATCACTTTCCGCAAATACGGCTGCCGATATGGCAGTATTTTTAAATTTTTATTTTTCAATGAATATTTTTGAAAACCTTTGAACAGTGAAGTGGCGAGGGATTACTGTATATATATATATATATATATATATATATATATATATATATATATATATATATATATATATATATATATATATATATATATATATATTTACACATACACCCATTTCCCACCACTACCATCTCTTCTCCCACAACCTTTCACTCTCTTTGTATCTGTTGATATCTCACCTTGTTAAGCTCAGGAGGAACATGATCTTCTGACATTCGAAGCATTGCTGTGAAAAACAAAGGCTGTTACAATATAGTACAAAAAGACTTTGACTCTGTTCCAAAATCTAGTGAGCTGCTTAATGAGGCATCATTTAAAAGCATTATAGGTGAACTTCTGATACACAGGCTGATACAAGTTCATAACAGCCTTCACATTCCATAACGCATTGCAACAAGCTCAGTGAAAAACATCTATTATGCCTAAACAAGAATGTTGATTCTAAATAAACTTCATTCCATATTGAAGTAACAATAAAATAACATTGCTTCTTTTCTAAATCTGTCAACGTTGAGGTTTCATGGTGGTTAGACACTTAAAATTCATCAATTGTATTGATTCAGCTCACCAACATACAGCCATCTGAAAAAGGCTTTGAAGTTCTTCATACTCTTATCAATGACTCTGGAATGAAGACAAACAGTTGAGAGAAGTTTAATAATAACATGTACAGAACAGACATCCAGGATAAAGTGGAAAGAATAAGATTAAACTCACTGTAAAAGCTCACTGGCCTTCAGGGTAAAAGAGCCCACTGCTACGATGGCATCTAAACCATTAACAAAAAATAAACATTTCATTCTACTTGTGTGTTTTTAGTAACAGAAAAGACCATTTTAATGTTTTATTTAAGTATAATGACTTTAATTGTCAACAGGTTTGTCTATAAGTGTTTTATTGTTAACTAGAATTACTTTTTTTTTTCAGTATTTTGTTTTCATTAAAGAAAAACTGAAATAAAAAATATATTTAGTGTAAAAGTACTAAAATTACTCAAACTTTAAAAAATTCAAACTATACAGACATTTATATAAAGATAATCCAAATTATAAAAGCACATTAAAACATTTCTAAAACTAAAACAATAAAATAAAAGCTGATTAAAATATTTATGAATGCATATAGGCCTTGTTTCACAGAAAGGGTTCAGATTAATCCAGGATTAGTTCAATCAGGACATTTAGTAGCTTTAATAAACATGTCTTGTGTGCAACTTGAGACAAAATATAGTTTAAGATTCATCATTGGAAGTTGCTTTCAGTTAAAACATGCATTTTAGCCTGGGAATAGCTTAAGACTAGTCTTTGAAACTGGGGAATAGTATTTTAATAATGGTAAAATAACACCGGTCTATAAATAGTCATATACCCTCAATGGTTGCAGGATCCAGGCCGAGAGGTTGAAACTTCTGCTTCCAGAGCGCCATTCCTTTGACCTCGCTCAGATGATACAGCAGCGCTTCAGAGCCACTGTGTGCACAACAAACACACAATGCAAAGGCTGCTCCGTAACACACACTATCTGGTGCTGCTTGAGGACTAGTGAATGATACGCACCTCTGCAAGTGACTGATAACAAGTTTCTGGATGCTGGAATATGAAGAATCAATGGACTGACCCAACATTTTTAGGCCCTGAGAGGTAAACAAAAACAACAAAAAAGCATACAGTATTAATGAAGTTGAAGTTGTTAATAATTGTGTATGATAACTAATGCAGTGAACCTGATTCCAGGTAGATTTACCTTGACAGTGAGTTGATTCATGAGAAGAGCCTGAAGTTCAGGACTGAAAAAGGAAATAGTGATGCAGTTTTATCAATTAATCATTATGAGTAATCTCATGAGTAATTTGTCATGTCATCAACTGTTATGGTTATGCTATTGATACACAAAAATATAACAAGCACTATCACTTATGGTAAAAGTTTACAGAATGAGTTTCCCAGAATGAGATCAACAGTACAAACATCTGCACATCTTAAAATTCTCACAAACCATCCCATGCCTGAATAGTGGACATGTATTGTACGGTATATTTTCCTATTCTGCCCTCTGTTGGCCATTTACAGTAAATGCATGAGCAGATTTAATCCTGTATGCTTTCAAAACAATGTGAAGAATATATATATATTTTTAGAATAGAAATTACATAATTCATTAAAATGTTATTATTTATACATATAATTACATAATGCTATTATGTTAAATATATTTAACGTTATACAAACATAAAATTATACAGAATATTATGATTTTTCAAGCAAATAACTTTGCAAACAGAATGATGAAACAGAAACGTTCACTTTTTATTACTCTATTACTTTATTACTCTAAGTCCAGAGTAATATAACAATATGGGCTGTAGAAAAACCTAGTGTGACTATCATAAATGTGTTATAAGTGTGTGTACCTTGCATGGCCCCATAACAGTAGCTCCAGAAACTCATCCTGAACCTGAGTGCTTGTATTCTTTTCCTGTAAAAAACAAACATTAGTCCATTAGAGCATTCATGTGTTTTCAAAGTGAATGGTTTAAATGCCTTAATGAACACCCTTGTACAGTGTCTTATATTTAGTTGTTTGTGACTGGATACCATGTGGTGGGCTCTAACCTGGACAAACTTAGTCAAGCGGAGGTCCATCTGCGTAAGGATGTCCTCCCATGCTTCACACATACAGGTGAGAGAGAGACGCAAATACTAACCGACAGAGAAAGAGAATAAAAGAAACTCTGTGAGCATAAAGATAGAGTTACAGTATAACGCAGGGACTTCTATGAGTTCCCCATCATGAAGACACTCACCTGTAACAGTGTGGAAATGTGCGTAAACTTGCGTGACATCTTGGTCAACTCAGGCAGACAGGAAGACAGCAGTCCAGTGTCCAGCTGCAACACAGTCAGTCCACTTAAATCACTCTCACACATTCCACTCAATACAGAGACGCCACACTTATTTAATTACAGAGGCTATTTGCTGGAGTTCAAGTGGTGTTGTTTCAGCACTAGATGCATGCACACATGTAATAATAATAATAATTCATTACATTTATATAGCGCTTTTTCATCGAGACTCAAAGTGCTTCACATGGAAGGGGGGATCTCCTCAACCACCACTAGAGTGCAGCATCCACCTGGATGATGTGACGGCAGCCATATTGCCCCAGAATGCTCACCACACACCAGCTTATTGGTGGAGAGGAGACAGAGTGATGAAGCCAATTAGAGTATGGGGATGATTAGGACACCATGATGGACAAATCTGGCCAGGATGCCAGGTGTTAAAACCTCTACTCTTTACGAAGGACATCCTGGGATTTTTAATGACCACAAACAGTCAGTACCTCCATTTAACATCTCATCCGAAGGACGGTGTTTGTATGGCTTTGTTAGAACATTCTTTGATATGATCCGTAGTCCCTTAACATCACTATTAAGTGGCTAACTCTAACCACATTCTAACTTTAACTCTAAAACCAAGTTTTAATTCTCAAACAGCCTTTTAAAGGAGTGTCAGAAAGTCAGGTCTTCACTTTACTCACAGTCCTCACTCCAATGGTCTAAAACTCGAATTGGCCTTCCCAAAGATATCAGCACACACACACACACACGTGGGTTTTCATGTCTTATGTATAATTACCGGAAAACTGTATTTCTCTCCTCTAGCACAACCGTTATAGAAAACGTTCTGCATTTTTACAGTTTGGATGGGAGAAAAGATCATCTAGTTTGATTTATTACCCAATTTCCACATGGGGATCAAAAATGTTTGTGCAAATAGAATGAAAACACTGGCATATTTTGAGTTCGGACCCTGCGTTGCATCTGTTTTGTAAAAGATCCTCCAAAAAAATGTATATCAATGAGCTCCTAATATAAAGCAAATGATTGTGAGAGCTGATCAAGGATTGGTCATCCTTTTTTATAGAAATATAAATGTTATGCATTTAGCCATCTTTACAAGTTAAGGGAGGCATTGCATGTAAAAGCAAAAATGTAATTTATATGATTAAATGCAAATGCATTGTTTAAAAACGCTTCTTAAAACCCGAACATACGGAATACCCCATTACTGCTCATTTGAAAGGCTTTTAAATACTCCTTTGTATTTATGTATTGAACAAGTGAAAGCACCAAGGGATGGTAACAAACTCCTGCTAAAGAGGGAAGCATTTTCTATATACACACATTGAATACTCTTTATTTCCCTCTTGTTTATTGGATGCTTGGGTAATTCGTTTATTAATAAGGGCATGATCGTGCTGATACAAATTGTACCTTTCTGTGTACTTTTTGTTTGTCAGACGAAAACCTTACGGTTGAAACATTGTTTAACTTAATACAATTAAATTTGAGGAGCAGCGTGGCAGTGTAATGATTTTTGTTTATTCTTGACTGAAAATGTCCCTACAAAATTGTTTAAAAAGTCACACATTTCTGGCAAAACTGTACTTGTGTGAAGTATAGTAACATAGGGAATACCTGAACCACACATATACACATACAAACACACACACACACACACACGCATATACATATTTTTGGAAAATAATGATTAACATGTGCAGTCACAAGTTAAATTAAAGCAATTTAAACTAAAAAAGGTATAAATGTTTTACACAACTATTTGAAACCAACATGAATACAAGGAGTACATTTCTAAGAATTTGGATTTTAAATTATATACAGTATAGTGCTGACAATGATAATACTGGGGGGAAATGACTGTATTTTCAGTCTTTACCTGTATGTAATGCATCTCAGGGTTATCTTCTGTGGATCTCGTCTCTGTAATAACAGAGAGGGACTTGAGGTCACTAGACAGTCCAAGACTACGGCACATCCCTGAGATCTGAAGCAGACATAAAATAATGTTACAAATACACACGTTTACTTAGCTTTCTAAATGCATTCCATAGGCTTTTGCTGTTTTTATATATACTCTAACCTAACCATAATTCTGGATGTTTTAATATTTCTATATAATTTTTTACAAATGAATCTATCCCCAAAAGTATGAGACCTCCGTTAGCAGACCTCCGTTTACAAATCTGTCCCAAAATATAATAGTAGGTATACACAAACACACACACACAGCAAATGAGTAAGTGAATAAAAAGAAGAAAATATGTGCGTGATCAAAATAAAATTATGCTTGAGATTTTATATCTTACTCCACTCAGAGTGGCGATCTTATACAGGCCGTACGCATACAGCTCCACAAATCCAGATGGTCCTCCCACCACCAAGATATTAAGCCTGTAAATAAACATCACACATCAATCACAATACAACATCAGAACCAATCAGGTCAAAAGCATACAACTACAACACTGACCTCACTTCCCCCAAAAGGTTTGTGACTTCATCTGATTTCTCTTCACTGCAAGAAACAAAATAACACATAAGACCAAACCAGAGAGAACATGCCACATACAGATAATACAATAATAACAAATAATCAGCATTTTAAGTACATAAAATATCCTCTTACCTGAATATCTTTGACGTGGTGCTGTAGCTGAACAGAAACACAGCACAAAGGAAAACAATTAGAAAATAAAAAAGCAAGGAGTGATCCAAGCACCTCTCATTCATGCTAGAGAAACCAAAGCTTTCCTGAATGTGTGAAGCTCACAGTCTCACCTCTTAGGTAAAGTGGGTAACTTTGGAAGGAAACGGCTGGACTCATCTTCAGACTCGCTGAATGAGGACAAAGTGCTAGAGAGAAAAAATAAATCGGATTAAACCAAGCAATCAACAGAGAAAGAAAACGTATCCTCTCCATGTAAAAGCACCTGCTGTCATCCTGCACCTCCATCCAGTGCATGCAGGACGCTGGGAAATCCACAGGGAACAGGTGGAGAATTTCTGCCTTCTCTGCATCACACAGAACCACTTGCTTTGTGTCTCCCACGCTGAATGCCAGGACTGCAGAAAACAACACAATGTTACTAATCACATAACATGACAATAGTAGCCTATTTATACTTCAGAATGTGGTTGACATTTAGTAAAAATAAATTCTGCTATGTACTGCAAACAATAGGACAGTAAATATTTTGTTATACATTAAGATGAATAAATTCTATAAATATGAATTATATTATATCTGCAATGAACTATAAATATCCCTTTTTTTACAGTGAAATATATATATATATATATAATGTTTTTTATTACTTTGTCAATATTATATATTACTTGTTATTACTGCTCTTTTAATATTCTTTATTTCTGTCTAACCTTTTATGTTGGGCTTGTGGAACAACACATTTCACTGTCAAAAAAATTGCTATTGGTGATTTATTGCAGATATAATACAATTCATGTAATTTATTCATCTTAATGTACACTTTTTATATTATATAATAGAATATCAACACTTTATATTAAGATTAATAAATTATATGAATACTGTATTGATGAGTAAAAGTACAATTCAAGACATTTAAAGTACACTTCAACTTCTATATTTTAAATTTCAGCTTGTTTTAGTAATTTTGTTGTTTTTGTCCCTTTTATTAGTTTGTCAAATGTCAAAATAGGTTTTCAGTTTTAATTCTAGTTTCTTCAGTATAAGTTAAATGAAATTAAAATATATTTCATTGTAAATCATTTAAATATTTCATTGTATTTCAGTGAACGTTTATTTTATCCCAAGTAACAAACAGAGACGAATAAGGTAGTGAAACATTATTTGAGTTCACTTTTCCCATCAGGTCTCCAGGCCAGGGATGTGATCTCTTTTCCTGTGTTCTCATTGGGAGGTAAACTCCACACCCGCTGAAAGTTGGCAAGCCGATGCAAGAGAAGCTGTAATGACAGAACAGTCAAATGAAATGACAATCCTCCAGATTAAGATGTACTGACATTAACAGTATGGCTGAACTGAAGACAGGTAGGTGTGTGTGTGTGTGTGTGTGTGTGTGAGAGAGCCCCTACCTCTCCTGCAGTGTTCGCCAGGGCTATGAGGTCTCTCTTAGGAGACCAGGCCATGAACAGGATGGGGTTGGGGAGCTGTTTCTCCCCCACCTGGCGAAAAGCAGGCATTGCTGAGCCCTGTGGAAGGACAGAAGTCTATCAGACATGTGAGCCTCTCCTGCACTCCAGCCCTTTATGACATGAAACAGAGACTGGGGGCTGCGGCTTCACAACAACATTAGCCTCGATTTAAAAACACGCACTTACTGGATGAACGACGACTAACGGTAAACCCCGTGGTGCAGCTCTTCTTCTAAACTCCTTCCAAACGCACAGATAAACTTTATTACATTAATATACTATTATTTGTAGCGTAACCAGATCATTTTCATAAACCTTATGACAGCGCGACCAATGAAACATGATTCTGACCCGCCAATGGAATGACGACTACGGGCACACTATTGGGCCAAAATATATTTTTAAAACGCGAAACGATTTATTCTGGTTGCAGTGTTGCCAGACTGGGCGGACTGGGCCAATAACCAATGGTTGATGCATAAAAACCCGCCCAAAATTCATATAAATTTCTACATTAAAACAAACTTCAACCCCCCTCGTCGACAGTGTTGCCAGATTGGGCGGGTTCCCGCACAATTGGGCTCCTTTTGGTCAAGTCCGACCGGAAAAAAATGCATTGGGCTGGTCGATAAAAATTGGACTTGTTTTTGGGCTTGTTTTTGATGACAAACCCGCACAAATTTCATATACAAATGCATATAAATTCCATTAAAACAAGCCAACAAATGCATATAAATTCCACTAAAACAAACATATTGTGTTTTTTTTTTAATTGTCTGGTTTTATGCTGTAGTTGGGATGGAAATCTTCAGTCCAATCTGGCAACACTGTCTGGTTGCCAAGATGAATCTCATCTTGAAACCTGTCAACTAGTCCTACATGTTCAGTTTTATTTAACCGCAAAATAAATATGTAAATTAAGAATAAAGCTGGATTTTGAACCCACATAGCTTAGTAGCACAATCTACTAACACAGCCTACTATTTGTTCCCTTGATAAATGAGAACATTAACAACTATTTCTCAGTATAAGTTACTTAATTAATTTGTGTTCTGTTGAAAGCATTGGTGAAACGAAAAAGGAGCTCTCCAATTCCCAGCATGCTTTGCATGGTACTTATTGAGATAGGACATTTTAGAAGTTTGAAAAAAAAGATGAAAAAAAAGGTTGGGGTTTTCTAAGAGTTTCCATTGGGTTAAATTCTTATAATTTTGCGGTTAGCCCCATTAAATTTTGGAGTAAACTTTGGAGCCAAAATGTACAATTGCTATCAAGTGCACATATCTCATGCACAGATTGTTTATGTGCGCTCATAAATTGTCTGAGCATATTGCACACAAAGCTTGAGGGAGCCCTTCTTTAGTATGTTTGATTATACGCATCTTTAGAGAGCTGATATTGTTTTATCAATCTGACTGGAAATAAAGCCATATGAGCAATGTCATTTTTGACACAAAAAGTGCCATAGAAAATGGGAATAATGTCTGGATTTGGTAAAGTTTACCTGGATAGTGCTTTCAAATCTAATATGTATAGTTTTGTTTGGATACACTTTGTAGATTCTAGTTTTAATCTAGATGAATTGCAGGGATATCTGCTTTGTTTTATGTCTGTGAATAGTCTGTTTCCTTTGCATGTCACAAGATTATTTGTCCTGTCTAAGAGGTGTCTTCTTGACCTAAATAAGCTACAGTATGGACCAGAGCTTTTACTGTCTAAGGCATGGATACACAAAAGTATATGTTGCTTTACTCAAAATGCAATTAGTGTGCATGGTGAACAAGATTTCACCAAGTACAACATGTTCCTGGATAAACATCTTTGTTAATCCTGGAACAACATTCCAATCAACAACAATTTGAGAGACAAGTTTACAGTCAGCTTTTAAGCTTCAACCTGGGTTAGGTGTTTCTACATTAGTGTTATTCACCATCATTTTCCTCTGATTTTAGGAATACATTATGGGTAGGCTGAGGTTTAAAGGTAGGGATTAGGTTAGGACTAAATTTTTGGATAGTAATGTTGTTCCAGGTTCAACAAAATATGTTGTCTTACTTGGCAAAATCACAATAACCTAGTGTGCATGTTAGAGAAACATTTCCAAACTTTTTACGTGTCCTTCACTTAACAAACTGAAGAATGAAACTGGAAGAGAATGATTGAGAGTGTGGTATTGAATCCGTCAATGGCCTACATGTTTGCGCTGAGACAGACTTCTGAGTGATAGATCTCATTGAGGATCAACTGTAATCAGTGCATTGATTGTTGAGAAACAGGAATAGCTCTGAGCTGTCCGTGTTTATGAAGTGATCGTGATAAGTGTCTTGAAATAGACTCCACTGCAGCACTCATGGCCACATCTGCCATCCGTCTGAAACACCTCTCTTAAACCATATAGAGGCTCTCGCTTTTCATCTTAAAGACACAGACAATTCTGTCATTATTTACTTACCCTTTTGTCATTCCATACCTGTATGAATTTCTTTCTTCCATGAAACACTAAAGGAGACATTACAATCATGGTTGCTGCTTTGAACTGGAGCTCTCAAGCTTCAAAAAGGCTTTAAAAGAACTATAAAAGTTGTTTATGTGATTGTATGTTACTGTTTTATTCCAAGAAATTACATATCAGATTTCTCAGATATAGATATAAATCAAAAATAAAATTAGTGCCCTTGTTTTTGCTGTATGATTCCTTATTACCAGTAAATAACGACCAAAATTTTAGCTAGAAAATGTGTCATAAATCCAAAGACCATGAAGCTGCTTATCTTGCCGAATCATCAAGAGGAGACAGTAAGAGGCGTTAATTGTCTACCACTATAGCTTCTGACTGTGTGAACTTTGTGGCAGGACGTTACAGTTTTGGTGTCCTCATAAATATAAAGTACTCTGTTAATGGCAGTATATTTAGGGACTGAGCTATTGATATAAGGTAGTAACTGGCACACATTGGTTCTGAAAGTGTCATGTGTCTGTACTAAAATGGATTTGTGATGGTGAATATTACTTAAAGCGTCATACTACTTTTATATAAAATTATTGCACTATGAAAGAATTTACTCCTTTATACGCACATTCATTATGACTACTAAGTTTCTTGGACAGACGATAAAACATAAGCAGTACACAACAAAAACAAATTGAGAAGTTAAATGAATTGTGTATTTGCTATTTTACCTGTGTAGGTTTGCATAATTCAGTGCTTTGGTGGTTTATTTTGAACCAAACAGTCAAGTGCATGTCAGCGAAATGCTTTTACATGCCTCTGTGACTATGCAAATGATGCATGTGTGTCTTTGATGTGGTGTGTGCACATGGATGCTACACAACCCAGAGTGCTCTCTCTCTCTCTCTCTCTCTCTCTCTCTCTCTCTCTCTCTCTCTCTCTCTCTCTCTCTCTCTCTCACTCACTCACTCACTGAGTCTCTTTCTCTCTTGCTGTGTAACCTGAGCTTGGGTCCAAATTTAGAGGTACTCAGTAAGCGGTCAGGGCCCGAGACAGATGGGACAGCAGGCCACTCTGCAGCCACACTAACTGGCTCACCTCAGAGCACTCAGCAAAACAAGACAAAAGAAAATTAGGACAGAGAAAAGACCCGCAACTCTTTGAGGAAAGGAGACACATCTTTTCTATTTGTCTGGCATAGAGAAATTGAGGAAAAACTGGAACCTTCTGACAAGGACGGATATTTCCAGAAACTGACTTAAGGTAAATTGTTGTTGTTGTTGTTGTTGATATATAATGTTACTGACTGTAAGACCAGTATGTGAGTCATATTCATTCTGCTTATACCTAAACTACAAATTAAAGTAAATTACAATTTATATACAGAACAGCTCTCAAATGAATGGTCATCCGCGCTATTTGGTTTCAGCTTAACATTAAGTTTAGTATTTCAGTCAGTTTCATTCAGCATCAGATTAAAACTTCTACACTTTTGCAAATGATTTGGATGAAGTGCGTTCAGCTGTTTGTGTCAGAGATGGAAAATCAAGCATGTCAGTCTGTCAGTCCTGGCTTTCACAATTGTTTGGCTTGTCACATTTATATTCCACTATCTATAATTCATAGGTACAGGATAAAGATGCCATAATTTCCACATGAATAATGCAGAAGCAGCATGTGTGTGTGCTTATGTGTAAAAGAAGGACTCTTGGTGGGGAGGTGGTTGCTGCTGTGAAATGCAGCCCTTGAGGATTAAAAATAACAACAGCTGGCCTTCAGGACGCCATGACGGGGAGAAAGTCACACTCTCATGTCTCTTCATATACACACATGCCCGCACACCTTTACATGCAACACCTGGTCACTTTATAAAACATTGTGTAAACAAAGTAGACAGTAACAAAACCTGGAGACAGGATTTTAATACAGCACTTTATGTCATCAATTAATAGGCCATAAATAATAAATATACATGTACAAACAAGCATCTACAGTGGAAATGTAGTCATAAAGGTAGCAGGAACACATTAATGTGTGTCAGACATGTGCATGAAGTATTAACACACACTGGCCAGTTCCCCTGCTCGTATTCAGAGGCGAGGTGTGTTTTCTCAGGGACCCGATCTGTTGGTTGAAGGGTTTCGCTGTGTTACAGACACTGTCTCATATTAATGTTTCACCAATGTGTGGTATGTCAGACCAAACACTTTCCCTGAATTATGGTGAAGGATCCTCTCCACAGGTTATTGGGGTTGCAGTCACGGTCGGATTCAAAGGTGTTTTTCCACAAACCTCAAACCCACATAATTCGTTAATACAAACAATTGTCTTTAAGTAATAAAACATTCATTTACATTTATAGATCAACTAAATATCTGAACTTGAGAGTAAAGTTCAAGATTGTAGTACGTTCAATGCGTTTATCTGTTGCAAAACATTTTGTCTATGAAGTTTTGAAGACATTTCTATGAAATCCCATAATCTAGTGTCTGTATTTGGGAGATTGGTTTAAATATAAAAATATACCTTATTTATTATTAGACTTGGCATTAAGAAGCCTTGGATATGCCCGTCTTTTAAGAAACCTATGAGGTTTCATCACACACATACATATATATTATTTATTATTAAATGTTTACAGAAAATTGTCTACATTTATAAAAATAGCATGGATATATTTAATGTAATTTAGTTTTATTTATATACACTACTGTTCAAGGGTTTATGTTTTTGAAATAAGTATCTTATGCTCACCAAGGCTGCATTTATATGATCAAAAATAGAGTAAAACAGAAATTTCATGAGAAGCTATTACAACTTAAAATAACTTATTATTTTATTTTAATATATTTTTGAATGTAATTTGTTCTTCCGATCAAAGCTGAATTTCAGTATCAGATCCTTCAGAAATCACTCTAATAATTGAATACTCAATTAACATTTATTCTTCTTTTCTTTATTCTTCTTATTATCAATGATGAAAATAGTTATGCTGTTTAATATGTCTTTACTGCCAGTTTTATGCAGTACTGTATATGTTTTTATTTATTTAATGTGCCAGATAATTGAGGCCAAAACTGTAGTGTTGGGTGGTCTAAAGAAGTCACAGGAAAAATAGATATAGATTGATGTGAGGACAGTAAAGAGTAGGTAATAGACAGGAAATAAACAAGATAAAGGCACCATCAGTGTTAAATGGCCCTCATGCCTTGTTAATACCAGACAGCTGTGCTCAAAGTATGCTAGCCTGAGTCATCATACAACAACTGCCCATGAATCATCTCTGGTGTGAGTGTGTTTACTCTAATCGGAGTGTATGAATGTGGCGTATAACACAGAAATGGCTCATCTTCAGGATTTTGATTCTGATATTCCTGATTAATGTATTTTTATAAAACATAAATAAAATGTTCTCACTTGTCTTTTTGTGGATTTATGTATTGCAGGATGCAGGACAGGAGCTGGAATGACACACTCCCCCTCTCTTTGCTGACAAAAGAGGCGTGTCCTCCAGGGGGCGTGTCCTTAGAGGGGGATGGAGGCGTGCTTTCAGTGCCATCTCTTGATGGTGAGGTTTACTTGGACTCAGTGACTGAGCTGGATAGTGGGGACGGGGACTTTCCAGAACTTTCTGCTTTCCTCAGCCAGGACGAGATCAACTTCAGTCTAGACCTGGCTCGAGAGGCCATGAGCGACGCAGGTGACACAAATGACCCAGATGAACCACCCGTTCCCACAGGTCACCTGCCCAAAGACCACCTTCTCCAAGATTCAGCATCTCAGTCTGCTAACGCCACTTCTGGTAAAGTCACATCCAATCAGAGCATGCCGCTCAGCAGGCCTAACCAGCCCTGCCCTGCTCCTGAATCTCTTGAGAAGTTCATCTGCCAAAAATCCATTACGCCAGTATATAAGCAGGACCGGCCCAGGCTGGTCCATGGAGGCCTGGAGCTCAACGAACGAGCTACTTCAGCTACCGAGTTCTGCAGCCGAGCTGCTACCTTCATTGAGGAGCTCTCTTCCATTTTCAAAGGCTCCACACGTGTGGATCAGCAATGTGATGAAGACTCCTCCTCACCCGACAGTGGCTATTTGTCTCCAAGGAGCCACCGATTGGCCATGCAGCAGGCTCAGCCACCTTCATCCTCTTCATCATCATCTGAGCCCCAACAAGAAGGCGTGCAGGAGGGCCGATCTGATGTTGGGTCAGATGAGCATCAGCGACGAGGGGTTAGTCTAGATGGACCCATGGCTCCTCCACACTTCACCCAGAAACTGAAGAGTCAGGAAGTAGCAGAAGGAAGTCCTATCCGTCTGGAATGCCGGGTTACTGGAAACCCCCTTCCGCTAGTCAGGTACTGTGTTTGTTACTGCCATTATTGCCAGTATCTGCTACCATTGGGTTGGGTTGTTTTTTTGAATGTACATAATAGATTCATGAAAGCGGCCATTTTGCCAGTACTGTAAAGTTAACAAACAAACAGATGCTATATTTAGTGATGCAAGCCTTGGTGCGAAGCCAGACTCAGTCCTCCTGCAAGGAACTGACTCCTCAGTACTGTGGAATCTCAGAATTATTCTCCCAAAAATGAATCTTCTGTCATCATTTACTCACTCTTGTGTTGTTTCCAACTACTGTCCAAAATACTTTTGCTCATCTTCAGAACCCAAATGAAAATATTTTCAATAAAAAATCGGTTCTCTTCATTGACAGCAATGCAGCTATCAATTTGAGGCTTCAAAACGTTCATAAAAGATCGTAAAACTAATCCATATGAATTGAGCGGTTTAGTCCGAATTTTCTGAAGTGACACAATCACTTTGATGAACAGATTAAATGCAGGCTTTTATTCACATTTAAACATTGATTAGCAAACATAAAGAGAAGCTCAATTGATCCTGCTTGATTCACTGTAATGTATAGTGCGTTACAAATGATCCACATGACAGGTTATCGTTAATGATTTAACCACAAAGGAGAACAGGATAGCTAAGTAAATATGTGTCTCCGTCATTCTCACCACAGATGCAAGTATCTGGGAAACCCCAAACATAGGTTTTAAAGTAACACACACCCAGAGACAGAACAAACCTCATTGGTTCTCGCACTTCAAGCAAGCATGCTTGAGCTTCTATTTATCATAACTGCTGTGTGTGTTGATGAATGTTTATATGTGAATAAAATCATAAATTCAATCTGTTTAGCATATAAAGCGATTGTGTCTCAGACTAAACAGCTCAATTTGTATGGATTCATTTTACAATCTCTTTATGACATTTGTCAAAAGAGAGACAGAAATCATTCAGATTTTATTAAAAAGATCATTATTTGTGTTCTGAAGATTAACGGGTTTGAAACGACATGAGTGAGTAATTATGACAGAAATAATTTTTTTAGGTCATCTAAGTTCAATTTATTGAGGTTTGTCTTGGAATGCAAATGCGGATAAAATATTTGTGCTGTGTAAAACTAAAGTGATAATGACAATACTTTTATTTTCTATAAGTATCATCCAAGACATATAAGACCCACAATTCCAAGACCCACAATTCCCTCAACTTTTGTTTTGACTTCCTTTGGGGGAGTAGAAGCAGTGGGATAAGACAGGACACTCAAAGGTTCTACTCTCTATAAATTCAAGCTAATAATTTTAAAATAGGCAACTTAACATTTATTTGTTGATGGCCTAAACCTCTCAGTTATCACACTAGATCAGAACTATCCACTTTTTTCTCTGTTTGAAAATTGCAAGTTTTGAAATTCGTAATATACACTTGACAGAGTGACAGAGTCATGGGCTTGAGATCAATTACGACAGAATGCATTTGTGAACTACATTTGTTTCAAGATACTCTTTATTGTGCAATTGTCACTTGAGAAGGATGTCCCACATTGTGTGGTCAATGGGCATAGTGTCCAATGAGACTCTATGTGGAAATTAGTGGTGGCTAACAGTCTGTGTGGTCCCACCTTAAGAATCATGTAGGTACAGGGTTGTTTACTTGCATTTTGATGTTGTTCCGGAGCTCAGTGTGTTCTTGAGAAGAAGGGATGAGGTCAATGAATTCTGTTAATTTCCAGCTCTTTTGTCAATCTGCTACCCCTATACCTCTCATGAAAATTAAAAGTGTAACTCAGCACCTTCCCTGAGTGGTTTTAAAAGGTCATTTTCATGAGAGCTGATCTCCCCACTCCACTGATAACACTGTGGTAATATTCTTAGAACAACCATTCACTATCAGACAGATGCTTTCTTTAATGTGTTACGATTGCAGTTGTTTCTTTAGTTTTGGTCTTTAATTTATGATTATAATGATGTGCATGTACAGTATATCAGAGACCCGTGCTGAATTAATTCATTTAATTAATTGTCTTTGCACACTGAAAACTCCAAATAAAAAATTTGACATACTGTACATGTACATTGAGTTTCTTTCTTAAAATTGTTATGAATTATAATGACTGAGTAATTGAAAATATTAACTTGCACTATATTTACATCCAAATAGTAATTAAGCTACACAAAGACTAACCAAAATACTTAAATCTTCTAAATTCAGTCAGATTTACCAAACAGAAAGTTTTGTTTGTGAGCCAAAACATTTTTTTCTTCAAATGATGGGTGAGTAGCAAACACTCGTTTTTTATGTTGCTTCATAAGGGTCATAAGGGACCATTTTCATAAGGGTAAGATTTACAGTGCTTTTCAGGCTGCGTGAATACAACAATCTGTTCATTTGGTCTGATTATGAATAACATTTTGCAATTAAACAGCATAATTCACTAGCTATACTAGCATTAATCCACATCTAACCAGAATAAACCAGTATTGACCAGCAAGAAAAGTTTGTCATTTCATTTCATTTTTTGCCTGCACTTAACAGTTGTTACTATAGAAATTATGAAACGAGAGAAAAATAATAGAAATCATGTAACGCAGTATAAAAACAGCAGGGTTAAATTTTCAAGCAAAAAAAAAAATTGAGGTTTCTAGCCTGACTTCAGATGTTTAATGTTCTGTGAGTCTGAGTGCGTAAACACAGAGCTCTGTGTTTTGATCTGCACAGCGCACACTGTTTTCCACCCCAGCAACAGGAGGTTCAATGTCGAGCTAGAGAGGGGCGACAGTAAAACTTGGGATTTCAGCCCACGTAGGGTTGCATAATGAAAGGGGACAGAGATACACTTGGACTCCATGGACGTAGTGGTTGCACACTGGAAATGCAAAGCCTCGTCCGTCTCCCTCTGCCACTGCAACCGGGCCTCATCCTGTCAATATAAATAGTCCTCCGGTCGGCATGGAGGAGCCAGGCTCTGGAATGCTATCCATGCCATGACTTGACACTTTCCATGCAGCTTTACTTTCTCCACCTTTCTGCACCTTCTTAGGGAATATGCAGATCTCGGAAAGAGAGAGAGAACACACAGAGAAAAGCTTCACAGTGAGATGTAGCAATGTGGATAACCGTGATTTTGTCCTATATACTTGAGCCTACCTATAACCTATCTCTGAAATCAGAGGGATATGATGGTGAATAACCGATGTAAAAGCACCTAACCCAGGTTGTAATCCAAAAATTTACATATACTGTTATCTTGTCAAATCTGATTGTTTGATTGAAATATTGTTTCAGTATCAACAAAGATATTGGTCCAGAAACATGTTCTTTGTTTAGCTTTTGCGTCTCCTGAACCTGTAAATGACATGTGTCAGCATGTGTCAAGCTCTAGTCTGAGTACATCAGAGTTGACTGGCATCACTTTGAGTCAGTAAGCTAATGCGTCTTCTTTTAAGTGTTCCGCGCTACACATTCATCCTTTACTATGCAATATAACTGATCTCTTAAGAACATTGAGAAATCAGGTTCACGATAGCATGTGACCTGCCATTTACCCAAGATTTACTGACGGTGTGTTTTTGTCCTCTAGATGGGAGTGTTGCATGTCAAGTTTGAGTCCGATTCTGCAAAACCAGTTATAGTTTATTTTCTCAGAAACTTGCTCCTCATACCAGACACTTCAGAGACCCTTGGTATAAATACTGTAATGATTACATACAGGTGTTATATAACCTAGGGTTATATTTCTTGAGACATGTTTTTCATGGTTTGCGTGGACGGGCTAAAGGTAGAGAGGGTAGCTTGAAGTTTCTTGAGACATGAAGGAGACTGAAACTTCTTGCAGATCAGGAAAGCCCTATGAAAAAAAAAACACTAACACATATATTCACCAAAAACATACCATTGATATTGAAAAAAAAAATCAAGGTGTTCAAGGTTTAAAAATTTTTTTTTTTTATTTGTTTCATTTTTTTAAAGAAAAAAATATTTCCTATGCACAGCAAAGTCTTTCTCATAATCAGTATTTTTATCTTCTTAATAATATCTAAACAAGAGAAGTTAAAATTGAATAAGATGTTTATGTTTAAAGAAACATGACATTTTAATAGGTTTTGTTTTATTTTAGGGATGCTCCATACTGGATTATCTTTACTGGGGAACACAACTAGAATATTGACTCTTAAAAACAAACAAACAGACAAAGAAGCAAAAGCAAGACAGTCTTTTCTTGTCATGTCCATGATCTGGCTTTGCAGTTTATTCACACATATTGTGTAAAAATGGAAATTGTTAATAAATAGAGTATGTTTCCTTCTTAAACTGTAGACAGTGGTTTAATATTTAAACAGACTGGTGAACTAATAGTTCCTGAAATGATCTATTGCATCTAATGTCTGAATCAGACACATGCATATTCTTGTCTCTGTCTTAACTTGATTTGCTGTTTGCAATGAATCACAGTAAACGGACGTTTAATTTTTTATAACGTGAACCAATTCAATAATATAGGCCTTACATAATATAGGGCTGTACACTCTGTACAATATATTACTCCAATATATTTATATCATGTTCATAATTACTATATTTATAATGTCTACTATCTGATGTGAATATCAATGTTGATCGGCTAGGAATTTTTGCTTTCACATCACTTTCACACAGTCATGGGTGTGAAGACTTTCTCACGCACCCTTTTGAAATCAAATCGTGTGTGACGAAACCGCACCAGTTTTCTCTTGCGTCTCCTGAACCTGTAAATGACATCATCAGCATGTGTCAAGCTCTAGTCTGAGTACATCAGAGTCAACTGACATCATTTCGAGTCATTAAGCTAATGCGTCTTCCTTTAAGTGTTGCGCGTTACACAATCATCCTTTACTATGCAACACAACTGATCCGTGTCTGACTGACTGATACAAGTTCATTGCTTATCTTTGTGTGTCAGTGAGGATAAATAATAGGCTTTGCAATACAGTGTAGACGTAATGGACAATTGCCTTCAGAAAACACTTGAATTTTCCACTTGTAAGGTTTTTTTGTGTGAAATCGGCCTAAACAGGAAATCAGTGTGGCTGACTGCTTGCTCGACTTTTAGTGATCCGGGACCGGATGACATCATCTCTGGTAGAGAGAATATCTTCCTTGTTCACATTCTTCCAATTAAACCATTAGCACCACTCATTTGCAGGTGTGGAGAGGCAAGGCATTGGGTAAACATTGAGTTTGGCAGAGAGCTAAATAGTGCCCAGATTTACAGAGGTGCCTCTATAGATTTATAGATCTAAGGAATGAAACCCAGAAAGCTCTCAAAGAAGAGCATATGTGTTTGTTTATGTGTGTGTGGGTAGGTGAGAATCACATGTGACATGAAGCCTTTTCCTCATAGACATTTAGGCGATTCTTGTGTTTCTTTGTTAGTGTGTCTGTGTCCTCCATTGAATTTTACATCTGTTCCTCAGTATTGTCTTCAGGGCAGTACAGTCAGTGGAGATGTAACACAATCACTTTGGTATTTATCGTTATATTCTTCATTTTTATCGCATTCTTCATTTACTCATTCATTTATTAGTGTAATTGATCACAGTGTCCGTCGGGGAAGATTACTCTTATTAGATGGACACATCAGCATGTTTAAATAATAGACGATTTTTATAGATGTTCCAAAAATGCATTTGTGTATCTTATTGTTGGAGAAAAGAAATTCACAAAAACACAACCTTTTCAGTAAATTATAGAAAAGTACTTGAAATGATTTTCAGTGTATCCTAATGGTATATTTTGATCTGAACATAATAGTAATGTTTCAACTTTCTCGTTTAATTTAAAGATCTCAATGCAACTACACAGTATTCCTTTCAATATGCATTTTAAGGTAATTTACAGGGGGCTGTGAGGTGTAGGAATATTTTAGGAAGGAGTCACAGAAATGAACATGTCCAAATTTCAGTCTCCTTGCTTGCTGGGAAACTTTCAATATACAAATATCAAAAAACATGTATTCTATGCTTAATTATGTAGGTTAATAAAGTGATAAAGTGTTGGAACAGGTCTCTTAAATTCAGCACCTAAATGCAAAAAACATCATGACTTTTATAAGATCATCATGACTTTTAATACCACAGAGACTTTCTAAAATGCATTTAAAGAAGAAAAATAATTGGTCTACATCATGAAATTGCCTGGCAAACTATAACCACACAAATGAACAATTGAACTTATCCATATTATTTATTTAAATTAATATGTTTACATTTAAAAGAGATTGCATTCTTTTTAACATAAAACTATCCATTATTTCTGTGTAGCTAATAATGTTTCTTGGTTGATGTCAACGTGTGCATGCATGGCTTCATTTGTCATTTCTGTTATCTAATGTTTCTTTAACATAATCTTTTCTAATGCATCATAAATGTTGTCAGCCACATCTTTATGTTTCACTGGATGTCAACACTGAGACTAAATGGTATTAGCCAAGAAGACTTCCATAACTGTCAACATGACTTTATGATTCTGTTAACAAACAAATATCACATGCTCCTCAACTGGTTCATAGGTATATATATATTTTTAGGAACATTTTGCAAGAAGTTGTTGTGGAATGGGTAAACAAATACAGCATATAAAAAACACCATGAATCACACACATACACAGCGGGAGGACAAGGTTCTCATTATAATAAAACTAATTGGAAACAAAGTGATGTGGAAGTTATGTTCACCCATGGGAGCTCCGTCGCAATGAACGTGAGCATGTGTGTGTATGGATTCATTACTTAATGGCTCTTTCACATTTTATCACTTGTTACCCTTGGGCTTGTTCTTTGATGAGGTTGCCAGATCATAGCAGGAGATCCTCCCTCGTACTTCTAAAAATGCCCCTTGCAGTCGCTCTGAATTACAAACACGGCTTTGCGTGCCAGCATTCCCCCTTCACCCCACTCTCAAGAGGAAGAGAGAAAGATTATGAATGAGATTATATAATGTTAAGCTCTATCTAAAAACTTTAGGACAGAAAAAATTCATCTTGTAACCTGTTTGTGTTAGCAAGGGAACAGACAGGCTAACAAAGAAGGCACGAAGATGAGGGTCAAGTTCAATAGTAGCGTTTAATATTAAATCCAACTGGTAATAAAGACGGGTAATATAAGGGTGCTAACGCAAACTTAGGCCGGACAAATAAAAACTTAAAACAAAGGAACTTAAATATAGGGCAACTGAGGGTAATAATCATAAACACATGTGTGAGTAAATGAATAAAAAAACTCAAACAAAGGAACACGTGACTGAGTGAAAACAAACGAAGAATCCTTGTGGTGTGAGGGTTTTAAAGTGGGTTTTATTTTAAAATGACAAAGCTGTATTTTCAGCATCATTACTCTAGTCTTCAGTGACATGATCCTTCAGAAATTATTCTACTATGCTCAAGAAACATTTCTTCTTATTATTAGTGATTCAAAACAATTGCTTAATGTTTTTGTGGAAACCGTAATTTATTTCAGGATTCTTTGAAGAATAGAAAATTTAAGCATCAGCATTTGTAACATTTAATGCATGAGAAGAGCCTTTTGTAAATCCTTCAACACCTGGTACTCTCTTTGTTTACAGTGTTTCTTCAAATGCTAATGGGACTGAACAGCAATGTGTTTGTTTGTACAAAAATGTCCAGCCGTAGTCTGCCGCAGTTGGAAATTTCCTCAAAAGGAAGTACATCAGAACATACCTGAGGTGAAGGATCATTGATGCATGTTCTGTTACATAGAGCGAGAGACATAAGCAGAAGCTAGAGGGAGAGAGGGAAGGAAAGAGACCAGCGAATAAGGATGTTTTTTTCTCAGTGCCAACATTCTTGCAATGGACCGCAAGAGGACTTGTCATGCAAATAGAGCATTTTCTGACAAGAGCTGGAATTTAAGAGGGGCTGAAAAAGAGTGAAGAGAGGAGGGAGAGAGAAACGTGGATATGTAGGGAAGAATTTTGCTTGGGAAAGAAGGTTGAGAGTGAGGAATTCTTGCTCGGAAACATTTTGGTTGGCAGCTTGAAGAAACATGTGTGTCACTGTGCTACAATGAACAAACATGCAAACTTTGCTTTGGCGTTAACAGACCTACCAACACTTGATGCTAACATGCTAAAGGATTTTAATTTTTATTGTTTATTGTATTTTTGATCAAATAAATGCAGTCTTGGTGATCATAAGTGACTTCTTATTTAAAAACTCTTATCCAAAGAGTGATTATTCCACTTGTAAAGTATTACAATGTCACTGTTTGATCTGTGAGGAAAGTTCTCACCAACACTTGATGCTAACATGCTAAAGGATTGAAATTTTTATTGTTTATATGCAGTCTTGGTGATCATAAGTGACTTCTTATTTAAAAACTCTTATCCATAGAGTGATTATTCCACTTCTAAAGTATCACAATGTCACTGTTTGATCTGTGAGAAAAGTTCTCTGTCAGGTTTTATACCATCTCTTGTTTGGTTAGCGGTAGCTTGTTATTATGATCCGTGTTGGGGGGAAACACATTACAAGTGACTTGAGTTACGTAATCAGATTACTTTTTCCAAGTAACTACTAAAGTAACACATTACTTTTAAATTTACAATAAAACATCTGAGTAACTTTTTCAAAAAAGTAACACAAGGGACTTTGTTTTCCCATGTATTGACTGACGCGTCTCCTGTCCTCGTGTTGAGAGAAATCATGGGTCGTTGTGTGTGAACATGATGGTTATTGTAGTTCTAGACTAAATGTGAGCATTTCATAATCTCACTCGCAAAACAACAGATTCTGCTTTCTAAAAATGAATAAAATCATTGAAATGCAAAATCAGAATATTACTGTCACAGTCTCGTTGTGGGATCACTGTCTCATGTTCCACTTCCGGGTCCTGTCTGTGTATCTTCCCGTGTCCTTTTATCACCTGTCGTGTCAATCACTTACCTTGTCAAGTCCTGTCAGGTGTCCCTAATGTGTGTTCTTGTTAAATACCCTCCTGTTTCCCCATGTGATTGTCGATTGTTGTACCTGTTTAGAGCGTGTTTTATCTCTGGATGTATCTGTGTTCCGTGTGTCAAGTTCCGAGGGTTTTCCTATGTTTTTGCACTACAAGTGCCGTTCGAGTTTGTCCTTAAGTCCTGTTGTTTTCCCGAGTTTATCATTAAATCTGTGTTTGCAAAAGTGACTGTTCTCCTCATCTGTCTCCACATCGCACCGCACCCTTTCCATAACAATTAAACAAACCTCCATTAATTAAATGTTTAATAAAACAAAAATTTGTCTGCATTTAATCTCATTTTATTGACCAATGCAGCAAGGGTTGCAATTGACCTGAACTTCAAGGGTTCAGTTCAACCATGAGCAGAAATGACTTTAGATTTTTTGTTTTTATTGGTGAAGTAAGTGTTAAACTTTCTTCTTCTGCGATCCAGAATGGCAGAAGCTGAAAGGTTTGTTTGAGCTGTCTTCTACTTCTACAGTCTTATTTAAATATTGGTGTGAAAGTGCGTCAGATTTGCCACAAAAACAGAACTTTATTGTTATTAAAAAACAATCAAACTATTAAACAAGCCCAGCCCAGATTACAGAAAAAGTAACGCAAAGTAACGTAATGCATCACTTTTCTCAAAAAGTAACTAAGTAACACAAGTAGTTACTTTTTAAGGGAGTAGCGCAATACTGTAATGCATCACTTTTCAAAGTAACTTTCCCCAACACTGATTATGATGGAATTTCATAAACATGAGTCTAAAACTACAGTGGGTGTCTGGAGTATGTGTTTGTGTGATACATTTGAAACATATGGGTCAGAGATGAGTCAATGATCAGACGTCTTCTCTCAAACACCATTAGTGGTGACCTCTGACCCTATCATGCTATGATCTCTAGGCTTTGAGCAAGGAGTCTCAACACGTCTCCATAATGGAAATGCTGACTGAAATTTTAGCCTAAATCCCAGCACATGATGTCATAACATTGACTTTGATATCATAACCCTCTAATGTATTTGAATCATGTGATGTGCTCAAGATTTTACTGTGTTTAGATGTACTTGGGGGGGCTTTTCCACATCTTTTGTATATATTTTCTAAAAACTAAAAACAGACACACATCTTTATAAATAAGAATTGTTTTAGGGTCAGTGGCAAATAAAAGGAAAAAATCGAACTTAAAACGATGGGCCAAATTCTTAGAAATGTAATATTTGTGTTGTTGGCTTCATATTAGTTAAAAAAGCAGAAGTTTCAGTATTACTCTCTGTTATTATAAAAGCTTTGAATATCTGCTGATGTCTTTTGTATAATGTACATTTTTGTCTTATATTTTCCCTGCATGTTTCTTTGTACGTGAACCTGCTTTGGTGCCAGTTAATGGTGTTCGATCACTTAATCATGGAGTTAAAAAAAAAAAGAAGCTTTATGTGTCTATATACTGCAAGTTTTTTCAGTTGATGCAATCTCAACGTAATCATACATTTCAGGCATAACCTTAAGCTGTCTTTTGTGTATGATGATCTTTACCCTACCGTTCATTCCACATTCTGCACACAATGTATAGACTGAAGTTCAGAGCAGTATCTGTGTTCAGCACAGGGCACATAGACATTGAGAGACCATTACTGTATGACGTAACCCTTAGCAACGGTTCTCCCATGAAGTACTGTTGTGTTTTGTTTATGCCAAGATGACAGTGCAGCGTACAGCAGCCACCTGGGACTGAGAAACAATAAAAAGAAAAAGAAACACTTGATTACAGAGAACACAAGCACTCACTGTAAGAACTCATTAGACACAACAGCAAGCACTTACACATTAGCTATATTTATATGCCATTATCACAATATTGACTTATTTTTGAATAAGATAATTTACTGATTAATGGCCATAGATGAAATTTAATAAATACTTATATTGATTTTGTACTTACAAATTGTAGTGGGTTAGTGACTATTGTTGTCAGTAACGTAATCCATTATATTACACATTTAAGGTAATATAGTCGGACTATTTTTAGATTACTTTTGACCAAACTGGTTTATCACATTGATTTGAATAGGACAATCTCGTGCCATATTGATATAAAAATACAAAGAAAAAGAAAATGTATTCCATTCTTTGTTATCAACAACATGAAGTGCATTAAATATTACATTATGTCAGAGTTTCCCAGACTGGGTTTTGTGATGGAACTGGTGGGTGTTTGTGAGTTTAATGAAAAACTATTAATTAAATTATACAAATAATTTTAAACTGTTTATATTACAGTTTCATTCCTTCAATATTATTATAATGATGCCATGTATTACAGTATAGTTATTAACTAATCATCAAGTGCACATTTTCCTTTCCCTTTCTTTCTCTTTGTGCTGTTAGAACAGTTTCCTGTTGATAGGAAGAGTAATTCAATCCCTGTAAGCTGATTGGCAATGTCAGCAGCTGGTTTGCAGAACTGATAAGATGAATACTGTAGTCCTGAAGCCACAATGCTGCACAACAACAGTGAGAAGAGGATAATAATGATTGATGACACTGATGATATCATGAGGGCTTATACAATAACGATTAGTTAGAGAGAAATATCCAAATGCAGCTGTAGAGAGGAACGCAATACTGCTGATGCGAATGACGTGGAGAGAGGTCATAGGTCACAATAACAAGACCAAAAATCCAGCAAAGGTCCCATACTCGCAGAGCTGTGTGAAACAGCCCACACGTCAACTAACTTCACATAATTGCTTGCTTCTAACTTACTTACGCACACTCACATGGATGACGTAAAGAACAGAGTGGTGTTAACAGGGACTCTGCCACTTTGGCATGCTAAAGTCTGTTTGCTAGTGCACACACATGCATACTGACAGCCAAAAATATTCTGCTTTATCTTTGCTGATGTGGACAGTACCATGTATGGAATAAAGATGTTCACATACACTTGAGTAGCAATATGTCAGGTGGATTCATGGAGTACCGTGATGCAGGGTTTGATATGATTGTTAACTGCCTGAATTCTTGTGTTCGGGCCAAGAGAGTGACAGCTTTTGAACCTTAACCTGCCATCAGTTATGTAGAATGTTAGCGTTTCGGTTTGTGGTGTAATTGTATCGTGATTATTGCATTCAGATTCGTTGGTGTGAAAAGCAGGTGTTTGTGTTTATGACTGGTTTATTATATGTGTACGTGTTTTTGTGTGCCTGGATGCACGCAAGTGTACGTGGGTGTGTGCATGTCTGTGAATGAATGACCTTTCTACGCCTGGTATTAACTTTTGTCTCAGCGATTCGATCACAAGTGGCAAGAAATAAATACAGGTGTAATGCTCGAAATGTTTTATTTTATTTACCTTTTAAACTGTCGACATGCAAGAACACTTGCAGTGACTGATTTGGTCATGTAATCAGAGATCCTTCCTTGATGAAATCTGAAATCAAGGGTTCAGTGATGCATTTTAGATGTCACTACCAGGTTTCGCCAGACCACCAGATCAACTGTGACAGATGTTTATACCACATTTAAATAGGGTAGGCTATATGTGTTGTAAAGAGTTTTGAAACTGGGTTCTGGGGAATCCCAAATTTTGAAAAATGTTATAATAAATAAGTTAATTTGTACTATTAAACACTTTACTTAATCAGTTATTTACATGCTAATACATGTTAGCAACATGCTAAATCATGCTATCAGCAAGCTAAATCATGCTAGTGAAATGTTAATTCCTGTGAAATCATGCTAGGAAAATGCTAATTCGTGCTAGCAACAAGCTAATTCATGCTAAATCATGCTAGCAACATGCTAATTCATTTATAATTTGACAACCTAACCCTAACTTAAAGCTGTTAAACTACTTCAAACCTTCTGGTCTGGCTTTATCAACCAATTCATGTTTGTTTCCGAACTTTACTCATCTAGTTCACTGTCAACAAATGAAAAAGTAAATATTTTACGGATAATATTTTACCTGTATTTAAACTTGTAAAATATTTATATTTATTTTCTATCTTTACATTAGATCTGCAACAAACATATATACTGTGTATTTATATTAATACAGTATTATTAAATGTCTCTTTATATATTAAAATCTAGAGCCGCCTTGTTATTTTTGAAGGTCATGCAAGGGAGTCATCAAATTTGGGGGTCAGTGGAAAAAGTTTGAAAACACCTATGTTAAGGAATGTGTATATTGAGTTTATGTTTCCAGCTCATGCAGAAATATTTTAACATAATATGTTTACCTTGCAGATTGTGACAGGATTACAGTCTCTCTATTAAATTGTCAAAAGACACATACCTCTTCATCTGACTAAAACATCTGGTCATTTCTCTCACTCTCATTCCATCTCTACCTCTCTCTCTCTCTCTTTAATCTCTTTATATAAATCTCTGTACTGTATCACATCAATCATTTGTCTTTCTTTCCTATTTTTTTATATCACACATTTTTATCACAGTCACATCTGTCTCTTTCTTGTTTTAATTGTCCCTTGAAAATTCTTTCCGTGCTGCTCATAATTCCTCCCCTCTGTCTCATTCCTCTTTTAATCCTCTTTCTTATCTCCATCCATCTCTTCGGGTTCTGTGGGGTTCGACCGTGAGGCGCCGGAGTTCTGGTGATGATGTCACAGTCTCAGGGAGTTGTGTCTCTGAGCATTTAGTTTCGCCTGTTAAACTGACCCCTGTGATATTACCGACTCTATAAATGTCTGCATTGAGGGAGGCAGAGGTCGGGGGTCAACTGAATCATATACTTATATAATAAGTATTCGCTCACTGTGCAGGAACTTACTGGAGTCAAATGTAGGCCATGGTTGCACGTGAACAGGAGGATTCTGTTTTGGCAGTGGACCGATTATGACGGCTGAAGTCATTGAGCGTGGTTCATGAAGATTAATGTATTTTGGCATTTATCAATGTGAAAATGTTTCTGTTTCACATTGAAGGGCGTCATGTTTAATAGCGGAACTGTAGATGATTGTACTTTTACTCATTCATGAAACTGATCTGTTTTTAAAGATATGTGATCTTATATAAACCTTAGTATGTCTTTTGAAGTGAAGCCATTAAATATAAACTTGATTTAGATGTGGAGTGCTGTTGAATATCACTGATGGTTTTAGCAGTTTACGAGACATCCAACTGAACTAAAACTAAGCTTTAAACATCAATTTGTCTTTGGGACAGTAACAATATGGACCACAAAAAAATTAATAAAATAAAATAAAAATATATTTATATTTATATATCACAGTGTGGCTTTATATCTCTCAGTGTGAGACTTAATCTCTCAGTGTGATTTATATCTCACAGTGTGCCTTTATTGTCAATCTCCCCAGTTTGCTCCAGTGAGATAAGTCCCCGAATGAAGAGATGGCAATGACTGTGATGGCTCGCTATTGTATGTGTGGGCCACACACACATCCACTGCAGAATTCTCTACGGAGCCTAGCCATGAGCCCAGAGCTCCAGAGTCCACTGCAACCCATGAGCCCAGAGCTCCTCTCAGATCGCTACGGGATGCTGGACATAGTGAGAAAAAACCAAGGGAGGCTAATCTGCCCTGGCCCCCTGAACTGTTGGTGCCGCCCTCTCCCCCTAGATTGTTGGCTCCGTCCTCGTCCCCTTGAACTGTCTGTTCCACCCTGGCCCACCTGAATTGTTTTTTGCTCCGCCCTGGTCCCCTGAATTGTTGGCTCCACCCTGATCCCCTGAATTGTTGGCTTCACCCTGGCCCCTTGAATTGTTGGCTCCACCCTGGCCCCTTGAATTGTTGGCTCCGCCCTGGCCCCTGGAATTGTTGGCTCCGCCCTGGCCCCTTGAATTGTTGGCTCCGCCCTGATCCCCTGAATTGTTGGCTCCGCCCTGGTCCCTTAAATTGCTGGCTCCGCCCTGGCCCCTTGAATTGTTGGCTCCGCCCTGGCCCCTTGAATTGCTGGCACCACTTTGGTCCCTTGAATTGTTGGCTCCACCCTGGCCCCTTGAATTGTTGGCCTCTTGAATTGTTGGCTCCGCCCTGGCCCGTTGAATTGTTGGCCCCCTGAATTGTTGGCTCCGCCCTGGCCCCTTGAATTGTTGGCTCCGCCCTGGCCCCTTGAATTGCTGGCACCACTTTGGTCCCTTGAATTGTTGGCTCCACCCTGGCCCCTTGAATTGTTGGCTCCGCCCTGGCCCCTTGAATTGTTGGCTCCACCCTGGCCCCTTGAATTGTTGGCTCCGCCCTGGCCCCTTGAATTGTTGGCCCCTTGAATTGTTGGCTCCGCCCTGGCCCGTTGAATTGTTGGCTCCACCCTGGCCCCTTGAATTGTTGGCTCCGCCCTGGCCCCTTGAATTGTTGGCTCCACCCTGGCCCCTTGAATTGTTGGCTCCGCCCTGGCCCCTTGAATTGTTGGCCCCTTGAATTGTTGGCTCTGCCCTGGCCCGTTGAATGGTTGGCTCCACCCTGATCCCCTGAATTGTTGGCTCTGCCCTGGCCCCTTGAATTGTTGGCTCCACCCTGGTCCCTTGAATTGTTGGCTCCGCCCTGGCCCCTTGAATTGCTGGCTCCACCTTGGCCCCTTGAATTGTTGGCTCCGCCCTGGCCCCTTGAATTGTTGGCTCCGCCCTGGTCCCTTGAATTGTTGGCTCCACCCTGGCCCCTTGAATTGTTGGCTCCGCCCTGGCCCCTTGAATTGTTGGCTCCACCCTGGTCCCTTGAATTGTTGGCTCCGCCCTGGCCCCTTGAATTGTTGGCTCCACCCTGGTCCCTTGAATTGTTGGCTCCGCCCTGGTCCCTTGAATTGTTGGCTCCACCCTGGTCCCTTGAATTGTTGGCTCCACCCTGGCCCCTTGAATTGTTGGCTCCACCCTGGTCCCTTGAATTGTTGGCTCCGCCCTGGCCCCTTGAATTGTTGGCTCCACCCTGGCCCCTTGAATTGTTGGCTCCGCCCTGGCCCCTTGAATTGTTGGCCCCTTGAATTGTTGGCTCTGCCCTGGCCCGTTGAATGGTTGGCTCCACCCTGATCCCCTGAATTGTTGGCTCTGCCCTGGCCCCTTGAATTGTTGGCTCCACCCTGGTCCCTTGAATTGTTGGCTCCGCCCTGGCCCCTTGAATTGTTGGCTCCACCCTGGTCCCTTGAATTGTTGGCTCCGCCCTGGCGATATATATATATATATATATATATATATATATATATATCATAGATTGACCTTAAACCTTGCAGTTAGACCATATATTTTCTGTATGACTTTATATCTCACTTTATATAGTGCACTATGACTTTATATCTCACAGTGTGACCTTAACCACTCAAATGTATGTTACATATTTGTGAACACAATGTGAAGACACACATTAGGGGATTGTTAGTCGGTTTACAGATACAGTTCAACAGATGTTCAGAAGCAAAAGGAGGCAAATCAAAGCCAGAAAGACATCAGACATGATATATGACATCAGTTCTCTCTCTCTCTCTGTGTGTGTGTGTGTGTGTGTCCTTGAATTGGTCTGTTTAGCAGCAGTTAGAATACCTCCATCAGATTTGGATCTGTGTGAGTTTTACATTAACTGTGTACTGTAAAATGAAGAGCATGTCAACTTCGTAGCTTATTTGTGCCTTTGGGCATACATTGATTTATGTGTGTTGGAAGCCTTAAGGATTTCAAAAGCCAAATGAAATGAATGTGTGTTTGAGGCAGATGTCAGCGAGAGTTTCTGACATGTCTCTACAGTTGGTCTAGTTTTATCGTTTTCTTCCGATTTTGATTTACAAACACAAGAAATCCATATTTCAACCCCAAACTCATACAGAACAGGAAGAAAGTTGAGTTTATGGTCCAACTATTTGTGTAACAGGTTGACGACACACCAGAGACAAGAGAATTGGGAAGGAACTGTAAAATACACTATGTATCTGCTGTATAAACTCAAACAGAAACACAAAGGAACCTTTTTACCAGCTCAAAATCCCGAGAAACGTTTCATCAATTTCATCTGGTCTCCAGTGTTGGTCTTTAAACACAATCTATCTCAATGTTGTGTATGTATTTCACCATCATTAACTTTACTGAATAGATGGTAGTCATCATTAACCCCTGTGTTTAGATTTATCTGTCAGATTTATGGTTTGTTTATTTAGAATGTTGTTTGCTTAACTTGTAGCATCTTAGTGCATCCGAGAGGACTAGAGTTTGTTTTACTTTGTGTTCTTTCCTTGGGGAAATGTAAAGGTTGTCATGGTAATCGGAAAAGCATTTTGAGATGAACTTTCGAAAACCTTTTGAACAGAAGGATGAGGGTCAAACTGAAAAAGAAGCGCAGATGAAAAGAAAGTATAATCTGCAATACTAATATCATTTGTAAGTCCTGTCATCAGTTGTTCTGAAATGGCTTTTTTAAATATTCATACGGCATCTTAATGTTGTCAGGTTAAGATGGAAAAACTCACAAAACTGTGCTAAAATATTCCTGGTCTGATTTACCTCAATCCAGGATAATATTCGGTAGGGGGTCTTTGTAAAAATAGGTTTCAACATAGTTTTCAAATGAAACACCATTAAAAAGCAGAACTGTCATCACAAATGTCATCAAATCATACCTAGAGTCACCTATAGGACTTTACATTTTTATAAATGAAGCCAGTTAATTTATCTGTCAACATGATAACGCCTGAAACCAATCTGCAAATTGTCCTGAATGGGTCAAACTGATAAAAATGGAAGATTAGTGAGCTTATTGGATGAGAGTAAACAACTCATCCAATAAGCATCACCACTCTTGAACACACTAGATGCTGCTTTTGTGCCACCTTTGCTGTGTAAATATCTCACAGTAAGCTTTATTTATTTTAAACATCCCACAATTTACTCTGAGGTAAAGATAATAGTAATCAAATGTAAAAAAAAAAAAAATCATAATGTAAATAATATTTGTGTTTCCTCTATGTTCTGTTTCTAAAGGAATGGCTGGGAAACATCTGCACCTCACTGGTCAGATAAATAAACACAGGGGCACTGTTGAGGTGTAGGACAGAGAGTGTGTATATGCAAATCTTGCAGGAGTGTTAGTATTGGAAGAAGTATTCATGCAATCACACTTCTTAATGCTCTAGTTTTTTAAAATATAAAAGTGGGTGTGGATGTGTTTGTGCATCATATTGTGTGCTGGTTTAAAAATGCCTGGATTCACAGTGTGTACAGTAGGTCTTGTGTGTGTGTGTGTGTGTGTGTGTTTCTGTGGATATGTGTACTCTCTGAGCTCTATGCAACACACTCCATAAATACCGCACCCGAGTGTTTCACCTGTTTATGGACTGAAAGACTGAGAGTCACTAACTAGCCATGAAGGTCTGCGAAAATGTACAAACTCAATATGCCACAACACGTCTAAACCTCACCCCAAATAAAGGATTAACTGTACTGTATACAACACAATTGTGTTATTGTGCAAATATAACGTGTCTGTGCCAGTTCCAAAAAAATGATCAGTGATAAGACAGCCTGTTTGCTTCTGTCTCTCACAGTCTCAGAATGCATTGATAAAACGGGTGAATGCCATCTGTTTGACTGAGACCAGGATCCTCTGGTTATCTCAGAGACCAGGTTATCTCTGTTTAGCTCAATGCTAAGTAGGCTCTTCTAACCAAGACTAGAAGTTCTATTTTTGTGCTGAATATTAATGAAATGCTTAATACAGCCCAACTAAATGAAACAAAAGGATGAGATATTTTACATTTGGCAGATGCTTTTATCCAAAGTGACTTGCACACATTATAATCAGTTCTTGCTTTCCCTGGGAATTGAACCCGTGACCCTGGTGTTGCAAACACCACGCCACTGCAAAGCTTTGTAGATTTTGTCTGATTCATGAATGAATTGTTCAGTATATTTTCTTTTCTTTTTCATGCATATTTATTTTGTAGACCATTAACAATTGCAACCCGTTTCATTGTGTTAATGTGTCAGTGAGGGAATGTTGGTAAGGTGCCCGTTGGACTGTGACCTGCACATGTTGGCATGAGCAACAGCAGAGCTGAAGCAGCAAGAAATTGTTTTTCTGTGTTTGGCTATTGTGCTCGCTCAATAGAGCTCTAGAATAATACCCAGAATACATTGGCCCTCAAATGCTCATTTCGCTATGATTTGTGGGTCATGCAAACACTTTAGTTGAAATGTAACATAGACAGAATATTAAGATAATAAAATAGGATATTTATTTATATCTGCGCACTTCCAAATACAGTATATTTACTTAAAAGTTAGTTAATGAGATATTTTAATGTATCTGAAAGAAATCTCTTATGCTCACCAATGCTGCACTTAGTACAGCATAACAGTACTTAATACACTTAATACAGTAAAAATAATTATTAAATAATTAAATTTCTACTTTTATATACTGTATTTTAAAATAACATTTATTCCTGTTGGCAAAGCTGAATTTTCAGCATCATCAAGACTCAACAAAAAAACAAAACAAAACAAAACAAAACTTACCCAAAGTTTTGAATGTAGAGTACATAGACTTTTTCACAGGTTATTCTATCTATGTACACTAAGGTTATTCCGGGTGATATAGACAGTTGTTAAAGGTCAAGAAACACATTATTGATTTATTTATCACACTCTTGTGATGTGAGTGAGAATTCATGAGTTAATTAAATTGCTGTCGAAATTTTTTTGATATATATATATATATATATATATATATATATATATGTGTGTGTGTGTAATATAGATACTATATATGTTATATGCCTATCAATAAATAGCAAGAGCAAGTATTACCAGAGGAGAATAGCAGGACAAGAATATATGTTTTAGTTTATTTGGAATATGCTGTTTTCATGTACACAGGTATTTTCCATTACAGCTGTGAAGGATGTGAATACCATTTTTGGAATAAACGTTTTACCAGAAATAATGTGCATGTAACACTGTTTTAGATAGATCAGTGACATGTCAGTGTGGTCAGTGAGATCAACTATGTTCGTGTCCCTTTAAGAGATGTCCTGCATTTACCTTTGGAAGGTGTATACTCAAATCTGAGCTGTTTCTCAGTTTCTAAGAAATCTTGAATTCAATTCAAGACCAATTTAAATGACGAACCAAAGAAGTCAAATTGCTCCTCTGACATGGGAATGTTAATTTGAGGAGATGCAGGGTGAACTCAATGTTAGAGAATGAAACGATTTGCAAAAGAGAGAATAAATAAAAGAAAAATAATGAGTGGGCTGGAGAAATGCCAAAGGTTTAGAGTGCCATTGATTCTTTATTCACAGTTACAGCGTCTCTCTCTCTCTCTCTCTCTCTCTCTCTCTCTCTCATACAGCCTCCTGCTCCCTCCTTTTTCTCTCTCTTCAGCCGTGTGTGTGCTTCAGTTACAGCTCTTCCCAGTGTGGTAGAGAGTGTGTACATGTGTGAGTGATTGAGGGAGCTCTCAGACTTGTATTCAAAGGGAGTGTGTGAGCATTTCTTGCAGAGAAGATATATAACTTCTGGATGTATTTAAGAAGCAATTGAAGCATAGAGTTCAGGTAAGTTCAACTGAACTTTGAACTCTGAAAATGTACTTCATAGAAATTAGTTATCCTCTACCTTCTTCTGATTCCATCATCATTGTTATATCAATATGAAGCATTTATATTTGAAGCTAAAATAATTGTTGAGGTTTATTACTTGTTATGTAAACAAATGCTACAGATCTGTTCATCTGGATTCTCTAAAATGATTATCATCATATGATGTTGTGCTTGTTTTACTTAATGACTCTGCACATTTATCAGAAATGTTATCTCTAGTTATCACTAAACTTCACATGTTAATAAATGCAAGATGATGTACTGAACATTGTTGCAATAAATCATTTTATAGTAAAAAAAAAAATTTGATTTTTATATTTTGATTAACTTTATTCACAATTGGTTTGATTCATCATTTTTGTCTCTCATAGTTTTACATTTAGAATTTTAGAAAAAAATATTTTAATATTTTTTTTAAATTAACTTTTTGTAGTATACATGCTTCAGATGCAGCTTCTGTGCCACATTTGAGATGACCAATACCGTGTGAATTATTCTTACTGTTTATAAAACAGTGTGAGGGTGTGTGTGTGTTTGCAAGCACTTCCCAATTCAGCTGCTGCAGATGCATCTATCACCATTTCTATTTGGGGTATCTCTTGCAGTCTTCTCTCCATTACTGTCTTCTTCCCTGTCTTCCCTTCCTGGCCTTTGACCTTTAGCATCTGACCTGTGATGTCAGTTGTAACCAGGCGCAAAATGACTCCACTGATTGCGCTCAGAGAATTTAGCATTTGTCATGAACTTCACAAATGGTTTTGCACACATGTACACGCTAAAATCTATCGTGATAATGTTGTTCAAAATGTTTGCCATAGTTGCCTTACCTTTTTGAACTTTCCCTGTCTGCCTTGATCTTTCACAGCATCAGACATGCAACCAACTCCCGGTGACCCCCAGCCCACCCCCAGTGTTTAATTCTGGCTCCAGACTTTGTTTCCTGTTTCTGAGGTGTTGTCTGGCCTGATGTCAGTGACATGAAGCATATTCTTTCAAAACACCTCCAACAGATACATTCACGGATCAGACTGAATTTCAGGTCTCTTGATATGCCAAGTTCAGGGAAAGCCAAATCAGATTACTTCAGGTCTTCATGCATGAAAAGAGAGCAACTAAAAAGAAAGACAGAAATAAAGAAGAAAAGTAAAAATATATTTATAAGTAAATATAAGTACATATGGGACATATTATACAGAAAGAGATCAGTAGAATTACACATACGCCCAACATCCCACTAAATCTGCTTTACATGCATTTTTAGCAAACATTTTGTCCTTATATAAAAATCTATCTATTGTATACCTATTTTTCCATTTCTTTTTTTTCAGAATAATTACACTTTTTATTTATATTTATAATTTCATATTTGAAACATTAAACTTTATAGCTTTCCATAATTGTAATTTCTGTATGACTTTATGTTGCCTTTTCTGCACTGTCTGCACTGCTATAAATTTATTTTTGTAGTGAAAACCAAATGTTTCTTTTCAAAAAGCTCCTACTTTTCAGAATAAGACCAGCACTGGTTTCATTGAAAGCCTCAGTAGTGTTTAACGCTGACCATCAAACTCTCCCTTGGTCTGTTCTCTTCAGTCTTTTTTACTTGTTTGACTCTTGCCAGAACATCAATATTCTCTGGTTTTGGAGGTGGCTTATAATTATCCAAGGAAGTAGTGTGGCATTTTCTTATTTCTATCTGGTGTTGCTTCAAGGAAAAATTCAGTTTTTATTTATCAGACTGTTGTCAAATAGTGGGGAAAGTGTGAGAATGGAGAGCATGTTGACAGATGAAATTACCTGTTACTTGGCAGGATAGTGGATTTGACAGAGAAGTGTGTGTCTTTCTCATGTGAGAATGAGGCCAGTATCCACACACACATACTCTGTGACTTGTTGTTATTTGCTGTTGTAGATGGAAAGTTTAAATAGGGAGGCTCTGTTACACTGGCCACATCGTGGCCAAACCACAAGAGGCAGAAAAATAGTGTACCATTCCCTCTCTTTCTCTCTCATAGACACACACAGTGTTTGGCTATGATGGACACTGCTGAATTGGTTTATATGGTTTAGTAATTACCCTTAATGATTGTTCATTAGGTCTGGTTTGTGGGTATGACCAACATGCAACAGTAGCAAAATGTGCATGCTTTTTATTAGCAATTCCTCCACCACCCATAATGCTTTATTAATGAGGTGTTTGATGAGAAATTGTACATTAATTGTAATAATATATATCCTAGTTTATATATATACTTTTGGTATTGATTTGATTAATAGCTATTTATTACATAAACCAGTTTTCGGTCATATCCTGTTTGTAGCTTGTTGATGCAGGCTTTTTCTGACTTCTGGAGATTGAAACTAACAGGCTTTCCCTCTTGCACACACACATACCAACATAGCAAGCTCTAGCACTGCCTGTAAGCCATGTTAAACCCAATCCACCCACATCTAATTAGTGCAAAGCATGCAGCAGAGCTCCAGTGGAAAACTAAACTAGGATTCCTAAACAGGGATGTCTTGTACATGTTCAGGTGTTTATGGCAAACACATTGTTTGTTTAGTTCCTTTGCCGTGACAAGCTACGTTTTACCCCGTGCATATTTTTTTTTCAAATCCCTTCCTCAGCAATTTAATGGTTTATTGTAATAGTCTATTTCGCACCAGATGATACCAACTGCACTAAAGTTGGTCTAACTTCTTCAGTGGATCTCTTTAGGTCCTTTTTAAAAATGTCTTAAAGTAAAAACACAGCATCCAAAAAGTATGGTACAAGATCCTGAAAAGACAACAACTGTTCCTCATTAAAAAAAGTTATACATTTGTCATTCCTTGCTCTTTCTATGTGATGATGGGGAGAATTCCTTGTAGAAGCTGACTTCTCATAAGTTGCAAGCTTCTCCAGTCTGTTTGTTAGTTGTGGTCAGGATGTAGACTCAGACACAATGAAATAGCCATGAAGCAATGCAGAGAGGCCTTTTTTTCAGAACATATTTAGGTGAAAAGAGCATGGTTTATGTCCAGGGCTGGATGAGCTTCCATGGGATGGTGTAAGAAATGGAATTGTATATCTTTGAGGCAGGTTTAGCATCCACACATTAGGCACCAGTCTTAAAGATAGCCTGGATTCTTTACACAAAGCCGACAATGTCCCAATATGGAGGTGACATCTTGAAGAGGAGGCATCATACACTCATGTAGAATCAGTTAGTACAGTTTATTGCAGAACAACTCATTATGTTGGTGTGAAATAAATAGTTATGGAAATGTAGAAATTAAAGTTAAAGTTCCAATCTCCTCTTGAAGATCCTGAAAAAAGTCTGTTCTCTTTCACTCAGAGAAGCTGTCGAATTTAGCTGTCAAAATATGTTTAAATGAACGCTTGAACTTACATCAGCATGACAAAAACTGACAAAAACGACAGGAACCGTCTTTGAAAAAATCATTTGAAGTGCAGTTTGATTGTTTAGTTTGTCTCACATCCCATTATAAACTTTCATAATGAAGAAACTGCAATGTCCCTTGAGCATAATAAGGCCCCTTTAAAAAATTAAGACAATAGTTTGCATATGTAAAAAAAATACTATTACTTATTTACTGTAATTTTAAATGAATGCCTTGACTGAACTTGAAATGTTGAGTTGCTGTCACTGAACTCTAACATTTGTAACTCCTTTTTAATTATTGATCATGTACTTCATTTCAGCAAAATCTAAAATTGGTAAATTATCAAACAATGCAACCATAATAATAAATAATATGCCATGCAGGTGGGAAGAGGGCGATTGGGGCTGAACCCAATCCTTTTTTCAGTTTCCGATGCACATTGGTTCAACTTAAAGTTATTAAAAGTTCAACACAGTTAATTAAAAGTGTCATAGCCAGCCTTAGTTCTAGAAATAATACACTTACAAAGTGGGAACTTGAGAAAACACAGGACAGAATTAATAATGAAGACAAATGAGGGAGTAACTGCAGACTGAGAGAGGAAGGGGTGAAGGTAATAGATGCCCTTGATGCCAGATCTGGGCTTAATTTTGCTGAAGTTGTGGTAAAGCAGACAAACACATTTGTCTTCACCGAGAATCTGAACCACATGGACATGCTGCTTTATTCGAGCAATTAGAAGCCTCTCCATCTGAATGTGATCACACAGACTCAAGCTAATGCGCATTTCACTCTGCTTCCGGGCCTCAATGACAGTGTTGTCTCACAAGCAAAATGTCTTAGAAGACTGATTTCACCACATAACAAACACAACATGTCTCCGTGTCTATGTGATTCATGGGACATCTTCCAGCTGTTAGACATAGATGACCCAAGCCTCTTTTCACTCATCAGCTTTACTCCCGTAACACATAGGACACACTCATGTATGCTTACGTTTAGCTTTCAAAGCAACTTAAAGATGGGAAAAACACAAGCAGTTTATCTTAATGTAGCCTAAAGTACAGGTAGAACTGTGAAATGGCAGACAATGTTTTTTAAATTTAATTTCTTTATTTCATTTATAATGACTATAATTGAACATAACAGAAGACACCTTGATAGTTTTAATCTTTGTGTAATTACAGAGAAAGAAAGTGCCCTTTCTTTTCAAAATTTGATCTTTTTAAGGTTACCATTTATTTTGATTGTCCACTTTAGACATTCTATTAACTATAAGTAACTTTGCAAGTACATGTCAAATACCTCCCATTAGAGTATCAGTAGACTGTAGACTTTTTAAGTTAGGGTTAGTTGTCAGGGTTCGGATTAGTAGAAAAGGTTTACATATACAGTAGTTGCAAAGTTACTTATAGTCAAAATGTCTCTTAGGAGAGCATCAAATATAATAGAGCATCAAATAAAGTGTTAGCAGATATTAAGCAGACAGTTTACTAATACTCTAATGACAGCTATTTGACATATATTTACAAATTTACTTGGAGTTAGTAGAATTCTAAAGAATTCTAAAGATTTATGATCATTCCTTCATTATAATAATTATAAAACTTACTGAAAACTGAAGCCGTTAGACATGCTTTCTAGACAACATGTAATCACCAGCCTTAGACATGCTCTTGTGCCATCAATTTTCTAAGACTTTAATTAGTTTTATTAAGTGTCTTGTGCTTTTGGAATTTAATCTAGACCACCAATAATCCTTAAGGGAAAAAATCCCCTTGCTGAACCAAATACTGCAGCTAGTTTGAAGCTATGGTGTATCAGAAACACACCTGTCCTGGCACTGAGGACTCTAAGATGATTGAGTGTATTAGGCTTGCATGAGCCTGTAGAGAGGTGGATAGACAGACAGAAAATGAATATATAGAACTGAACACTGCCTTAATGTGTTTCGTCTGATACCATTAAATGAACCATCAGCTGATCAAATTTGACTCAGTGGATATGATATGAAGTGTCGACATGCTCGCTCGGCTCAACCGTTCTTTCGTTGTGTACTGACAAGTCAAAGAGCATGAGTGATAGATTGGGTGCTGTTGTCCGAGCCATGAACGGCGGACGGGTGTGAAACAGAGCCGCCAAACCTTGGAATGTCTTGGAATCTTTCCAGGATTCACAAAGGTGTTTAAAAGTGACTCCATCCATTTTCACAAAAGCACACAGAGTAGATTATTTTAATGTTGTATTGTTACAAACATCCTTCATTTTTATAGCCTTGGAGAAAGAAACCATGTTTAGGGATCTGATTTCACAAAAAGAAGCAAGGCAGAAGACAAAAATCTTAACGGACAGAGAATTTGATTTGGTAATGAGAATGAAGCAGAAAATGGAGAAAGCCTTTGACTGCCAGAATGCAATGAAACGGACTCAGCAGGCTCTGGAATCTTGGGATTCTTTATAGAAGTCTTAATGATGTCCTAGAGTATTTTAAGATCCGGAGACGAGCTGAATGAACAGCTGTGTGCCTAAACCAGGACTCATTCCAGACACATATTATAGCATGTGTGTGTGTGGAGTTTTAGGGTAGATGAATGGATGAAAGTGGTCAAAGACTCTTGGAGAAAATCATGTATTGAGGATGCTTGGTTTAGGGTTGCTGTGTGGGACAGTGACCCAGACTGTGTGTTTGTGTATGTCTGTGTGTGTGTCAGAGTTTCCTGTAAAATACAGGTGTTCGAGACAGGTATACTAGTTTTCATATTCATGCCTCAGGGCCCTCATGCCACACACTGACATCTCTAATAACTGATTTATAGAAATAGAAATTGCATTTGGTGTGTGTGTGGTGAGTAAAGGACTTTCCCCATAGACTTTATGATTCCTAGACCCTTGCGTCACGATGAAGTGCGGTGTCCTCGCTTTGGGTGTGTGAGTGTTTGATGTGTCATATTCCAGCTGTGCACACACATAAATCTAAACTTTCCTCTTTGTCTGAGAATCACCTAATGTCATGATGAACCAGCAAAACCTGTCAGACACATTGATTTACACTCGGCTATTTTTGAGATTCTGCTGTGTTTTACATTCATTTTCTAGTCTTTACAAAAGCATTACATTTTATATGGTATTAAAAGACAGAAAAGCACACTTCAGAAATATTTAATATGAAAAACTATTTTATATTTACCATACCCCTTTTGCCCCCTACCGTTTTTATTGTTCATACAGTACTGGCCCAAACCAAAGATTTTTTGCAAATGTGTTCTTCTAGAGATATAGTCTTTTGTTCCCTATGGTGAAATATATCAGAGGGAAAGGCAGGACTTGATTTTCTCCATCAGGAAATAATTGGATCTTTGAATCATTGTGTGAGTGACAGGTTGTCCCATCTTCACGTCATCAGAGTAGAAGAGAGATTTTGTTTAAAAGATTACGAGGGCAGATTTTTTTTAAATTTTAATTGTGTTTATAGATAAATCATTCATCATGCAATATCCCCGGTGACTTTAGGTTTTGATGAAAGTGAGAATCATCTGGTTTAAACAGCACTGCAGTGTTGATGAGCTGGGAAATATTGTTCTAATCAGGGAAAGCTGTTCTAAGTCTCTTTAGAGTTGACTCACCCTCAGATGAGAGCTTTGGCTCTAATGTTAATGATACCAGAAACACACACACAGACTGTAAGAAAATTGATTGCAGCAAGCTAAGCATACAGTGGTTTTACTGTAAAAATGACCTCAGCGTTCATCCTCAGTCATTCTCACAAATAAATCCCACTCTTACAAAAGATTTGAGGTATAACCGTACTAGTTAGTACTGCTACAGATTTGATAGTTGAATTAACAGTTCACAGTTTCCCTTTATCCAATGAGAAACCAATGATTGCTTTGACTAGAGCTTAATCTGATTTAATTAAACAATATTATAACTCTATAATTAGCTACATCCTTTGAATGACATGCTGTCCTCTTTGTTTTAAATGTACAGGTGGTTTTGTGAGGGGCGGGAGCTGCACCACTGCCCTGATATTCAGATCTGTCGTGATGGTGACCTGCACACTCTGGTGATAACCGAAGCATTTGAAGACGATACCGGAAGGTACACCTGTGTAGCTTCCAACGCACTGGGAGCGGACAACACCTCTGCAGAGGTGTATATTGAAGGTGAGCTCTCATTTACATGGCGGAATTATTTTCTTGATCACTGCTAATAAAATACACTCACCTAAAGGAAGGAAAGCATTGATTCAACAAGGTAATCATAGCATTCTTTAGAAATGTTGGCCCATATTGATAGGATAGTATCTTCCAGTTGATGGAGATTTGTGGGATGCACATCCAGGGCATGAAGCTCCCGTTCCACCACATCCCAAATATGCTCTATTGGGTTGAGTCTCATTTATAAAGCGTGCGTACGCATAAAACGGGACTGGAAACGTACGCCAGTTTCCACGCAAAGGTTGTGATCTATAAAAAACAACATGACGGGAGAATGTGTGCACATTTAAGCAAACCTTAACCCGTGACATCTGCGATTTATAAAGGGAATGTTCCTGACAGGTGTGCGTACACACGGTTTTATAAATCTGAATATTTTTTGCCGTATGGCATTTTTGGCTTTTGGGCGCACGTAAACCTTTAGTAGTGATCCTACGCACAGTTTTATAAATGAGACCCCTGGTGACTGTGGGGGCCATTTTAGTACAGTGAACTCATTGTCATGTTCAAGAAACCAATTTGAAATGATTCGAGCTTTGTGACATGGTGCATTCTCCTGCTGGAAGTAGCCATCAGAGGATGGGTACATGGTGGTCATCAAGGGATGAACATGGTCATAAACAATGCTCAGGTAGGCCGTGGCATTTAAACGATGCCCAATTGGCACTAAGGGGCCTAAGTGTGCCAAGAAAACATCCCCCACACCATTACACCACCACCACCAGCCTGCACAGTGGTAACAAGGCATGATGGATCCATGTTCTCATTCATTTTACGCCAAATTCTGACTCTACCATCTGAATGTCTCAACAGAAATCGAGACTCATCAGACCAAGCAATATTTTTCCAGTCTTCAACTGTCCAATTTTGGTGAGCTTGTGCAAATTGTTGCCTCTTTTTCCTATTTGTAGTGGAGATGAGTGGTACCCGACGGGGTCTTCTGCTGTTGTAGCCCATCCGCCTCAAGGTTGGGCGTGTTGTGGCTTCACAAATGCTTTGCTGCAAATCTCGGTTGTCGCGAGTGGTTATTTCAGTCAAAGTTGCTCTTCTATCAGCTTGAATCAGTCGGCCCATTCTCCTCTGACCTCTAGCATCAACAAGGCATTTTCGCCCACAGGACTGCCGCATACTGGATGTTTTTCCCTTTTCACAGCATTCTTTGTAAACCCTAGAAATGGTTGTGCGTGAAAATCCCAGTAACTGAGCAGATTGTGAAATACTCAGACCGGCCGTCTGGCACCAACAACCATGCCACAATCAAAATTACTTAAATCACCTTTCTTTCTCATTCTGACATTCAGTTTGGAGTTCAGGAGATTGTTTTGACCAGGACCAACCCCTAAATGCATTGAAGCAACGAGAAATTGATTAATGAGAAATTGAACAGGTGTTCCTAATAATCCTTTAGGTGAGTGTATATAATCATCCTTTAAGCAAGATACATTTAATTTTAAGCATAAGACTAACAATATATAATAAGGGATAGTTTTGTCATCACTCACCCTCATGTAGTTCCAACCTGTATGAATGTATCTCTTCTGCTGAACTCAAAACAAGATATTTTTAAGAATGTTGGTAACCAAATATTTGATTGGCCCCAGTGACTAGAATTGAATAGAATTGTTTTTCGTTCTACGGAAATCAATGTGGCTCATCAACTGTTTGGTTACCAACATTTATACAAATTATACAGGTTTGGAACAACTTGAAGGTAAATAAATGATAACAGAACCGCGATCACATTAGCAAATTTTGGGGAAATTGCGTCGGCATTTTAAAGGTGCATCTGTGTCAAAGTCTGGAGCAATGCCAGCGTATGTGTGTGTGTTTTTTCTCACACGACCTTTAACCCTTTGACCTCATACCTCAGCTAATAGGTTAACCAGCCCTGACTGTGTTATCTATTTGTCCCTAATTCACCCAGTGTCATAAAAATTCCTATTACCACATCCAATGCACACGGCAGGTTGTTTGGGTATGAACTGACCATAAAAAATAGCCAAGGCTGTTAGGCTGTTTGTCTTTGAAGGCCCATAATCCTTTAAAGATTTACAGCTCACAGAGAAGTAACTTTCAAACCGAGCAGCTTTCTGTTGGTCAACGTGGTTAATTCACATGACCAACTTGAACACAAGCTAAATCTGCATGGGGAACTTTTTCACCCTTACTCGAAACTCACGTTCTCATGATTTCTTATTGAAATGACTATATTTTGTCAACGAAATTTCGCTGAGCAGAGGTACAAGTCAAGTCACCTTTTTATATAATGCTTTATACAATACAAGATGTTTCAAAGCAGCTTTACAGAGATAAACAAGAAAACGAAGGTTCAAAAACGAGTTCAGTTCAGCTATAAAGAAGGTCTGCAAGAAACAGTGACCACAGTTGATTTGAAATAGTCAAATCAATAATATTGCTGAATAATAAGTGTCTCCAACTAAGAGCCAGCAGTAGTAAGGAACCCAAAGTCTGTGACAGAAATAGAGAAAGAAACCTTGGGAGAAACCAGGCTCAGTTGGGAAACCAGTTCTCTTCTTTCTAGATGGTATGATTTGATTCCAGACTTCATCACAAGGCAGATTGCAGATTTCAGACCAGAAATTGCAAATCATTTTTTCTTTTTCATTTTCTTGTATTTCTCTATATTAAGGTGCTTCCTCCTCAGACTCAGAAGGTGAAGGATCCGTTTCGAAGTCTAGGTCTGGAGCCATGCCACAGTATGTGTGTTTCAGCATGTTCTTCCTTGCATGACCTTTAACCCTTTGACTCAGATCTCAGTTGACAACTTAAGTGTCCCTCACTACATATTATCTAATAATCCCTAATTCAATCAATAGCATAAAGGTTCCTATTAGATTCCACCTCAAAGAACACGGTAGGTTCTTTGGGTATAACCTAACTTCAAATAAAATCCAAGGCTGTTAAACTACCAACAATCCATCAATCAAGAATTTAGGAATTGTGTTGTCAAACCTTATTTCTTTGTGACATTGTTGAACTCTCTCTAGTCATCTCTGAACTCATCTGCTCATTTCTCTTGCCTCTGCTGGCCTCTCAGTCTTTCCTTTCTTTTCTGTTTACACAAATTATTAAGATCTTGGCTCTGGTTCCCTATGACATCATCATAGCCATTTGGGATTACATTCTCAATGGCTCCAAAATCATTTATAAGGTGCAAACTGCATAGTGAAAACTCATACAGTGTGGAGTGAATATTACTTCACTCTGTGTGTGAGTTGACGCATGTTAGAAAGCAGTTATACTGTTAATGTTTCTTAGCTGACATATTACATTTTCTTTATTTGCTGTTGGAAACTTGATGTATTGAAAGTTAGACAAACACTGTTAGACTTTGTAAAGGCACATTAAAGGTACATATAGCTTTACTTAATGTCTAATTAAAAATAGATAGCATTCTCATTTTCAGTATCCAGAAAAGTATCAACATTTGAGCCGCTTTCCTGTGGCTCAAAGAGCAGAGTGTGAACATTTACAACACCAAGGTCGTGGGTTCGATTCCCAGGCAAAGCAAGAACTGATTAGAACATCAATGTGTTCCTTGAGTGTAATTTAAGTCGCTTTGGATAAAATGAAATACCATCATATTTTTTTAATATAATTTATATTTTGAATTACATTTTTATATTTTACACTTTTGTTTTCATTTTATTAAAGTTTTAAACTTTAAGAAAAGATGCAGTTAAGTTATTTTTACATCATTTAACAGTTATTAACTAAAATGTTTAGTTGCCTTTAATAAACCTGACCGGCACTGAAATAAATTCTGTCCACTGACCTATTCTGAGGCAAATACAATCCAGCTGTTTGGGTATTTTTGCTCATTACCTCTTCAACTATGACACGTAATGAAATGTAACTTTATGTGAAGACATTTTAATAGACTGTGATGAAGCAAAAAGATTGATTTACTTCTCATAGCTCTAGAAAATGTGTTCAGTTTTCAGCTAGGATGGCTCAAAACATGAATATTGCAATATGTCAGAGGTGTTCTTTACTTTATATGTAAATGTTTTCTTAAAATAAGACCTTGTATTAGTGTTGCTGATATGACCTATCAGGTCTGAATGAGGTTTGTTTTAGTGTTGGTGATATGTTCTCTCAGGGCACAGAAGAAAACTAGCTCAGTTTCCTTGACGATTCACACATCATCACCAAAGAGCCCAGAGAGCCAACCGCATCGCTCCACGCTGGTCCAGCCTCTTTCTACTACACCACAGAGAGTAAGAAACACACACACACACACACACACACACATACATAAACACACACATGCGCGCACACACACACACACACACACACACACACACACACACACACACACACACACACACACACTCACACACACACACACACACACACACACACACACACACACACACACACACACATACACACACATACATAAACACACACATGCGCACGCACACACACACACACACACACACACACACACACCCTTTGTGGGAACTCTCCATAGGTGTAATGATTTTTATACTGTACAAACTGTATCTTCTGTCTCCTGACTGTACCATCTAATCTATCACAAATATTCAGCATTTTTACATGTTCAAGAAAACATTATTTAGTGTGTTTATTAATTATTATTATTTATTTGTTATTATGTATTGATTCATTTCTCTCATGGGGACCACTGGTTGGTCCTCACAATGTAATATAAGCCTGTGCACACGCACACACACACACCTGAAATAAGGTCTGTGGTTAACACAAGGTCAGGATGTTTTCACGTCTTTAGTCTAAAATAAAAAATATGTCAGTTATACCCCACTGATTCCATTCATTTTTCTAAGCTTTTGGGGACATAAAAGTCATCACAGCAGATTTTTCAGATTTAGCTAACTTCTATGGAAACTGTCACTGACTGCTATGTACTACTATGACAGAGAAATGCACATGTACAAATATGTCTGGAAGACTCATCAGGAATGACAACAGCAGATGGACTTTAATAAAACACTTTCTGGAAAGATCCTTCATAACCTCCCCCTCTCTCTCTCTCTCTCTCTCTCTCTCTTTTAGGTCCAAAGCCCAGTTTCCTCACTTTATGCTGGTGATGCTCTTGCTAAAGCGCCCCCTAACTTCACTAAGGTAATGACATGGCCTCACACAAAGCTCTAGCTGCATTCACATGCAAACGTTTGATAAATGGATGCGTTAATCATGGTATGAGCTTTTCCACTCCTTTTTTCTCTCACTCCTTCTGTGTGTGTGTGTGTGTGTGTGTGTGTGTGTGTGTTATTTGTCATGTGACTCAGTGAACAGGCCTAGGCAGAGCTGCAGACTTCAATGCCAAATCCTGTTTTCTCAGTGTGGAAAATAATTTTCCACCTTCTTAAAGATAAAAGTTTGTTTTTAGACCCCAATCATCCCACTTCATCTGTCTTCTGAAAGACTTTAATCTTCCTAATGAGAGGATGTGCCTTTTTTATAATACATGGTTTTGTATCATCATCATCATCATCATAGTCCTAAACAAACGGCACACTAATGAAATAGCTGGATTATATAGATGTACTTCTTGACTTGACTTTTAAATAAACCTTTAACGCGTCACGTGTAACCGCAAGCATGCGACACACATATACACAAGGCTTCAAAAGACACAACAGAAAGCAACTCACACCCACACACACACACACACATGTATAAACAAACAACTTTGCCTTTATGCTTTTATGGGTCACTAACAGCTTCTTACCTCTATGACTTTTATGTCTTCAGAATGAAAGAGTATGTACTTGGGAATGAATGAGGTGCTGAAGAAAGAGCAGAATTAGTGGTTTTTCAGTCTGTTTTCTTTCGCTTTGTTTACCAGTACTCAGTCTGCATTTCCTCTATTTAGCTGTGGTTCTCTCGTTCTGTAGATGTTGCAGGACGCGCAGGCATCAGAAGGTCAGGTGGTGGTACTGGAGTGCCGGGTGAGAGGAAGTCTTCCTCTGCAGGTCCAGTGGTTTCGAGAGGGCCAGGAGATCCAGGACTCCCCTGACTTCCGCATCCTGCAAAAGAGTAAGAGGCAACTCAGGCAACCATTTAAAGGGACGTTCAGTAGTACTTTGCTATTCTTTGTACCTTAATAGTGTTAGACGCTGGCTGCCATCTGTTCATAGATCAGCATAATCTAAATGATGTCAATTACACTGATATATTGGTGAGTTTTAGAGAGCAGTCTACTTGACCAACCAAAAAAGAAGCAACTTTGGCATCACTACACAAGATTTTCTCTGCCATCAATTCTTTCCATCTTTCCATCCGTACTGACATTATTATGCACATTGTTTGTATTTGTCTGTCTTTCTCTCTCTCTTCTGATTTTAGACGTCTTCTACTTCTTCACGTGTGTGTCTCATTTTCTCTCTTTGCAATTGTCAAACAACACTAGTAAGGTATCTACAGAGGAGGCAGCCAGTAGCTATTTAGCAATCAAAGTTGTAAATTTTACTTTTGCAAAAATGTGGAATTTGAGGAGTGACCCGCACCATAAACAAAAAGCTTTCATAAAATCAGTCCTTATCTCAAAGAGGACTTTTCACAGAAACACAATTTATTTCATAATGTTTAAGCATTTTTAAATTAGCAGCAAACTACTGAATGAGTCTTTGAAAGGAGAGTTTCCAAAATTCTGTTGTCATTTACTCACCTTATAATGACTTAATTTTCTTCTGTGTTCCACTTTCATAATACTTCAATAATATTTCAAACCTTCAGAATGACTTGTATATTCTTTAAAATTCCTCCTTTTTGTGTTCCACAGAAGAAAGTAAGTCGTCTGGGTTTTGAAACTGAAAAATGTGGACACAGACATTTTCTTTTTTGAGTAAATTATTAGAGGAACTGTGTTTGGTTTATTGCTGTACTGATATTTATTGATTTGTTGTGGTGTTTTCTCTCTCAATTCCCATATCCCTCTTTCATCAGAGCCAAGGTCAGCAGCAGAACCCGGTGAGTCTTTTTTTATTTACTCCTGCTTTCACTTTTCCCTTTTCACTCCTTCATAAAACACTTTGCTTCACATACATGTGTACATATGGATTTATCGAGATAATAATTCTCTCCTTAGACTGTCAGCCTGCTCTATGTGTATGACATGACATCATCACTATGCAATATGGCCTAAATATTGCGCGAAAAAAATCTCAGAACAAATGAAAGGCACGAATGTGTCAACACCTGGGCTGGAACCTTGTATGAGTCACATACATCTGTACATGAGTATGGCTCACTTTCTTGCTCCAAGAGTAAGAAATCTCACCTCAATGTTTGGGTGTGTCTCAATCCGCTCACTAGTTCAGTAGGACATACACGGCCAAGGGGGAGCCATTCGTTTCTACACCTATCTCATTCCAAACTGAATTTCTCCATAGAAATTCCTGGATTGCATGCAAATAATGGTAACTCATTTGATATGCTTACCAAAAATGTCGAAAAGTCTTTTGAAAATGTGAGTGAGAACAGTTCATACTGTTTTTACTCATGTTAACAGCAACAATGAATATGTATGATAAACAAATGAATGAGGCTTGATGTGTTTAATATTTTAATATGATAGTAGTAGTTGGGTAGTTGAGTCATCAGTGTCCCAATGTGCAGAGGTCAAGACCCTTGGAAGTATTCACAGTATACTGAATCACCTCATAAGAGACAAGGGAAAGGAATGAGACACACAGCCTGTGTCTGCAGGAGCAGACTTCTCTCTGTTCTTGAATCACCTCTGTAGCTATCAATTACCTGTCTAGATTCACCACACCTCTCTGTCTAATTGTCTATTGCCTGTCTACATCCCTTCCTCATTACAAGCAGTATTTACTGTATGTGATTCTCATGTTTCTTCGACTGCAATAGACTGTGTTGTAAAACGAGCCAGTTATATAATATAATATAAGCTTATGTGAGTGTCATAGTGTAATTTATTAAATCTATTTTATTTCTGGTTTTGCTTGTGATATTGATGATTGTAATCGGTCTTGCAGAAGAAATCTGTACATTGGTAATCGCAGAGGCGTTCCCTGAAGACGGAGGTTTATTCTGCTGCACTGCAACCAACCAATACGGCTCAGTTAACAGCACTGCTCAACTCACTGTCACACCAGGTGCGTTTACACTGTTTGACTATATCTGAGATCAAAAGTATTTTTGGGATAGAAGGAGGTTAAAGAAGAAACATGTCCATGTTCATGTATATATATATATATTTTTTTTTCTTTCTTTTTTTTTTTCTTTGTTTCTGTTATTATTATTATTATTTATTTTTTATCTTATTGTTTTTATCTTACTAACTCCAAACTTATATATATAACTATATATATATATATGGAGTTAGTAAGATTTTGATATTTTTTTATGTTCACCAAGGCTGCATTTACTTTATCAATACAGTAAAATATTGATACATTTGTACATTCACCAGTCATATTGGTAAATGTTATTACAATTAAAATAATAATAATAATAATAATATTTTATAACTAATTGAATTTGTCTTCTTTACTGTCTATTGTGATCAATGCAATGAGTTTAATGCATCCTTGCTGAATAAAATTATAAATATAAAAATGACCAAATCTAACTTGTTCCAAAGTTTCATACAGTAGTGTGTGTGTGTGTGTGTGTGTGTGTGTGTGTGTGTATTCATAAATAAAGTATTAATAAAGAAAGAATATTAGTAAAATTTATTAAAGTTTATTTTTTAAGCATAAATCACAAACAATTTAAACACAGTTAAGTGTACACCATAAGAAAAAGTTTTGCACAAAGTGAATATCTCCTGTTTATGCCCTGTGTCAAGTATGACTTTGCTTGAGTGTATTGAAAATGACATGGGTTGAAAGGAAGCCAAGGTAAACCTTAAAAACAAATAAAATTTGAAAAAGTAAACAGCCACTTAATAGTTTCAACATTACAGAAACCTACAAAGTAGTAACAATAACTAACAAAGCAGTAACAAAAAATTACCCTCTTTAAAAAGGCATACCATCTACATCAGAGATCCTTTATTGAAATTTATGGGACCCACTGTTGTACATGTCAATTGCATTAGGCCAACCAGCCACATCCTGTCTTCATCACTCCAAGATCTGAGTGTGGGGTGAGGAGAGAAGATACAGTATGTGCTGATAGCCTTGTGTCTCACATGGCAAAGACAGGATAGGGATGAATGTTTGTACTATGTGATGGAGTGGGTGTACACATATTTCCTGGAGTTCTTAAGCCTCAAGTTTACTACAGAGCCATTTAAGTAAATCTGAGACAATCTCAGCCAGATTTAATGTCTGATAAAGGTTTACATTTTAGCTGTGGATTAACTGTTGATCCAGGATTATGGGTAGTTATTATATGGTTGTTGTTTTTTTTCATTGTAGGCGTGTTGGTGTTTTGCAATGACCATTAAAGCATTCGTAATACAGTATTATTCCCCAGTGACAAAACCAGGAACTGATTTCCCTGGTTACTCGTAACCTGTCTTATTTCCTTCTTCCCGCCACTGAAATTCCACTGAATTGTGGATGTGGGCCAACTAGATTCCATCATTCATTTAATAGGAAAAATTAGGAAATATGTTATCACCCTATAATGAACAATATGTCTTCTGCTGTCTTGAATCTCTAGTTGCTGAAGAATTGCCCAGCAACGGTGTATCTGGGGATGAAAGTGTGTTTGAGGACAACCAATCATTCCCGCCTCCACCACCTCCACCCACTGAGATTAGTTTGTTGGAAGTCCCACCCAAAACCCCACCGAGTGCTGAGGCCTTCCAGATTAATGAGCTGGACATCTGGCCCAGCATCACTGCATTGCCTGTTCAGGTCTCCACAGATAAAGAGCCTCATGAACGTCTACCCAACAGACCTCTACAAAATGGCCAGACCTTAAACAAACCACTAGTTGAGAATCTACCCTCACCTTCAAGCGTGAAGGAAACAGCAGCTCCACCTCCATCACCTTCAGCGGTTAAGGCTCCACCTCTCCCCACCAAACCCAAACCTAAACTGTGAGTACTGCAGCTGAATCTTGTGCAGAACCGGATTTCATCGTGTGCAACACGTTCCTGGATCAACATCTTTGTTGATTCTGGAACAACATTTCAACCAATAAGATCTGAGGGACAAGTTTACAGTTTATGTCAAGTTTAGAAATTGCTTCTACATCAGTATTATCCACCTATCATTTCCCTCTGATTTCAGAGATAAGTTAACGGTAAGATTAGGGGTAGGGATGTGGTTCTGATGTGGTTCCAATATTTATGTGGTGATATACAACCCCAGCTGCATAACTACTGTATGTCAGTAGGTGTTTTAATAGGAAAGCCCCACTTAGAGAACAAATGCATTCCGTCCCTTTATCGCCATGTCGGAGGCCGGGCATTGCTGCATGCCATAAATCTCTGGGAGATGTGTGCGGTATGTGTGTTTGCATACGTGTTAGCAGTTGTGCTGTAACTCCAGCCAGATTTCAGAAGGATCTTTTGTATTAGATGTGTCTCATACTGCACTCTTTTATTTGAATCATTTATCATCTGCTATAGTCAGCATTGATCTGACAGTGGATTTTGGTGTAATATTCAATGCCTCAAGGTTGTTGGCTGTAGATTACTCAGTAGATGCAATTTGACTCTCACTAGCTCTGTTCCAGTTTTTAAAGACAACGTGCCTAAATTTAGGGTCAAAATAAAGTTCAGTACACTGCCCAAGTTCACAATATTAACATTCGGGGGCAAGCCGGGACTTACATGCCTGCAAATCCCTCCAAGTTACACGGTTTTATACTACAAACAGTGATCCAGACTGTAAATAAAACTGGGGCTACAAATCAGAAATGAAGAAAAACATTTGTGACAATTATTTACTACCTAGTCAGGGAAACTCGTCTCATTGGAGCATGCGCCAGTACGTCCTGAAAACAGCAGCTAACACAGCACAAGCCTTGATGTCCAATTCAAATAGACTCAAAATATATTTTTTAAAGAATCAGTCCAAAAGGTTCAGGAAATAGGCCTTAACCCAAGCACACAAAGCATGTTTTTGCACTCTACTGTGCAGCTTTTCTTTGTAAAATCTGCCAAACGTGTTTCACCGTTGCGCTCGCGTTCTTTGCGGCCCCTGCATAAAAACATTGAGTTTTTCATTCCCTACCCCCTGTTCTGTGTGAATGGCCTCTTTGTGTTTGAATCAGAATCGTCCAGAGCTGCTGCTCACTACTTCACTGAATCATATTCATTCATTCATATGACAAATGTAATTAAAGAAACATTATTGGTCATTGATTAACATAGTGAGGTCCAGTTGTAATGATATTGCAACAAGCAATATCATATTAATAGATAGTTTTAGTTTACAGCAAAGTAAAAGAGCATTGTTACACAAGCTTTTACTCTGCCTATGATCATAAGCATGTGAACCGCCGCAACATAAAAGCAAAAGTGTCTCAGAGGGAGGAACTCTTTGTTGATTCTAGCCTGAGTCAGTCTTGTGTATAAATGTAGTTCAGCTCTGTAATCTTGTCTGGATTGTGTGTGGCGTTTAAATATGTTTGTGTGTGAATGAGACATTAGGCTCTTGTGGTCTTACTTTTAAATAGGACTACTTATTTGTTTGAAAAGACTTTAAGGGCTGTGTGGTTATTGGCTGATTTCCGTTTAATTCAGATGCCTTTTCTTTTCTTTTCAACCATGGAATAGTAGCATGTGTGTGTTTAGTAGGTGGATGTTGGGAAGAAAGAGAAAAAACTTTTTAGTGCATACACAATAAATCGTGTAAATGGGAAGCTATGAAACTGAATAGAGGGCATCATCTAGTCCTTGTGGTTTTATTTGTGACTTTTCTCCATACATCTCTGCATCCGTTCTGTGATTCCAGATCAGGTGAGCAAGCAGACGACGTCTCAAACGAAAGGTAAAACAAAGAATAGGTTGATGCAACCTGAGTGTGAATAACGCATATGTGCGTGGGTTTGACGGGCATGTGTTATCTATGAAAGGAAAAAAGTTTCTAGTTGTGGACGAGGTCCAAGCTGAGGTTGAAATGGCATGCCGTCTTTGCTTGAGCTTCTGCAAATTATTGCCTTAAAAAGCTGCTTCCCCAAAAGATTTTCCACTGTAACGTCACAAATCGACCGCTAGAAACAATGCAACAGGGGAGCGGATAATAACAGTCACTGCTCCCCATTAAAAAAAACCTCCAACTGCTCTCTACCCAGCACTAGTCACTTCACCATGTCATTTGGTTGTAAAAACAGGAATTTCATAATTGTATAATTACCCAGAGGTCATTTCTACATGCTGTGTGGCATGTTATCGCCTCTCAGCAACCTCCGGGTACAAACCTTTCCTTGTGACCCTCCAAACACGCTTACACATTCCAGCTGATTTCCTCTGGATATTCCCAGACTTGCTGTTCACATTAGAGCTTTGAATAGAATGATGAAGTGGGGATTTAAGACTACATTGTAACTGCAGACATTTATCTTTTACACTTCCCCTGTGATTTGAGTTCTCCTTTAGTTCAACTTTATTTCAGCATTACGATGATTTATATATTACATCTGTGATTATGTTATTTGCCAAATTACCGTAGCGCAATTAGAGGACGAGTGGAAAGTATGAGTTTGCAGCTCTGGTCATGTTCTTTGGGTAAAGTAAAAGGGTGAAAACTTCACCTGGTCTCATGTTTCGGCAATGGGCCTTGGACATTTGCTGGCCCAATTTTCCCATTTACTTTGATATGATGCATGTCATATAAAATTAAGTATAAAATATGTGATGAAAAGCAATTTTGAAGCAGTTGTTTGTTTGCTTGCAAATATGTTAATTGTTTTTCTCCCTTCATATTTTCTCCCTCCCATCTGTCCATCTTGAACGGTTTACCCAAAAATGAACAGTAAATTCCTCACCCTCATTCACCCTCATTCCAAACCAAATTAATTTCTTATGTGCAACACAAAAGGTACATTTTAGAAACACATTCTGGCTACTCCTTTCCATATCATGAAAATTAATGAGGACTGGGGCTGTCAATCTCCAAAATTATAAAAGGGTATCATAAAAGCATCATAAAAGTGGTCTAGATGACACATGGACTGACTCTTTTGAAAACATACAATAGCTATCTGTGATGAATAGATTTAAAAAACAAAAAAACGTTTGTCACAGAAAATGAGGACAGTTAGAAATTATGTTTGATTTGTGAGCAAATAATCTTTTACAATATGTCGGTTGATCCAGTCAAACCAATACAGTCATAACATTGTATGATTTTAAAGGACTTTTAGGGCAGAAGCTGTATGAACAACTATTGTGATTTTTATCGTGCTTTTGCAACATTTTTGAAGCTTGAATGCTCCAGTCCATGCATGGAAATGCATGGAAATACATTTTCCCTGCAGGTTTGGAACATCATGAGGGTGAGTATAGAATAGTATAGTGAGTATAGATGACAGAAGTAAAATTATTGGGGGAACTAGCCTTTTCATTTATTTAAATTTGATAAGAGCTCTTACTAAAAAAATTTAACTTTCACCTAAATGTAACAGTTTTAAGACATCCAGGGGCAAATTAAATACAGTAATACCTCGGTTTACGAGTGACTTTGTATGTGAGCAAATCGGTGTACGAGCATTGTATTGGTGAGCGAGAAAATTTTTCTCTCGTCCATGCGCATTTTTGTGAAAAAGTCCTAACGCTCAGCATCTTCGCGCGCATTTTTACTGGAAATATCCTAACGACAGCCTCTCACAAAACCTATCACCTTTAACTCGTTCATTCTCTCAGCGTCGCTCAGTTTGGTTGCATCATTCACTACAGTGATACTTTTATGTGATTTATAGCGGTTTTACCTCTTGTTGTTTACATTAATTGTGATCGCTATTGTTCATGTAGTGAAATATATACGTACAGTACAGCATATAGACAATGACCTCAAGATGAGTAAGAAAGAAGGTATGAAATTCTCCCTGTAAGCAGTAAAACCCTCTTCTCGTCTCCATCCCGACAGCAGTAACGCTACTCAAAGCTACAGTGCGCGTTACAGTAGATTGTCAAGTATTTTTAGGGTTTAATTGTCAATTATTAATTCGTATTTATATGAGATCTTAATGGTTATAATTTTTACTTTAATTAGTAAGGTAAAACAATTTTTTTTTTAAATGGGCATTTATGGTCGTGTGGAACGATTCAAGTAATTTTTAGTGCATTCTTATGCGGAAAATTGTTTTAGTGTACGAGAACTTTGAGTTACGAGCTCGCTCTTGGAACGAATTAAACTTGTAAACCAAGGCATTACTGTACAAGACCCACATTGAATTAGCTTGCATTCATTCAAATCATTTAGACTTATGTTGGTGGGGCATTACATGTGCTTGTTCATTGTGTCTAACCAAGTGTTGAGTGAACGCCCTTCAACGTTTAACATCACCTTTGCACTATGCAGTTTGATTAACATGTTCATCTCTTCACACTTGATCCCTTGATCACTCTCCCTGCCACTGACGCTACACCCTGCGGCGATGCATGCCATACAGGAAACCACGCAGTGTGTTTTGGCAGACTTTGGTGTCTGAAAAAAAGAGGAAGAGGAAGGTGTGAACGAACAGGGTGTGTGGTGGCAAAGGCTTTGTGGGTCCGTTTTGAGGCAAATATGGCATATAAAAATTAAGCTTATGAAGGCATATTATTTGACATTTCTCTGAGCAACTAAATCCCTGTTATGGCCAAAGTTTTATTTTCAGAGGAGCATCTGTGTAAGAAGAGAGATGGTTGTGTGCACCTCTGATTTACGATCTTGTTGGGCTGAAATCACAGGGATTTTATGGGAACATGCTTCACAGTGTGTAAAGTCCATACCACACTGAAATGATAACACCTGGAGCTTGTAAAGAATCACAGAGACAGAAAGTGAGAAGACTGTCTGCGTTATGCTCTAGAGTGTACTTGCTGTCGTATATGTACTTTTTCTGTATGAATTTGTGTGCGTATGATGAACTAAAGATATGCAGCAGGTGGTGTCTGATATCAGCTGTATAGGTTGATGAATGTGTGTGCTTGGGTAGTGAGACATTTCACAAAGATTTCCCTTTGGATTAAAGCTGAATTATAATAGATTTGTGCTGTAGGTTTGTGTGAGAGCCTTCTGAAAACCTTATGTTTGAAGCATCTTTTTTCACTGGATCAAATTTACGTTCATTTGTCCTTCATGAGAACACAGGGTGTGTTTTCGTGAACGTACTGTCTGTTTGGTTTTGGATCTTTTCTTGGCATCAGCAGAGTAGTGGTTATGTGATATCAAACCTCCACCAATATCTGAAGATTTGATACGTAAGCAGGAAGTGAAGGTGTTGTGATACCAGTTGGTGAAGACAATACGCCATAGGCGAGAGTAGACATGACTGAAGAAAAAAAGTTGATAGGTGAGCAAGGGGATTGTCAGAGCCATAACGAGATGAATGATTATGTAATATTCTTCCTTATATTAAGAGTGATTGTTTTTTGATTAATGTCGATTTTGTGTTGTTGGTACTGTACAATGGGACTTTGACTCATTGACACATGTTACATATGTGTAATAATATAAAGAAGAATAAGGAATTAAGAAGGGTTGGTGCTTGATGGTCTTTTGATCGTCGAAAAGACTAGAATTTGTGCTTTTGGAACGTGAATAAGTTTAAATTAGTTTTTGTGTTCACACACCATATACTTTGTGCTACACCCTTGTGTGAATGGCGAAGAACTGAAAATGGCTCAGATCGCCATTACAGGGACTTACTGTAATGTTCAAAGATACTGTTTAAAGACTTTTCTTTTTTTATTCTTTTTTCTTTTTTAAAGTAATGAATACTTTTGTTCAGATAGGACACATTAAACTGAACAAAAGTTACACTAAAGACTTTTACATTATTACAAAAAAATTATATTTCAAATAAATTCTATTCTTTTGAGCTTTCTGTTTATTGAAGAATCCTAAAATTAAATGTATCATGGTTTCCACAAAATTATCAATGTTAATGATAGAATTAAGAAATGTTTTTGAGCATCAAATCATCATATTATAATGATTTCTGAAGGTGATGATTTCATGTGACACTGAAAGACTGGAGTAATGGAGTGTGTGTGTGTGTTTATGTGTGTGTGTGTGTGTGTGTATCTATGTACGTTTGTGTGTGTGTGTGTGTGTGTGTCTATGTATGTTTGCGTGTCTGTGTGTGTATGTATGTATTTGTGTGTGTACCTATGTACGTTTGTGTGTGTGTGTGTGTGTGTGTGTGTGTGTGTGTGTATGTTTGTGTGTCTGTGTGTGTATGTATGTATTTGTGTGTATGTGTGTGTGTGTGTGTGTGTGTGTATATCTATGTATGTTTGTATATATGTGTGTGTCTGTATGTATACATATCCATTTGTGTGTGTGTTAGTGTGTGTATGTATGTATTTTTGTGTGCATTTGTATGTCAGTGTGTGTATGTATGTAAATATGTGTGTGTGTGTGTGTGTGTGTGTAAAGTTGCATTTCAAAATTCACTTAGCTTAGCAAAAATTTTAGTGAAATCAACATGATGCTTTTGTTATAAATTACTCTTATGAGTTTTAGCATCAACCATCTGTGACAGAGAATCTGTATTTTTCTGTATCAGTGTTTTAGTGACGTATGTAGGGTGTGTTTACAGAGGTGCGCGTTACAGCAGACCCTTTTACAATCTTTCAGGAAGTAAAAGGTGTTGTATCCCGTTAGAGCCACGCCAGAGACAGACAGCCAGACAATAATCCTTCACTTCCTGAGATAAACGGACCGGAGTGATGCACCATTGGCTCAGGGGTGAGAGTTGGATCATGACCCGAGAAGCCAGGAATCTACACCGATTCATCACACGTCTGATACAGACAGACACAAAACGTCTCTTAAGTCTCTTTTAAGTGAATGATGCAATAATTCACCTCCTTACTCATTATGTGTTTATATTTAAATGATTACTCAGCGTAGCATTCAGGATTTTTGTTTATTCTGGATTAGTGGTTCGCCATGGTGGCAAAAGTAAATGAGAAAAAGAGAGACAGATCTAAAGAGCGAGACAGAAAGGATAACAGATGAGAAAGGAAGTCTTTAATCCTCGCTGAAGTGCTGTGTGTTGCTATCTTCGTGCCGACTGCATTACTGCCATACCGCACCGCATGCCACAAACCTCCGCGAGCCACAGTGGGGTTGTTGTCATGGACACTTGAGACAACTGCAGCAAACTGAGGGTCGGTCTCAAACAATCTGGTCACATTTCATTGAGCTCTCTTATTCTTGACCACAACCACACCAGCTTTCTCTCAAACTCATGGGTTCTCAGATTCAGATTTTGTGCTTGAGTTTACAGTGCTGATGTGGTTATTGTGGTAGTGTGTCAGTTATGTTCTGACCAATTTACTTCCAATGAAGGAGGTTTAATATTCCTATCCCATATATTTCTTTATTCTCTCCATTGCCGTCAGGTTCTCTGGCCTGCGTTTCTCAACAGTATAGTGAGCTAAATTGATAATAGACACCACCATTGGTGCCAATGGCTCTACGATCCAGATTACAATGCTTTTGAGAAACGGAGCCTGGGGCCGTTTTTCGGTTCCAATAGTGAACCCTGATAAAGCTTTAGCACTGAGGTCATGGTGTAAGGGTGTAGGGTTTAAAACATGCCGTTATGCCCAGTATTATGGTTAAATCCGTGGTGTGCTGGTCATTCGGTTGCATTTCTGGCGTGTGACTCAGTGCTGTTTCTCAAAGCAGGTTTGTTTATGAGGTGTTGCTCGTAAAGACCCAAATGGTGTATTAACAATCATTTTCTTGCACAGACGTTGCGTGTGGTTTAGAATCACATCCAAAAAAAAACACCATACAGCTCACCACACATTTTCCTATAATTCTCGTACCTGATAAATAGCGTAAATAGGTTTTTCTTGGACTTGCGAGGCTAATTTCGAGAAATGAGTTTCCACTGTGGACTGTGACTTTTATTTTGAGTTTTATTTATTTACAAATCAACTGAGGCTCCTAAAAATACTGTGGATAATTGCTAATTGACAATGTATTGGTAAGTAGCCTGAATGTAAATATGCAAATGTTTGGTAAAAACTGTAATATTATGAAATATTATTACAATTTAAAATCAATTTGAATGTTCAGCATCACATGACCCTTCAGAAATCATTCTAATATGATGATTCGCTGCTCAAGAAACATTTATTGTTATCAATGTGGAAAGCAGTTAAAATGTTTCATATTGTTTGGAAACAATGGCATTTTTTAGGATTCTTTGATTAATTGAAAATTAAAATGTCTTAACTGTCCCTTTTAATCACTCTAATGCATCCTTGCTGAATAAGTGTTAATGTCTGGCCTGAAAGTATGCATAGCTAATGCTTATATGCAGTTATGATAAATACTTATTTTAATAACCACAGCACGACATAAAAAGATAACTTATAGAGTAAAAACATTAGCTTTGTTTTTGACAAATTCAGCCGGTTTACTTTAGAATGATTAAGCAGCGCAGTGTGGCCAAGAAGGCCAGAGTAAAGGCGAACACTATTGACTAAGTGCTGTCCTTATAAGGAAATGTGGGGAGGGGTGCAGGATTGGCCGGGGAATCGGAAGCTCAGCACTGCATTGGCTAGCGGTGTTAAAGTGACCCACTGGGAATAGAACAGCTTTCCAAATATGGAAGAGAGAATCCAGAACAGGCCATCTCAATAAAACTTTTTTTTTTTTTTTACTGGATGACTGCAGAGAAAAAGTGAAAGAAAGACACAAAAGGGATTTAGAAGATAAACTAGCTGAAGTCATTTGGAAAGGTTATTAAGTTTGCTCTGATGATGTTTTGGAAGAACAGAGTGGTCGTTTACATTTATAGATGAAAAGAGTATATTCAGCGATGAATAATTTGATAGAAAACAGAATAGTTCACCCCAAAATTAAAATCTGTACTCTTTGGAAAGTCGATGGAAAGTTAATGGGGTCTAAAACCACATTAGACCCCACTGACTTTCAGTGTAGAGACAGAAATATCTTCCTTTGTGTTCATTTTGTTTTTTGGACGGACACTCCCTTTGAATGTGTTTGTGTGTGAGTGGTGCACTTTTTTGCTGACAAGAGATGTTTGGCATATGAGACATATGTGTTTCTCTCTGACGCATTCTCGCAGTCTCAGGCACTCTGGGAATTACATTGTTTGTGGATGGGGTTATCTAGGATTGTTTTGGGCGGCTTGAAAGTTATGAGAGTAACATGAGCATTTCGTTTTTGGGTTAACTATCCCTTCAAATATTCAGTAGGCCTAAATCTTTTCTTCTATATTTAAGTAAGTGTGTACATTAATCAGTGTGTCGTGAAATGTGTCAGTTCCTAAGTGCCTAATATATATATATATATATATATATATATATGTATACATTTACTTTAAGCTTCAATATATATATTTAATATATATATATTAGGGTTTTTAGTGTAAAAAAGATGGATATACACGATTTACTTTAAATAAATTGCTTGTTGGCTATTGTAGTGACTGACACCAGCAGATATTGAGTAGCTCTTTACTGGATTTTATGAGTCACTCCTGAGTATTAGCATGAGCGTTGAAGGGGCGACTCATCTGCACCGCTGACACAAGCACACAAGTGAGCAGGAGAGGAATGTAGAAGAATTCTGAAAATAGACATTACACACCCACATAGAAATGATAACTGCACCCACACTCCCATTAGTTCCCATTTAGTCAAGAACAAAAAATGAACTGCGGGGGGATGAAGAGCCTGGAAAATGTTCCAGAACATTTTATCTACTGCAGATGTAGAAATTAAGAATTATCAATAATCGCTGTCCACAGCGCAAGATAAACACATTTATCTGAGTAAACAATCTTAGATTAAAACAATCTTTTGAAATTCAAACAGAGACTGACTGATGGGAAAAACTAAACCTTGCAGAAAATCAAAGATACCCCAGAGATAATTATAAGGTTTACGCAATGTTTTTGTTCTTATACTTGTTTGATTTGAAGTTTGCAACAAAAATGAAATGTGAATTTCTGAAATAGTTCATTTTTCTCTGCTCATTATGTGCGTGTTCAGTTTACATGGTTTAGAGGATGTTTTTACAACAAACTCATATCATTTCCAAGGGTGAGATGTTATCTGAGGTTTAGATTTGGAGGTTTAAACAGGGCAAGCGTGCGGATTAGGAGTGATGTAAGTGGCTTAAATTTCTCTTTGGATGTTTTATATTAAACATTGTGGATTTATTTTATAATAATATTCAACATTGTGACAAAGAATCATTTCCTTTTAGTTTTTTAACACATTTTTTTACAGAAACTATCTTAGTACAAGACCACCCCCTCATGAAGTGACAATAGAAGTTTTGTATGTAAAAATATAAACGATGTACAGTACATAAAACAATTTTGAAGCAAAAACATATATTTCTTGTCTAGTTTATTTGCAGTCCTGTAATTGAATGTGAAATAACAGAAAAGCACAGTCTCTTTAAGTAAAAATTTGTAACAAAGCTCTGTAAAGTATTTTTTCCCTATTTGATTATTTTATTTACCATAATATTTACCATGTTTTTGCAGTTTTTCAGACATGCCATATTAATTATACTTCAAAAAAACTGTCAAAGCTTACTTTAAAGAACTGTTAAACATGTCCTAGCTTAAATAATAAATAATTAAAACAATCAATAGATATACATAAAATAAAACTAATATTACACAGCCTACAATATTATATTTAAATAAAGTTGAGCGTGGGGACTGTTATTATGTAATTTGTAAAGGCGCAGGACTCTTATTGTGTCATGAAGCACGCAGACCGTAGTCAGTGAGTCAGAGAGAGACGCCGCGTCACTCAGCGTGTGCGCGCGCCTGCGAATATAAAGACAAGAGCCGCTGACTGAGACTCTCACACACACACACACACTCGTTTACTCACACACCTGTAAGGAATTACCTTCATGCGACGGGAATAACTTTAACCAGGTGAAAAAGCAAGGTATAAACTTTTTCTTTTTTTGATTAACTTACATTGATGAATATAGATCATTTTAAAATGTGATGCATATAAGAGAACTAGTTCATATGTAACATTTTAAGACTTTATATTTACTTGTTTTTTTTGTTTGTTTGCTCTTTGATATTTATCTTTAGTTTTTTGTTATCATGCAGGATTTTTATTTATAGGGAAAGTTGTTTAACTTGCAATAGAATTGCATTGGAAATGGACAGGGATCAATCAAAGTTCACAACTAAAGAAAAGGTTAAAGAGGGAGATGCAAACAGGGAAGATATTTCATCTGCTGATGTCATGTGTTTGCTTATGAGAATGAAGCAAGTAGATGACCTATCTGAGTGTAAAGTGAAGACAAAGAAGAGAGAATCAGAGCTCCAGAAAAGAGAAAAGAGATGGAGAAAACGATTCAGAAATTCTCTGCTCAGTAGAAATAATGCTAGTCTGTAGTTTCGCACAGGACTTTGGCAAGGAAAGTAGGTTATTCAAACTCAAAGCCTCCAAAAAATCTGGAAAAGATGTTATGTTGGTGGCTTTGTCCTTTGCACTTGTGTTCCAGGATTGAACTGTTGGATGCTCAGCACTTTAATGTGTGTATGGGTTGGCACTTGGTTTGCTTGGTGGAGTCTCGGTTCATGAAGGCCATTGTACTGACCGTTTTATTGCCAGCAGAGAGTGGTTTGGACTCCGCTTGCCTTGTTTAGGGCTTATTTCTCTTCTGAGTGTACCCCTCCTGTCTCTCTCACTCACTCTTTCCCTGCTGGTAATCCCATTTGATGGTGATGGGTGATGTCTTTTCAGCCAATCCGGAGAGGAATGTCTTCAGCTCACATTCCTACAATCCATCCATATACCCTTTCTGATATACAAAGGTATGGAGAGAGGAGGGGGATAGAGAGAGAGAGAGTGGGCGCAAGAGGGATGCAATGAGATATTCTATGTGAAAAGAAAACAGTCTGGTTCTGTTTATGTGCTGTGCATGCAATTAGAGGAAAACGGATGGGGGAGGGTTCTGAGAGAGTGATGGTGAAAGCAAAAGGGAATAATGGACTGTGCAGGTCAAGACTTTTTGACTACAGATAAATAGTGGAAGAGAACGAAACAACAGTGAATGGGTCTGAAAATGGAGTGCTGTAACTTTTCCTACGACTGCCGTGACCGAGTAGTCCTTCACACTCATTTGGCTAAATAACACACGCGCGCGCGCGCACACACACACATAACTAAATGGCAATTTCTGCCTTTATGAGTGTGTGTGTGTACATTGAACTGTTGTTTAGGGTTAGCACACAGACGTTGTTTCAAAACCAAAGAAAATCAATTATAGTAGAGACAGATACCAGTTTCTGACGTACTCGACACACTTGAGTCTGCTGACATGGGGAAAATAGAATAGTAAAATATTGTTCGCTTTGACGTGTCCTGTATAAACCATTTGTTTGTTACTGTACCTACAGACCTCAGAAGGACATGCCAAAACTTTAATGTTATAAGTGACTCTCAGAGATTTAAAAAGTCACAACCCTCATTTTAAAGAAATACTTTAAATTAATCAATCAATCGTAAAGACGCTTTATAATGTTACAAAATAAAAAAAATTCAAGCTAATATTGTTCTTTAAACTTTCTATTAATCAAATAATCCTGGAAAAAGAACATTGTATCCTGGCTTTCACAAAACTGAAATCACAGCTGTTTTAAACATTGATAGTAAGAAATGTTTCTTGAGCAACAAATCATCATATTAGAATGCTTTCTTAAGGATCATGAGTCACTGATGGAAAATTTGAGCGGTAGTTTATCTTACCCTACTTCTGCTCCCTTAAAGTTTATCTTTAAAGATGCATTAAGTTACTAACATAGTTAAAAGTAATCTTTGCCTTGTAGCATTTTAAATGACTTTTAGTCTTTTAATAAGTGCTTGTTTTTTTTAATTCAGTGATTACTTCCTCAAAAGCGTTCATTATATCTACCTGATAGCTTGTAAACATGACTTTGTTTTCAGGGAGCTTGACTAAAAAAAACTTTGGTTGTATAAAATCAACCAATCAGAATAGAGCTTTCCAGTTTTGTACTTCCCAGATCAACGAAAAGCCCTTGGGGGGGGGTCAGAAGAGTTGGAGAAGGAGCATAAAGGATGGAGAGCAGACTCACCAAAAGAGAAAGTCAGAGACACAGAGAATGCAAGATGGTGAAATTAGAGAATCGAAAAGGAAAGCATAAAAGTGAGAGTGTGGGAGCTGGAGAAGAAAAACCTCTCTTTTATTTTGGCCTGATGTCTTTATGGAAAGTTGGACATTTCCTCTAGGAGTCTGGTAGGGAGTGCAGTGCATGTAGAGCCGCTTGGCTTGGGTGGGAGCCGCATGGTGAGATCAGATCTGGGTCAAACTGCTCCTAAAGTTGGAACACGCTCTACTAATATCAATGTAATCTGAGAAAAGACCTGAAAACGTGCACTTCTAGACCTTTTGTGTGTGTGTGTGTGTGTGTGTGTGTGCACGCATTCAAATGCTGTGTTCTTTTGACCTTAGAAAAGCTAAGAGCCAGAATGTACCGTTGAACATCTCTGGAAGTTATGTTCACCTTAACATGGCAAAAATCTGAATGATTTTATGCACATTAGTGGTGAAAGAATGAGATTGTGAATCCCGCTCTGTTGTGTGAGTGACAGCACTGCTATTACGTTCAGATTTAATGGAAGGATCAGATGGAGTCTTCCACTCTGACTGTGCGCTGTTTAATAAATTGACTTTTTCGAAGGGTGTGTGCGCGTGTGTATGAGCATCTACAGGGAATGAGACACACTAGACCGATACCGCAACATGATGAGAGACTTTTTCTTCTGGTCTCATTGCAATTTAAGAACTTAAAGCTCTGGAGTATTGTAGGGCTGGTCTGTAGATTGTCGTTAAACGAACAAGAGCTGTTGCTGTTTCAATGGTTTGCGTGACTGTATATCGGGTGTATTAGGATCATTGTGAAATGGGACTATAAAAGAAAGCTGAAGCCAGTGTACGTGAGCTGACGGGGGTTTGGGTGTGGTTCTAATTCAAATGTTAATGTGCTTTTAAAGATCGGGGGTTGAAATGGTGAGTTTGGTGTAATGCATTGACAGATAACTAATGAATAGGCAACAATTTTATTGTACAAAACTATCATAGTCCTAAAAAAAACAAGATCTGAAGACTAAGTATATATTTTTGTTAAAGTGCTGTTTAGATGGCTGTAGTAGCAGAGTTTTAAAGTACCGTAGATCAATTCAGAGATGCAACTTTTCCAAAATTGAGCCAGAAACACCAGCTCGGATGCTTTAGCCAATGCATCGTTATTGAGGGGTTGAACGCGCTTAAACCCAAGGACAACCGGATTCAGGACAGGGTTAGTGTGGCGTTGATGTCAGTTGTGCTGCTTTATATTTTTGCGGAAAACATGACAAAAATTCTTTAAGATGTTGATGAGTAGAATGATCAATTGAACAGATTTGTTTGAAATGGGAAAATGTTTTTTTAAATATTCTAGTTGACTTTACGGTCACACTTGTTCAATATAGTGCAGTCTCTAGAATAAAATGATTAATTTCTTTAAAAAAAATTTGCTATCACCACACATTTGAACAGCAGTGTAGTTATCTATAAACATATTAACAATCTATACTGTTGCCCAACTACATTTACAGTAGTACCTCAAGATGCGAAAGGCTCAACTTACGAAAAATCCAAATTACGAAAGCAAAGACAAATAATTTACTGCTCTACATACGAAAGGTTTCTGAAAGTCCGAGATTCGCCCCATAACAATTTTGAAACTCGCGCCACACGCCGCCATCTTAGTTATTGTAGACTCGTCACCATACTCACCACCAAGCCATGAGATCCTTCTCTCTAATTGGACCGCATCTCTCCCATCATGCATCTTCTATACGTACATGCTGGCGTGCTTTAGCTCAGCCACTCCGCACCCGAAACTTTACGTTATCTGCCGTTTGTCCTCCTCCTCTGCCGCCACTTTTGGAGATAGCTTACCTTTCGAGTGAGGCTTCGACTTTTTACGTTATTTCATTGTTTATAGGTCAATTTAGCTTTATTATGAAATTTAATGGGGTGTTTTTGGAGGGCTTGGAACGGATTAGCCATTTTACATGTAAAATGTGTTCCAAGATACGAAAAACTCATTATACGAAGGCCGCCTCGGAACGGATTAATTTCGTATCTCGAGGTACCACTGTATTTAGACTTTTTTTTTTTTTTGGAGATTATGGAGAATTTCCATTTTGATTACTTAAACAGAAAAAGGAGATGTTGTTTCAGACGTTCATCCATCGGTCCAGCAGTCTCATAGGCTGCCAGCTTGCTAAATCACTGTGTAGTCAGACAGCCAATGAATCATTTATTTCTCCAGACACTGACATGGAATCAATCAACTGAATCAATCATATTTCAACATTGAATCAGGTAGTTAATATAGCTAATTATTACTTTGCGTGTTGCACCATCATGGCCCTGGGCAATGACGATGACTTGATGGGTGTAGTTCTAGCTGAATCCAGGTGTGCTGCTCTGCATTGTGTGTTTCTAGATTGTTTCAGTGTCTTCCCGCATGCTCCTTTATCTCGGTTTGTATTCACTATTGGATAAATGCATTTCAGCTCTTGCACATCATCCTCCTCAGCAAAGGTTTAGTCACCACAGTAGTGTGTTGTAGTCCGCTGTATTAGGATAAATCTTTAGTCCTCTTTCGTAGCCTAAAACAAAATACATCATGTTGGAACATTTTTGAGATTATAAACCTGTTTTTCTCATTATTACACCTTAGTCCTTATTTTCTCATTGCATGGCTTGCATGTAGGTGCTCAGCGAGTCCTCTAATTGGCGAATATTTAAACTCAACAACTTCCTGTCCATTTGTAGCTTCTTCCTGTGACAGCAGCTGGTTAGAAACAATACAAACTCCATTCAATGCGCACAGCCAAAACAAAACTGCTTAAGCTGACTGCAAAAGACTCACTTTTAGATATGACACGTTATCATAAAATTGCTGTTGTATAGTTATAGATTTTTGGTGACTGTAAACACCTGGATATGTTCTCAGATTGGATCAGTCATGTTTAGAGGAGCAGACCTGAAGTTTTTAGAAGATGCTGCTGTAGGACTGAGGAAAAAGATTCAATAAAAAAGAGAGGAATACACTGACCTCGTTGTTTAGTCATTCTGACTAACTGTTTGATGCGGTGACATTAAAAGTCTGGAAAGAAGCTAATGGGTGGACTAATTAAACCACAATTGGCACTGAACCGTATCTTGCCATTATTTCGTAAAGGGCACATTTACTTTATGTGGTCATTTTCACAATTTTATAGGGGCACAGATGCCACTGACACGCACAAAAAATGCTTCAAAGCTAACAAGTGCACGTCTGACCTTCATGTGACAATTGTTTTAATGGCGTAACAGATTGTGTGTAATGCAGTGAACATCATCTGCTCTGGATTCTACATTATGGTGTGGAGGAGAGAAAGACGAACTAACTCCTGTCAGAGAAAGATTAAACAAAAGGCCCTTATTTTTCTGCTCTTATGACTGTGACTTTAGAAGTGGATTCTAAAGAAAAGAACAGGCTTTATATTAGGATAGGCTGTAATAGACCTCAACAAAGAATAAATATAATTTAGTAAAAGATGAGCTTTAAACGCCAATATACCACAAATGACTAATAGTTTTGACTACAAAACACCAAAGTCAGTGTAAACCATTTACCTACAAACAACTCGTAGATTTATTTGGGACATTTAAGGAGTTTCTAAAATCTCTGAACAGTTTACTTCTAAAACAAGACTACTTTGACAACTCAAAGTGTGATTATGCAAGGTCAAGCACTTCTCTGGATTTCCCATAAAACAGTAGGAGCTGGATTTCAGTAAGTGTGTTTTATATACATGTAGCTAAATTAGACAGGAATGTGTGTAATTGCAGGAATCTGAGAGAGTGTTTTGTGTCTGCTGAGGGGTCTGCTTCATCTCCACTAGTAACAAACCTTGTAATTTGGCAGAAAATTGTTTGGGTTACTTCATGTAACCTTTGACAGAAGGCTGTTATTATTTAAGCTGTGCTGCGTGCTATCAGCATATGGACGCGGCGCCATGTGCACCTCTTCCATTAGCATCTCTAAATCATTCAAACTATGACACAACTGACCCTGAGTCCAGCAGAGCTGTATTCAAAAAACACAGATGTGGTTGGTGCCGTGGGCGACGTGAGTTTGAATTGCAACTGTTCCCATTCTTTCCCTTCCATTGCTAAAATAAGAGGCAAAAATGTCTTGTCTAGCTCTGCCATGATTTATTTATAATGTTGGAGAACCTACTTTGAAACTGTACAGTAGTGTTCCAAGTCAAACTCGCTTTTTGAATTAGTTGGCGACATGTTCAGATTATTTAATCCGAGATCTGGGATTTAAGCATTGAAGGTTCCTGAATTGAATGAACGCACAAACACCAACGTGTGTGTGTATATGTGTGTATGTATATATATATATATAATACACACACTACAAAAAAAAGACTTTGATTGCATCCTACAATGGTCTACAACATCAGCAGCATTTAAGTAAATTAATTTGCCATAACACAAATCTGACTGAATCTTTTTTCTTTTTTTTTTTTATCCGTTCATATACGTGAAACAAATTGGCAAGGGACAATTCCAGTTATATTTCCATTTTGAGCTTGGTTCGGCACGGCATTCTCAGCTTGTGTTGGTAGAATGTGTTTAGTAACGTCACCCTGACTTTACAACCCTGAATTTTAGGCGAATATAGTGTATTTGTTAGGCTCTAAAGATGCAAATCAAAGTAACCGTTGTTTGTGATGTAATAGTTGAGGGGAAAAACATAACATGCTTATTGGAAAAATAGCAAACTACTTTAAAGAATGTATTTAAGTTAGTGTCACTACATGTACATACTTAGTTTGCTGCTTATTTTGTACTCGTCCCTTCAGATTTGAATTTGTTTGTAATGAATTAACATAATTTGATGCAGGAAGGTACCGTAGGAATTTCTATTTGTGGACTCTGGGCCTTTTAAGGCAAACTGATTATGTCAGTACCGGCTGACCTCCCTTCATCAACTCAGGTTTACTTGTGAAGAATCCCAGAAATGCAAAAGGAAAAAAAAATAAGCACAGAATTCTACAAGAGCTATTTTTAGATTGAGCATTATGATATTCCTTGACTGCTGGAAACTATTAAGTGGTATTTCTTGAGGGGCTTGTAATGCCAGACCTCCACCGGCTGTTAACCAGCACCTTTCACTTTAGGGGAGGAGGTGGAGGAGAGAAGAAATGCAGAAGGATGGAGGAAAAATACTAGATTAGATTTGAAAACTGTTTGTAAAAATGAGTGGATACGAAGGGAGACGTGGTGATGGAATTTGTAAAAGTGTGAAGGGATTAAAAGAAAGGGAGGAGGGAAAGCGTGACCCAAAGACAGAAAGAAAAGTGAGAGTCTAGCCGCTGGTGCTTCGGACTCCTAACAGAGCCAAAAAAGGAATGAAAGCAAAGCAGCACAGGCATTCCAAGTTCCTTTCACCAGCTGCCAAAGTATTCCTGTAAAAGTGCTCTTTTGACGGCTTCTCGAACATACAGACTGGGAAAAAGGATGGTTTTCATGGGTCACTTTTGCCTTTTAATGTTGCTCAAATCACCATTTGTGCAGCCAAAACAAAGTTACGTCATTTAATCTATTATTTTCCTCAATGAATCCATTTATTTTAACTTGTGCTCTAGGTTTTTGGTTAAGGCTTGGCAAAGTATTAAGAATACAAACTGAATACTCCCCTTCTCTTTTTCTTGACCCCCAACTCAGAGGATTTATCTGTTGAATGGGAGGACTTCCACCTCCATTACACGAAAATTAATAGAACGAGGGAAAACGCGGTGACTCATTAGTCAACATCTGGAAATGATTAGGTTAAATGGGGCTTGGAGTGTGGCTGGCCTACCACCCAGATCCCCCTTGTGAAATGCACACAAACATGCACATTTGAAGTTACACATTTACTTCACGTCTTGAAATTCTTTACCGAGTGACTGGCAGAAAAGCATTGAATGGGCCTGTTGGAAGCCAATGATAAAATTTCTATGAAAAGCATCTGGACTTGGTTATTGGTTGAAGGTTATCCATTTGAGGCTTCCAAAAAAGAGTTGCAAAAAACAACAAAAGGCAGCAGGAGAGTGGTGTTGAGGCTGCAAAAGAAGAGACTAATTATGTTTTTAACTTGCGTCTTCAAAGTATGCAAGAATTTGGAAAGCTGTAGGCAGCAAATATCTGTCGTTTAAGAGAGAAAAGGACTGTGTGGATGTCAATCCAGTGTTTTTGTGGATGTGGGTGAACCATGACATTTGACAGATACAATGCTTAATCATCAGCCCGTACCCATATAAGCACAACACAACGCTTAAGATTTTAAGATTTCTCTACACTGTCAACAGCATGTAAACCGCAAGAAAAGGCAGTTTAAACTTTTCCCAAGATAGCATATCACTCGCTTCTCAGTGAGTTTTAGCTTCCTTCCCAGAAACTTAGCACAAATATACAGTCATACATAACCACACAACAACCAGGCATGAAACTTTACTTTATAGTAGCGCACACTACACTACTTTTTGCAGGCTCTGGAGTTCTTTTGGGCCATGATATTGTGAGGATGATACACTGACCCTGAGAGGGCCTTTCATGACATCACTCGCTGAACTATGTGTGTGGCTCTCCATCTCTAATCAATCAGTAAAGGAAATGTATCAAGCGCAACGTCATCAGTGTAACCTTTGATAACAAAGGGTAATTTCGCTTGTTGTTTGACCATCTTGGACCAGCTATCAAACCGTCTTCATCTTGCTAATAACCAACTAGGAACCAGCTACCATGTTGGTTTTATAAAAAGGTTACTGCATAGTGAAAGTAAAAATGAAAAGGATAAGGACATGCATTTCCAATAAAACCTTAATATACTAAGCAGATTCACTTATTATGTAGTAAATCGTTGTTTCATGTCAGTATGTTTAACATTTGACAGGAATGCTGCATTTCGTAATTTTATAATTGTGTACACGGTTATATTTAGCCAGGTTTATTTCCAGCAAACATGCTTTCTAAACATTGTCTTAAGATGTGTTGACGTTAGTTCAGGTAATGTTTGTCAGGTTGTGCAATTTGTATGATTAGAAGGTTCTGATATCTGACAGACTCTTGTAGCAAAATGCGTGTAGTGTGATGCTAAACAGTCCTTTTTTTTTAATTGCAGGAACGCGGCACAACTGAAGCAGCTTCAAGATCAGATCCTTCTAGAGCAGCAGCAACCGCTTCCCTCTCCTCAGGAAGTCCCGCCTCCATCTCCACCTCTCCCACCTCCTCCCTCCTTCCAGGAGCTGGAGAGTAGCACCATGCAGACAAGCACCTTCAACTATGCCCGACCCAAGCAGTTCATTGCTGCCCAGATTCCCACAACAAGCGGTGGACCAATTGGATACAGCACGCAGTCCTCGACTTCCTCGAGCTCCAGTCCGCTGTCCCCCACAACGTCCCACAAGCCCTTCAGCCGAGTTACCCTTCTGCCCTTCCAGCAGCAGCCAATACTGTCCAAAGGAAGCAGCGTGGAGTCTCCCAGCTCACCTTCCTTCCCGCCGCCCCCTCCACCTTTTCTCAGCTCCAGCACTCTGTCCTCTCCTGCTGGCTTGCCACAAGACTTCCCTCCACCCCCTCCTCCGCCACCTATCACATCTAGCCCCACCCGCTCCGACACCTCTTCGCCCTTCACATCCGTTCCCCAATCACCAGCTGGATTTCTGGTTTCGGTGCTCCCCACCTCACCTCCACCACCACCACCAATGAACGCGCTTGGGCTGCCCAAGGGTAACGGCACAGTGTAAGTACCCACAATCATGTTAGTTAAAACGCATTTCAAATGGTTCTCGATTCGAAGGTGTGCAGTCATTCTCTATACTAGAGCTCTTGATTAAGTGCTCAGTCTTTATAGAGCACTGAAAGGGCACATAGTGTGAACACTTGTGGTAATGAGTAATTTGGAGGGCAGCTCCTGCTTTGCAGCTGCATGGAAAACATGTACTGTATGCATTCTTATGTGGCATGTTTATGGAGACACCGGGATCAATGGGAGCTGAGGAACCTTGACGGTCAGGCCTGTTGTATTACAGAGGTTTCCTCTCATTCTCAATCCTGCAGAAATATGAAGCACATTGGTTCACAGTTGAGAATGAATGCCTTTAAAGGGATGACATTAATTTGTTCATTCAACCTCAACTGGTTTCAAACCTGTTTGACCTTTCTTATGTGCAACAAGAAAGGAGGAATTTTTACAAAATGCCCATGTTTTTTTTTGTAAAGTAGATGGTGGCCACTGACCTCCAAGAAGATTAATTATTGATTAGTTTGTGTTGCCACGGATGGAACACACACTGTGTTCATCGAACACACTGGATGAGTGAGATTTTTGTTAGCTATGGTAGAAAAGATTTTGAGATAAGGACTTTTGTTACCTCAAAGCTATTGAATGGCTTTAGTCTAAAACCGTTTACAATCTAAATCTAATTTTATGGTCCTTTTGTCACTTTGGAGTTCATAAAGCGGACCTAAAATATTTATATTAATTGAGAATTTTAACTTTTGTAATTCAGCTAAATAGAAGAACCTAAATTACCCCAAAAAAATAAATTGAAAGCTGAAAATATAATAGCAAATTCAAATGCTGTAATATTATTATGCTTTTATCCAAAACAATTTGCATTCAAGGTACACATTATTATAATATTAATTCTATATTATATTAGAATGTTAAAGTATAGAATTAACTAGTAGCTTTGAATTATTTTATTTTTTTCCACAAAGTATGTTATTCAAGACTTGGTGTTTAAACACAACCAAATTATTTAAACTGTTTATTTAGATAATCACCCTGTAACGTCTTACGATATTGTCCCTCTCTCCTTCATACTCACAATCTGCACCTGGCATTTACAGAAACGTATTTATTTTTATTCTTCTGCAAGTGAATTGGATACAAGCTAAATATCTCAGTGATTCCAGAGATTGATTGTTACTCATGACGTATGATTAGGATCTTCAGTGAAGATGATCTGATGAAACTCGACTATAGCACTCATCCAGGGTCTGTGAGTTTTACTTCAAAGCTACTGCTCCTGTCCTCCACCTCTTCATCTCTTATTTTCTGTTATCTCCCACTAGTTCATTCCTCTCTCTCTTCCTGGCATTCCAGAGCCAGAGGGGGAAAGATAAGAGACCACTGTGGAATTTTAAAACGCGTACTCGCAAACAGATAACAAATTATTCTTGCTTCCCAGAGCATAAGCAAAAAATATTTCCCACATTCCTCTGGTCAATGGTTAACTTTTATAGAAGCTCTATTTGTTTGTTTGTGCGCTTTAATCCAAGCTGCACTCAAAGGTCTTTTTGGTCCGTTTAATAAAACACTTTGGCCACAATTTCTTGCTTAGTCTGCAGTCTTTTTTTTTTTTTTTTCCCTTCTCAATATTTTCTGAATGTGTTTTATCAGGGCTCTGCCACGTAAGACTACACCCCGCACACCGCGCACCATCTCTGATTCAGATATCCAGGGCTCCAAAGATGCTGTCATACAAGACCTGGAGAGGAAACTGCGTTTCAAAGAGGAGAGACTCAGCAATGGACAGCAGGTACTGTGTGTGTGTGTGTGTGTGTGTGTGTCAGAGGCCTTGTGTTTGGAATACTAAAGAATTACAGTAGATCATTAATGGTACTACCATACTAGCCTTAATGGCATTACCATGATTATAATGTTTATGTACGCCACCATTACAACCAATAACATGAGTGTGCTTGGTAACACATTGTTATTAAAGGCTTCAATAAAATTCCATAATTCCCATTAAAACTCTTGACCACCTTCTGTCAGGGCACATAAAAACAAGGAATTGAGCTAAACTGTTCTTTTTCATACTGAAATGGTGTATAAATAATACTTGTTCCAATTTACTTTCATTGTATTTTTAATATTTTATATGGTGAGTGAATTGAACCTAAAATAAAAGTAACTTAATTTGACTATAAATCTAACGCTCCTCAACACTGGAATATACTGAAGTGCAAAGGAGATTCAAGTGGCATGATGAAGTTTTGTTAAATTTCATATGTAAAATTAAAAATCCTCTGAATGCGTAAAGGTAAAATGTTTCCCCCCCATATGTGTTCTCTGTAACATTTCATACAAAATCTGCTTGATGGAGAACATTACCTTCACCCAACTGATATTGTTACTCGCTCCCAGTAGAAGCCCTAAAATCAAGCCCACCAAGCAAAGTAAAACCCACCACAGGTTCAACACTACTAATAGCTTTGAATTCATTAGTACGGGAGACCAAATAATCCTCATGCTTTTGCTTGTGTGAGTGCGTTTCCTCGCACACTAACCCAGGCTCTGATAGATTAATCCTGCTTGCTTTCAGAGGTTAACCTATGAGGAGAAGATGGCTCGCAGGCTGCTGGGCGCTGACAATGCCGCCACAGTGTTTAACACAACACAACAGGTGGAGGAGGAGCCAGTTACACAGGTATACACACACACACACCGATTCACACATGCACAAGACACAAACCCACCTACACAATGTCCCCACTGTGTCACAGTAAACAAAGCAGTTGTTCATAATTGGTTGGCTTTTTAAACATGGGTTGTAAACCAAATGCATTCATAAATTTGTACCCACACTTTTTCCACTGTACCACTTGGTGGGTGAATGCCGTTTAGAGCGTTGTGGTTTGCCTGCGTGCTTGTAAATGTCTTAATTCAGCTAATCGCTACAAGCTCCTGCATGTGCTCGTACATATGCATTAGGTACGTACCGGTAATAAAGTGATGTCATTTTGGCAAGGAGAGTGTGTTGGCAAGCTGTTTTGGAGGTAAGTAGGTACGTTCATAAAAACAGGATTTGCATCACAACACAAACATGCACTGACAATAATGTGTGTGACTATGCACTTTTGTGCAGGATGTGACATCATCCTCAACCCCCCCCTGCCTGTTTTCTGATCTCTCTCTGCAGGAAGGCAGCTCAGCTGACTCAGAGTCTGTCCCTCAAAAGGTTATTTATCCTCATCCTGTCCATTATAAACATCATGCAGCGGCCTGTCTGTCGTCCTCATATTTCACTCCTCTGTCTCACTGCTGTATTTCCTCTCGCTTCACCTCCTGAGACCACCCCTGATTGTTTAATTGTCTCACTCCTCTGTGTGTGGTCACCCCCATGTTTTGGCCAGTCACTACTGTGTGTGATTGTGTTTACTCGATCCACCATGTTGTCTTATGCGTCTCTGTTTATGGAATATCTGAGTCCTGAGTAATGATCGTGGTAAAGTCTTTGACGGCGTTTATGACAGTGACTATATTGTAGTCTCCGGGAAAATCATCAAATATGAAGATTTACACTGCAGTCTTTCTAAAATGTATACAGCAGTGTATTCAGTGTTTTAATTACACCAAACTCCTGGGGGGAGGGTCCGATGACCTCAGTATATTGTTCTATAATGAAATATTTTATTCACAGGTTTCATTGTTCATTTTTGCTGTTGTAAACCGTCCGTTTGCTGATGAAGATAAATTGATGTAGTATTTAACGTTTATGCATTTGGCAGACTCTTTCATCCAAGAAACACATTGACATTCTAATCAGTTCATGCTTCTGCTACAAATCGAACCCATGACCTTGGGGTTGCAAACGCCACACTCTATTTGAGCTACAATCAGTCTTTTAGAGACCATAATACCTCAGTTTACGAGTTTAATTCGTTCCAAGAGCGAGCTCGTAACTCAAAATTCTTGTACACCAAAACAATTTCTCATAAGAATGCACTAAAAATCACTCTTCGTTCCACGTGACCATAAATGCCCTAATAACTGTATTAATTACAGTTAAAATTATAACCATTAAGAGCTCATAAATACAAATTAATAATTGACAATAAAACTCTAAAAATACTTGACAACGTACTGTAACGTGCACTTTAGCTTTGAGTAGCGTCGGGATGGAGACGAGAAGAGGGGGTTTTACTGCTCAGAGGGAGAATTTCGTACCTTCTCTCATCTTGAGAGCCATTGTCTATATGCTGTACTGTACGTATATATTTCACTACATGAACAACAGCAATCACAATTAATGTTAACAACACGAGGTAAAACCGCTGTATATCACTTATAAAAGTATCACTGTGGTGAATGATGCAACCAAACAGAGCGTGTGAAGAGGCTATAGGCTGTGAGAGGCTGTCGTTAGGAAGATACTGACTGTTAGGACTCTTCCACAAAAAATGTGGATGCGAGAGGAAAAATCATCGCACTACGATACAATGCTCGTACACCGATTTGCTCTTATACAAAGTCACTCGTAAACCGAGGTATTACTGTATTTTTATGGTAGCCTATATCTTAAACTTGAGTCATATAGTAGCACTTTTGATTTTCTTTCATTTATTGGAAACAACAATGTTTTAATTGTGAAAAACCACACAAATTTGAGCTGTATAGTTTGTTTCTTCTCCCCATAGAAATGAATGGGTAAATATTCTAACCCAGGGCCCTAATATACTGTACAATGCATTACTGGATATATCTTTGAGGATAAAGAACTAGATATTAAGGGGTGCTTTGACTGGGACTAGGGGTCCATGTCAACTAACTTTCATTAGAGTATTAGTAGACCGTTAAGTTGGGGTTGGTACAATAAGATTACATGTAGTTGCAAAGCAGACCGCAATACTCAATTGCTGCTAGTTGAAATGTACCCGTAGTTGCAAAGATACTTCTAGTTAGTAGAATCTCTAAAGTGGAGTCAAAAAATAGTGTTACCATTTCTAAATATCCTAAAATATTAGTCATTTTTCTTTTTTCAGTGGTCAATGCAGGTTAGCGATCATTATAAAAGCATTTGAACACCAAGCTGGTCCATCATATGTTCCAGTGAGCTGTGTAACATTTGAGTAATCCATGAATTGTTCAAGATCTTGAAAAGGGCAATTTTTTTTTTTTGGGGGGGGGGGGGGGGACTGTGCTGGGTGCCTAACATCTTCATGTGTCATGTTCCTGCTAACTGATCAGGCACTGGTGACCACATGCATGTGCTTTGCACGTTTCCAACCCTCGAATGGAGACACTAAAATGCACATGCTTCTCTTCCTCTGAACTGTGAGAAGTGGATATGCTGTTAATGTCATGCCATAAATTTATAGTGTGCTTAGAACTCAACACACGTCCTTTGGCAAATAGCAGTCGTCTGTGTGTTTGCATAGGATATGTGTGTGTGCGTTTATGCTTTTGGGAGGATGTGGCTGGACGTGCAAGAGAACAAGGAGGGGGTGCGTTGGTTGTCTACATATGTCGTTATGATGGTGTGTGTGTTTCTGCAGCTGTGTCTTGAACCTGCAATTATTGTTGTGATGTGTCATCAGCGCACACTTTTCACCAGATGTTCCTTCTGGCTGCAGAGTGGAATAAAAAGAAACCGAAGACAAGAAACAGACCAGATGAAAGGGCAAAAAGAGTGAAATAAGAGTTGGATACGAGACTGCACAGTGATGAGAGGATGTGTGATTGAATGAGTTGGTAACTTGAGAAGGTCATAAATTAAAGTCTTTTGTGTTTGTATGTGTGACAGGAATATAAAGTGTCCAGTTTCGAGCAGCGGTTGATCAGCGAGATTGAGTTCCGTCTGGAGCGTTCGCCTGTTGAGGAATCCGACGATGATGTTCAGCATGATGAAGACGCACCAGGAGAGGTCGCACCCTTCTTCGATCAGAAGCTCAAGCACTACAAGGTCTTTGAAGGCATGCCTGTGACCTTCAGCTGCAAGGTCATCGGAAACCCCAACCCAAAGGTCAGAGGCCATCACATGCTTATTTACTAGAGCTGTAACGATACAATCGAATATTCGGTGCACCGAATATTTCTCTTCTGGCGAATACGTATCGTATTCGCGAGGCTATGAACCGAATATTGGCGAATACAACCTGAACTTCAACTTATGGTCCGGTAGGCATAAAAAACGAAATTTCTTCCAAAAGCATGATTAAATCGGCACGCTTTTCAGTGCAGACGTTCGGGAAGTAAACACTGACTAAAACGGAAACGATCGCTCATAGTGACATGCGCAGTGGCTGGCGAGTCACTGCTGGGCGAGTATGGAAGGGAGGTAACTCTGCTCGCGAGTATGAAAGGGTGGTATTGTTCGGCGGAGGTTACGACATCTGGCAAATTCATTAAAATAATTATAAGAAATTGCCATTTTTACTTGGGCTGATTCAAATCTTGATTATATCTTCCTAGTATGAGGAAATCAGCTCAATTCATAACGCTACTGCATTTAATATAAATTATCGTATGCATTGAAGTAGCGACAAGCCGTAGTGCAGTCTAGCATATATTCCCGCCACCATGTCGGACCTTTTTCCTTTCCAAAGTTACTTAATACTAATTAAGTTAAATATTTGGTTTTAAATGCCAGGGAGGCTATGTATTGTAAGCTGTGTGACAGTGCTGTGAACTGCCTAGTGTATAATATTGTTGTTTGTACCTGGATGCATCTTTGAACTCAGTATGAACTGGTAAAGTCATTAAAGTGATGGTAAAATAATGTTTTTCTTTTCATGAAGTGTGTATTCGTGAATAAGTATTCATATTCGTAACCCTGTATCGTGATACGTATTCGTATTCGCCACCTGCCGTATCGTTACAGCCCTATTATTTACACTTCTTGTTGCTTGTAAGCAGATTCTTATCTAAGACTTTCTCAGCAGCTAGTTATCCCCAATATTTTAGCATATTAATTCTGATATACTGTCGCAGGTAATGTGGCTAAAAAGGCCTTAAGGTTTTCAGTCTGTAAAATGAGGACGTTAAATTGATAAGACATGTTACAAAGCATTTATTTGAAATCTAAATCTATGCTTTTGAACTTTTATATTCATCAATAAATCCTTTTAAAAATATATCATGGTTTCCACAAGAATATTATCATTTTGAAAACTGTTTTGGTGCTTTATGATGTTTCTTGACCACCAGATCAGCTTATTGGAATAATTTCTGAAGGACAATGTGACACTGAAGACTGGATTAATGCTGAAAAATCTGCTTTGCATCACTGAAATAAACTCCGTTTTGAAATATTAAAAACAATTTTTTTTATTAATTTAGTAAATTGTATTTTTGCTTGTATAAATGCAGCCTTGGTCAGCAAGTTTTTTTTTACTTTGTCTTGCAGTAAAAAAAACATTTTCATTACACACCAGTTACTTTTACAGATTATTTTTCATAATGTAACATATAAGAACATCTTTTCATTACACTCTGTGGCCTTATGTAATTTGTTTTGAAGATTCATTAGTGGTTCACAGTATGGAGGTTGTTTATTTTACGTGCTTCGCAAAGTGATGTGTTAAGGTTTTATAGGAGAGGAGCCTGGAAAGCTGGGATTGGTGGTGGAGTTTATCATTATGATTTCATCAGAAGCTCTGCTTCACTTCTAAGATTCCTGCCATATATGGCTGTCTCTTGTTCATTGTGTGTCTCTTTCTGGTTACCACGCGACCATAATGACTGTGTGATGACAGCAGACTTGGTAACAAGACTGATGAAAAAGTAAGGGACAACTGTACAAACTTTGTAGTGTTACATAATCCTGTTTGTGTTAGGTGTACTGGTTTAAGGATGGAAAGCAGATTTCTAAGCGCAGTGAACACTACCGTATCAGCCGTGATCCGGACGGCACATGCTCCCTGCACACAGCTGCTGCCTCACTCGATGATGATGGGAACTACACCATCATGGCAGGAAACCCAGCGGTGAGATAAAGAGTGTCTCTTGTATATAATAGACAATAAACAATATTGAAAAGATTGCAGACTTTTAAAATAAAAAGAGAACAAAGCTAACCCCACCTCAAACTGATGAATTGCCTGCATTTACGCATGCAACACACGAGCGTGCATTTCTTGGAAAATTGGAGACTAGTCATCCTCCCACATTGCAAAAGACGATATTTTTGCAATATTTTGTTTTCTTTCCTTGCAGTAAAAGATTACTTAATTTGTTCGTTTTGCTAGGGAAAATGATTAATTTTATTCGAGTTTGATCCCATTGATTAACTCCCTCTCACGTACACACACCCACTCGAAGGGGATAGTCGGCTTGATCAGTGTTTTGGTGGAGACTGATAAACATCAGTAGTCAGGAGGAAGTGACTGACCAAAAGGAAGAGAATTAGTACAGCCTTTAGAAGGGTCAAAACTCACACTATCACACACACTGACCCTAAGAAGAGATTAACAAGTACTATGGCTTTCTTTACTTATACTCTCTATACATGTTCTGTCTTTCACTCTCTTAGGGGAGAGTGAGCTGTACTGGAAGGATGATGGTTCAGGCTGTGAACCAAAGGGGGAGAAGTCAGCGCTCTACACCTGGACACATCCGCAGGTATACAAGTCATGTGGTTTCTAAGCATGCACAGCCAGTGGATTGAAGAAGGTCTAGGATCAGGTTTGTTTTATGGGACTAGCACTAATAGAGGGTGTGCCCCATCTAAAGGACACCTGTGTATTTTGGACTATTATAAAAGGGTTAAGTTAAGAAGTCTTTTGTACCAAATAGAAGATGTGAATCTTTTTCAAAGGGTGGGGTTTCCTCTGGTTTAGATTTCTGGCCATTCAAACCTTTGAGTTCCTTTTATATTTGATTGACGGTCAATAGTCTCTGAAGGCAGTCCCTACACATGCTCTCCATGGGAAAAAAAAAAAAAAAAAACTTTAATTCCCCCTTCCTTTTAATATAACTATATTACAATTCTATAGAAATGTTGTCATTTCAGCATTGTTGAATTAAGTTTTTGTAAAAAATTCTATGCCACCTTTTTATCCAATCTGATGGATATAATACTGCTTTTATGTAAATATCAAGGTGAACAATTTATATGACGTTTATTTAAACTTTTATAAATGGGTTTTAATAAACACAACTTCCACATTGAATTGAGTCCGTAAAGAGGCAGCAACTGATACACTTTCTGTTTTCTCCCAGACCACGCTCAAGGTCCAGAGACAGTGGTGATGAGAACGAGAACATTCAGGAACGTCATTTCCGCCCTCATTTCCTGCAGGCCCCCGGTGACCTTATTGTGCAAGAGGGTAAACTCTGCCGCATGGACTGCAAGGTGACCACACAAACACTGTCACACTCACTTTAACACCATCAATGACTAGTGACCATAACGCTTATTACATGGTTACTTCACAAATAAATAAATGCATGGGAATCTGAGGCTGGAGGAAAGATTTTATCTGGGGAAAAAGGTTTCCTCCCTCTGCATTCTGAAGAAGAAAAAAAAAAAGTAAAGTTCTGAAATGAATGACCAGCTGGAGTTATCCACAGTTTTCTCTCTCTTTCTCCTATTCTTGAGTTTTCTTCTTTCTCTCAGATGTGTTTCCATTGGCTTACCGCTGTCTCTGAAGTGGCCTCTCTGTCCTTCCTCCCTCTGTCCCCACACACACACACCTGTCTTTTAATTATTTTATTTTCTGTGCTTTTTACTTTGACCGTCTTCACACACATTTTTGTGCTTTCCACAAATTTGGCATCTAATCTTCTATACTATATATATTTTATATAAATGGCTAACCGTTTGGAGTAAGGTTTAACTCTCATTAGAGTATTAGTAGACTGGTTAGGGTTAGTAGAACAAGTTTTCCTGTAGTTGCAAAGTTACTTGTCATCAGAATATCTCTTACGAGACCATCAAAATAGTGTTGGCAAATATTAAGCAGACAGTCTACTAACTTGACATGTAGCTGCAAAGTTACTTATTTAATTGATAGAAATCAAAAGGCATTCTTCTGTCTCTCGCTACACCCCACTTTCAATTCATTCTACAGTATCTCGTATCTGGTCTATTTCTTTCTCTCATGTACTTGTGTAACTGTAGTATTACATTCATTTGCTGTATCGCTGCCCATGTCTGGCTGTGAACTGCAAATGTTAGAATAAAGGCTCACTGTCACATGGAGGGAATTATATTCTATAAAAAGACCCTGCTCGGTAATGCACTCGTGCACTGATCCCTTAATGTCAATAGTATTTATAGAGCTGCATTTTTTTTCTTTAAGGCTTTCTAAACCTTCCAGGCCACAAATGTCCCTAGATGCAGTTCAGAAGGTCTAAAATAAAAGTGCATTTTTCCAGTTTGCATTTTCTGCTTTCTCGTACATAGCCTGTTCTCTCAATAAAAGTCATGAACACTATGTCCGTCATGCTTCTCGCTACAGCCAACTTGAGTGTAAGCGTCACGCAGGGAATATGGACACCCAGGGGAACGGAGCTTGATCAGTATGTTCTCAAAGTCATGAGTGTTCTCAGAACATCACAATACATGCAGATGGATAAATTAGTATCTCAGTCTCTACCCCTCTGTGTTTCTGTAAACACAAACACATGGACGCACTTTCAAACAAACATAAACGGGCACATTCACTGGTGGTCTGACGTTGGCACACCTTCAGGTGAGGCAGGTGTTGTGTTTCTCAGGAATGTGAGGGTTGTTGAAAACCAATTCCTAGTATTGTGTTCACAGACCCATTTCCCATGAGAACCACACGCATACAGATATTGATGGAAGCACAAACGCATACACACTAGCTTTAGGTGTGAAAATACTTTAAAATTGTCATTTTACTGTAACTGACATGCCATTATATAAAGATAATGTGAAAGTTGCAAATTGACTTGTTTTTCAAAACCTAGGTAAGTGGCTTGCCAACTCCTGACCTCATCTGGCAGCTGAATGGCCAGACCATCCGTCCAGACTCCTCCCACAAGATGCTGGTGAGGGAGAACGGAGTTCACTCATTGGTCATCGAGCCGGTCACTAGCAGAGATGCAGGAGTTTACACGTGCATCGCCAGCAACAGGGCTGGACAGAACTCATTCAACCTAGAGCTTATTGTAGCAGGTATGCAGCCAACGTCTTATACACAGCCAGAGTTCAAATTGGAATAAAAGACACTATACTAAGATGTATTACAATTGTAATATCAATTTAAAAAAAGACAAGATGAAAGGGAAAATAAGAATGTTGTTTCTTATGCTCAGCAAGGTTGTATTTACTGTTTTGTTTTTTACTTTTGTTATTAAAATAATGTTGTGAAATATTACAATTTGAATGCATTTTAAAGTCCTGTGGCGGCAATGCTGTCAGTCATTTACATTTATTTGGCAGACGCTTTTATTCAAAGCGACTGACATTGCATTCAAGGAACACATTGATATTCTAATCAGTTCTTGCTTTCCCTGGGATCGAACCCATGACCTTGGCATTGCAAACACTACTGGTTGAGCTGTAGGAAAGCTATACAGTATCTAATTTGGTTGAAAAATTGTGCTGCCTAATAGTTTTTGTGGAAATTGCTCCAATTATTCTTTTTTTCTTTTCTTCTGGATTCTTTGATTTAAGTTTCATTTATTTGAAGTGGTATTCATAATGTTATTGAAAACGTTAAATTTTATGGTATTTACACAAGACTTTTAAAATGTTACAAAAGATTTTTCACAGAAGTGTTTATTAAGCATTAATAAAGTACTGCTAAAGTACAAAAAGTTAACTAAATATTTTTTAAACCCATCAATTTATATTCATTTTTTTCATGAATGTTAAATGAATACTTTTATTTATTTGTTGTTTTTCTTTCTTTAGCCAAAGAGATGCATAAAGCCCCTTGTTTCATTGAGAAACTCCAGAACACAAGTGTCGCTGAAGGTCACCCTGTACGTCTTGAGTGCCGTGTGTCTGGAGTCCCATTCCCACAGATCTTCTGGAAGAAAGAGAACGAGTCCTTCACTCACAACACAGACAGAATAAGGTAGGAAATCTCAGCCACTCACAGCAATTCCACCAATCAAACTGCAGAATCTCCATGTAATCTAACACCTTTTAAGACCCCAAGTGATTTTATTCATCAGGCTAGAAAATATAGATTGCTTTCAGGAGTTAATCATAATTAATAAAATCCTTTATTTTGTAATGAGCTCACCTGTTGGATACTATTGACCTCGTAGATGCATTTTTAAAACGTTCTGCTCTCTGTGCACCATGCGTCTATGGCAGCAGTTTGTTTAAAGCTGGTACGTGTGTATTTATATATACTGTATACATACACAGATGAAAAGAACCTTATAAAAGAAACATGCACATAGTAACCCCACCACAGACGCTACCATCTACACCACCTCAGAGGGACAAGAACTGTTAGTTACAAGCTGTAAAGTCTTCAGTCTCGTTGTTTGTGGGTGAGGTTAACTCATGAGGATTCAAATCAAATGAATATGCTCATCCAGCATGAATCAACAATCCTGGCATGAATTGGTCACATTATACTCATTTGAGTGAAGCCAAACAATGTTGCTACTTGTTCATTCTGATGTACAATTCCATTTCCCAGCGTGCACCAGGACAACTTTGGTTACCTCTGTATGATCATCCAGCCAGCTCTGAAAGAAGACGCAGGCTGGTACACTGTTTCAGCAAAGAATGAAGCTGGCATCATCTCTAGTACAGCACGTCTCGACGTACATGGTTAGTGGAAACGGATCTTATGAATGCATGTAACCATGCCAAGTTATGATTGGTAAAGGACCAAAATACACTAAATACCAACTAAGTAGTTTATCTGATCAATGCTCTTGTATAAGAGTCAACCAAGCTTCAGACTAAGGAAGAAACCATTTAATCCGTCCAATAAAAGCACACTCCCTTTATCCGCCCAGTGCTGTTCCCATAGCAATCCCATCAGCCAGTGGTTTGTTTGCCATCAACAACAGGTTTAACAATACGAATGCATTACCTAAGGTTAAACCAACAATGGGCTGGCAGTCACTCTGGAAATCACTCATATTTGATTTTCTTTAAACCGTGTAACCCTAAATGAAACATTCTATCATGTACAGAAAAGTCTCCATGTGTTTTTGTAACTGAGAAACTACATTGATTATGTAGACATTAATATGATGTCCTGAGATTTGTCTAACTGAGCAATCGTGTTCATTCTCGCCCTTTCCTTCCTTCAGCCCAGTGGCAGCAAACTCACACCCCAAAACCCAAGAAGGTGCGTCCATCGACGAGTCGCTATGCTGCTCTAACAGAACGAGGTCTGGATGTGAAGGCAGCCTTCTTCCCAGACTCCAATCCTCTTCCTCCCGGCACTCTAGTGGAGAGTGACGACCTGTAGAGACTAGCATGGCGGATCTGACCCTCAAACCCTCAAAATCCCCACCCATTTCCCAGCAAGATCCTTTTTCTCTAAGGGGGTCGGATGAAAAAGTGATTGAGAGACTTTGAATGGCGAGGGAGGAAGCAGCTCAGCATTTCCTCAGAGTTTGATTCTTGGTATTAACCCTTCTCTTCACGCGGAGGACTAGACCATTCACTATGCTTTTATTTCAGTTGTTTCCTGAGGGGAAGTGATGTGGGTGCTTAAGTGAGGTCATAAACAGACTTGATGGTTCGCTGGCGCACTTGAGACACACACACACACACACACACACACACACCAGCACGGCTTTGAGGAAGGAGGTAGTATACCGATGATCACCTTGTTTTTCATCTCTAGATTTTCACAAGTGCCTAAGAAATATTTAATTTTAAATTAACTTTAAAAAATAAATAAACATTTATTCAAATAACTAGTATCTAGCTGTGCATGTTACTACAGTGCCAACATGTAACACTTTTTATGCATTTAGTTGTAATACCTTAGATTAGATATATTTATGAAGCGCTGGAGGAAATGTCTTCTCTAGCATAGGAAATGGGACTTCTTTTTTTTGGGGGGGTGATTGGGGCTGGTTCTCTGGATGTAGGGAACAGGGCTCTGGAAAGATGGGCACACCTGAAACTCCACGGACCCCATCGTCCCTGGAGCTTCAGGGTCCTTGAGATGCCACACATTGATCAGACACACACTGCCATAGATTGAAGCTGCGTCTGGGTCTGCAATCCAGAGATTTCTCACAAGGCCGGGCCTTAATGACCTTTTCCCGTTTTTTTTTTTTTTTTTTTTTCGTTTTTAGGTGAGCGTAAAAGCAGAGACTGATATGTCATTAAAATGAGTGTTAAGATTTTTGCAAGTTTTGGACAGATGTTTGTTGTGGTTCTGTGGAAGAGTGAGCGAGAGAGGAGGAATGCTTATGATGGAAGTATAGGACGCAGAAGGATTGTGGATGCAAGTATTGATTTTAATGGTGGTGGTGGTGCATGGAATGAACAGATGGTATTTCTTTAACTGATAGGCTTCAGGTTTGGAATTACAGAAACCTTACACAAAATGTGATCTTGGCAGTATAGATTTGTTCACTTTCATTGGCTTTTTCAAAAAAAAAAACTACAACTCTGAAAGCATTATATTGTGTCTTAATACACACTTGTAATTGTATTAGTGTTCTCTCAATATTTTCTCTGATCTGATTATCAAATACTGAGTTGGAACTTCATTCAAGTTTAGCCATCATCTCTTTCTCACACACACACCTGCAACATATATACAAAAACAATATAGCATCATGTATACATGTAAACCTATGATTGCATATGCTCGTTCTTACACCGTTGTTTGTCCTTCGTCAGATTTTTAGGAGGCTCTTATTCTACAATATTTTCTGTTTTCCAAGCCAACCTGTGCCTGTATACGGACTGTTCTCCTTATTCTCTTCTGGTCTATGAATAGTACAATAAATAAATGTCTCTGAAAGTATTGAGTCTGGGTTGGGTCCAATTGCTCTTGGCAAAATCATCTCACTAAAATGGTGATCTATACTTTAATGTGATGAGAAGGTCAGATTTTACATGAGGTTTTTTGATCGTTTAAAGGATTTTGGCTCATCTGAAAATAACTGACATCACAAAGCTAGTCATATCCTCCAAACAATGACCTGTGACCTCTGTCAACCCAAGAATGAAACATGCAACCATAACCCAAAAACTCCAGTGAGCTAAAAATATCACTAATCAAATCCAGATGGGCCAAAACTGCTCTTACACGGTTTTGTGACTCAGATTTCCACAGAGAGACGGGGAGTTTGACTCGAACCATATCAAGCTTTGATTCAGTATATGAATATAGATATTGCTCAAAGCAAAAATATGTGCTTTAACACTTCAATGATTCACGTTTTGCTGGCACGAATCACATTGCCAGCCGTAGTCCTCCGTCCACGAGCAGAACCTGTCCTGTGACGTAAGAGGACTCCAGGAGGAAGAGGACCGCTTGGGCGGCCTCTGCAGGTTCCCCAAAACGGCCCAGTGCAATTCTCCTCGTCGCTTCTTCCTTCTCCAGCCCTGCAGTCATGTCCGTCATAATGAACCCTGAGAGGGGAGAGCGAGATTAATTCTCAGTGGCACTTGTATGACTGCTAATATGCGTTGTAATAGGTAGAAGTAAGAAAATTAGAGGACAAACCACCTGGAGCCACCAAGTTCACCCGTATATTCCGGGAGGCAACCTCCTTTGCCAGGGAGCGTGTGAATCCCACCAGTCCAGCTTTGCTGGCACTGTACACACACTGGCCAGAGTTACCGTTCACACCCACCACAGAGCCTGAGGACACACATCACTAAGCCTGTTTTATCATACTTGATGCGTACATTTTTAAGAAAAATCAATATATCACATAGTTCATAAGGTTTTAACAAATAAAAACTATAATTTACATGTTTCTTTTTTTTGCTGTGAAATCTGATGATTTTTTTAAAGTAAACGCGCAAATAACTTTTATATAGTTAGTAATACTTCAAGATAAACACAACTTGGGTTTATTAAAATATCACATTTTAACATCAGACTTTTGAGAGGTTAACATTTATTTGTACATCTCTCAAATGCTGTATTGCACTGTAATATGTTTTACCCTCCAGTTACACAACTACTTTGATCATAAAATTAAGTATTTAAATATCACACATTATTGGGAGAACTGTTCCATTTCACAAAATTTCAGTTTGTCACAGGCTTTACGGGGTTAGCGTTCAAACACGGGAGGTTTATCCTGTACACAGTCTCACTGATGCTGGATAAACATGTCTAGCTAACTCTTACGTTGTCATGTAAAAAATGTGTTTTATTCTGATTACACCCACTAGAAATTATAGCTCACCATATTACAGAATTTGAAGAGAAAATAGGACTAATTCAGACAGTTGAAGCCTTATGATGCTGAACTAACGATACTATATCAAATCCGGAGTTTTCCAGCCATCTAGTGGTGATTAAATGAACATGAATTGTCCAGCTGAGGATACAGGATGCATTTTCCTGCTTTCTCCAGTTTGATCTTCATGACTCATCTGAACTGAAATAACATATAAGAAGAGCATAAGGTAGTGGGACAGTGAGAAATGTCTCACCAATGTTGACAATAGCTCCTCCGTGGCTGAGCATGTTCCGTAAAGCTCCTCTGCACGTGAGCATTGAGCCCAGTAGGTTGGTGTGCAGAACAGACAGCATGTCTTCAGATTTACTCCTCAGTAACAATGCATCTCTTTCAAATAAATACACATATTAAATAACATATTAGTGTATAATGCATTTTCTGCATCATTGCCTTTGTGACCTCTGACCTGTTGATGCCAGCCGCGTTAACCAGGTATCCGACAATGCCGCAGTTCTTACTGATGATCTCAAACGCACTCCGAACATCTGCTTCTTTAGAAACATCACAGTCGAGACCCAAATGTTTTTCTGAAATGAAATATATACTCCACAATTATAACATCTATTATAATGCAACTTAAGATGAAGACTTTTTAAATCGCATGCATCGCCCCAAATACTGTAGTTTAGATGAATATTACACACAGCACTTAGGTTTAAGGTGTATGATGAACTGCTAAACTGAAGTGATGGAATTTTTATCAACAAACGAAATTGAAAAAGATGGATTGCATTTACTGATTCACCTCCAGGGAGAGATTCAGCAGTGTCCTGTGCAGCCTCCTTATTCCTGGACAACACCACGACTCTATGACCCCTCTGTGCCAGCAGCTGAGAAACTGCTCGCCCAATGCCACGGGAACCTCCAAACACCACGGCAAGCCTGGACATCACCACCCTAAAACACACAAACAGGGAAAACTGAAAAGATACAAATAGTTTATAGAAGAAATTATGTATCTTAGCTTGCCACTGATTGATTGGCACGTCCAAGAAATATTATCATTTGAAGTACCTTGGAGTGCTGTGTATGATTGCCATTGAGCACTATATTATTACCATTTATTTAAAATAATCATTTATTTTAAAAAAAAGTGTCACCGTAATGTTGTTGTTGTTGTTTTTTGGACATGCAAGTACTGTGTTATTCATAAAAGTCATTCTTAGAACTATTCTAAGCATAAAGTAAGGTAGTATCTGTCATACAAGTTATTGATAGAGTAAAGTGTAAAGCAACGATTAATAAAGCTCACTCAAATACGACACTTGGTTTATTAGAAACTGATAACTAATGCAATTATCATTTATTTAATCCAGATTGCATGTTGACTTTGTTAAATGATTGCACAATTTTCAGCAGGGTTTAGGCTTTTAAGCGATAAGATATCGAACTCACGTTGAATATCGATTAGATCGTATACACTCGTTCTTTCTCATTCAGGTCAAATTGTGTCGTTAAATGCGAAACTTTCAGTAGAAATGGGCGCCGCCATATTGGCTGCACTGCACGCTGTTAGCCGACAGGTGGAGCCAAACGCGTTGCTGCTGCCAAATAGTGAAGAAATGGCTCTTCGGTTGAAGTAAAAAAAACTCGGGTTGTAAAAAAAATTCGGTTGAAGGAAAAAAAACTCGAGATTATTTTGCTGTTTACAGAATTTCAAAACATAGGTGAAAACATCATAATAAGAAAAATAATTATTAAAGTATTGAATTAATATAGCATAAAAAGTATCGACAAAGCATAAATAATAATTTTATTGTAAACAATAATATTATAAAAATTAACAGAAAATAAATATAAATCATACAATTTTTTTTCCCCTAAACTACAATATGCTGTGTACATCATAACTGCTTTTGTTCTTTTTTAAAAGGTTAAAGGCTATGAAAGCGAATCATGGTCTCTGTAGTTTCTCCATGACCGTGTACCAACCGGTGACGGTTGCTAGGGGGGAATTTTGCGCCAAACATTGACAGACAAACTTAATGACCGTGATTATTGACCGACGTGTTTTTCACCCAATCATCTGAAACTCGACGTGAGAGCGGACCAATCAAATTGCTTGTCTCAGCCAGCGTGCGCTCTTCTGCGCACATGAGCCCGCCCACAACAGCAAATCTTCATGCGAGCTGTTCTGATGCTTTCAGTGCGCGCTACCCATTCTCAATATAGAAGGTAAGAAATGCTTTCTTTTGCCAAATTCTGTCGTTTATGAAAAATCTATTGCGGAGCTCAGCTTTTAAGTGACTGTCAGCGTCGGTTCGCGGGATGTCAACGAGACTGCTTGTCTCTCTTCGCAGTTTTCATCAGTCCGCTTTCGGACTGCGACCCTCTCAAGGCCCGCCGAATGAAACTTTGCAATGCATTGTTTATTAAAGGGTGCTTTTATTCATACCACACAAAGCACCATACCAAACATTGACTGAATAGGACAAATATTGTAAATGCAAAGAGATCAAGTAGTACTCTGTTATTTAAATGCATAGCTTGTAAGTTTCTATGTTTTGAAAGCTTCACTATTTACATGTATGCATCTGGCAGACGATTTTTTCCAAAGCTACTTCTATTGCATTCAAGGAGCACATTCAATCAGGTCCACAAAGCTTTCATCAGATTGTTCATCTCTCTCTTCTCTTTGGGCAATCTCTTACCCCCTTTAAAGGGTGGTGGGTAATTCCTCCTGACATGTCATATTTAATTCATAAGCCATCTTGCAGTGTTTGGCTTTTAGATGGCTTAGTTTTTGCATGGCTGTGATGTTTTATTTGTGTCCCACTAGATTGTCTAAAAATGCATGTCTGCCTTTGCTTCATCGTGGCCAGGTGGCAGTTGTAGTGATTCACAGCATGCAGCTGGATCCTGTGTGCAAAATGATATTAACCTTTCACTCATCAGGAGGCGCTCCGCTTGAGTTGGTTTAATAATTCCTGCTGCCACCCTGAATGGATGACAACTGAATGTGACTTTTTTAGGAGGAAAATGTCAGTTTTTTTGCTCTGTGTTGTCAGACAATATATTTGGTTGACTTGTATAAACCTAGTTGTGTTTTACAGATGATCAAATTTTTATGTGTTTTGTTCCCCCGGCCTCAGCATGAGAAGTCATTTGCACAGACATGGATAAATATGAGAGGCTGAAGAAGATTGGGGAGGGATCCTTCGGAAAAGCCATCCTGGTCAAGTCAAGGACAGATGGCCGACAATATGTTATCAAGGAGATTGGCATCTCTAAGGTGAGTTGAGCACTTCTCTCTCGTAGATGTCTCGAGCGTTTTAATAATCAAGAAGCTAAATATGAGTTGTGATGTTTGGTGGGCTATCTTCCATAGTGTTCTTTTTCTCACCAGATGTCGAACAAAGAAAGGCAAGAATCACGTAAAGAGGTGGCAGTTCTGGCTAACATGAGCCATCCAAACATCGTCCAGTACAAGGAATCTTTTGAAGGTACAGCCCTTCTCAATGGGCGTCCTTATTCAGGAATTATTGAAATATGATGCTTTGCTACCCAGCTTATGTTGACAGGCATGACAAACTGGTGTCTATGAGTGTGCATTTGGTCTTTGGTCTTTGGTCTTTGGTCTTTGGTCTTTGGTCTTTGGTCTTTGGTCTTTGGTCTTTGGTCTTTGGTCTTTGGTCTTTGGTCTTTAGTTGACCGATCTTGATTAATCTGAGAACATTAGTTCCAGGACACTGAATTTTGTTTTTAAAGGTTTGTGTCTGATTGATAGATCGGGGTGGATTGCGTGATCTGGAGGGGCTTTAAGCTTTTGAATTAAATTACAGAGAGGATGTCATTTAGCTAATGATCGTTTTGGTTCATGAAATCACGCAGTATCTCAGACATCCGGATGGCAGGCTAATTAATGACTCTGAGGTAGTGTATGAATGTTAATGGTATTAACAATAGAGGGCAAACTGGTCAATTAATTCCATTTTAAATTTCCAGTGAAACCTAAGAGTCTAATCTCATTACATCAGATACTGTACAGATGCATTACACTCACTTATCTGTAAGATTATTTCATGTTTTTGGAAGATTTTTTTATAGTCACGTGGGTTACTTTTTAAAAAATCATTGTGAAATATGAGTACAATTAAAAAATGTGTGTGTATATATGTGTGTGTGTGTGTATATATGTGTGTGTGTGTGTGTGTATATATATATATATTTATTACACACACCTTTTTTTATTAGCTGCTCAAGAAACATGTCTTATTATTACCTATTTTGAAAACATTACTCTGTAGTATTATTTTTGTGGAAAATGAGACATGATTTTGCAGGATTCTTTCAACAAAGTTCATAAGAACAACTTTTATGTGAAATAGATTTTTTTTTTGTACATTATAGATGTCTATACTATCATGTTTTCCAATTGAATGTGTCCTTGCTGAATAAAAGTATTACTTTCCTTTAAAACTCTTAGCGACTTAGTCTGTATTTTTGTTTAAGAGTCTAGAAGCCATCTAGGCTGTGAACTGAAGCATTGTTGCTACTTTGTCATTGAAGAACAGTAATGTTTCTTTCTTCTTTTCAGAGAGTGGTTGTTTGTACATCGTGATGGACTACTGTGAGGGAGGAGACCTCTTTAAGAAAATCAATAATCAGAGAGGAACTCTATTCCCCGAGGAACAGGTAAGAGGAACAAGCTCTGCACCCAACAACAGACTGCAAACTATCAAAGCTTTAAATGTGCACTTTTTTCAGTTAATACTACCTTTTGAGGAGTCTGTTTAAAGACCCGTACACTCATGGGATGATGAATTCAGTCACATCAGCTGCTATAAGCGGCTTTATTTTACATGGTGTGGGTCACCTCACGGGGGCAAACATGTCAGACCAGCCGAATACTTGTTTATCTCAGTAAACACTCTTATTGAACGCTTTTGTTCACATTTCTACTATAAAAAATAAATAAACAATTGAGTACACACAATAATAGCGTAACTTTTGAATTTCTTTTCATAACAGAAAAGGGTAGGTTTGTTGGCAGTTAGCAAAAGACATGCGTTTTAACCCCAAGATTCATCTTGCAATGTTATAATCTGAGGTACTAACTCCTGTCTGTTGTTTTCTGGAAGATTCTTGACTGGTTTGTTCAGATCTGCCTGGCTCTGAAACACGTACATGACCGCAAAATCCTACACAGGGACATTAAGTCACAGGTACACCTCTCTCTCTCATATATGCACACACGCTTCTATGGAAGTACAGCATAATGTACAATATCCTTAAACTTAATTTACCTAAATGCCTCATACGTGATTTCTGCTTTTGTCTTCTATCAAGAATATTTTTCTGACCAAAGATGGTACCATACAGCTCGGTGACTTTGGAATCGCTAGAGTTTTGAACAGGCAAGATATGTCTAATTTCAAAATGCCACAAGAAATGTGATGAGTGACCTTCATAGGTAATGTGGTTGTGTGTGCAGCACTGTGGAGTTGGCGAGGACCTGTATCGGCACACCTTACTACCTGTCACCAGAGATATGTGAAAATAAACCATACAACAACAAGAGGTAAAGTACTTCCTGTTATGAGCCAGTGGGATATATATGGGCAGTACAGCATCTACCGAACACCCAGTGGCTCTTGTACAGTTTGCTGAATCATTAGAGAGTTGATGTCTGTTTATACGAGTTTCTCTGATCCCAGCAGCTACATATTGATCCCAAGTCATTTGTTGCCGGGCTGTTTGTAACATGATCAGTCTGATTACTCTTAGCCACCAGCTGTATTAGGCTACATTCGCACTGTAAGCTTTAGTGCTCAATTATGATTTATTGCTCCGATCTGATTTATTTGTTTTATTTTTTTGGCTGTGGCCAATGTCAGATTTAAATGTGAACGGTCTCAAACTGGTAGGGCATAATTCCATATTGTGCAGAAAAGAATAATAGCAAGATGGTGCTCAGCACACTGTCATACGGACATAAACATTGTTTAACGCGTTCATTTATAAGCTGATGTGCCACAGTCCTTTGCCCCCCAAAAAAAGGTTTTGTTAAAAACGGCAAAGAAATAAAAAGCAAGAGCTTTATCAGAATCAGAAAGGGCTGTTGCCAAGTGTGTTTGCACACACAAGGATTATTTTCTTGTTTGATTTTAGAGGATTTTATATGCCGTTTATGTATATTCTATATGTTTGCATGCACACGTGAGAATAACCCACATGTGCTACTCCAAAATTTACCCATTTGTCCAATTTTCTTTTTTCCCAATCTGTCTGCTTTCTTTTTTGTGTTCTCTTTTTTTTTCTGTGGTTTTTTCGGGTCCTACCCTAGTGATATCTGGGCCCTGGGATGTGTCCTGTATGAAATGTGCACGCTTAAGCATGCAGTAAGTACCTCATGTTCTCAGTTGTAGATTCTGTGTGTGATAGAGATTTGTGCTTTTTTTAATGTGAATGATAAAACAGAACCAGTCCTTTCATATCTGTTAATAATCATAATCCATCTCAGAATGTAGGTCTCGTCATTCTCTCCCTCTTCCTTTCCCACTTACCTTCTTTCATTATTTACACCATGAATATTCTGAGGAGACTAATATTTTATAGTGGAGAGGCAAGTGAATCTCAACAGCTTTAAAATTTTTATGATTTGCTGTGGAGAGACTCTTTCTAGCTGAAGAGGAAATATAATGTTGATTTGTTTCGAATTCTTTCTTTTTTTTTTTCCTTGTGTGTATATATAATTTTATGTTTTCATGGTTTATGACTATGTGAATATGGTGTAATTTTATTTTCAAGTAGGGCCATTCATATAAAATGTCTTTCACTCAGTTTGAGGCTGGAAACATGAAGAACCTGGTGCTGAAAATCATCCGTGGTTCCTATCCGCCTGTTTCCGTGCATTACTCCCAAGACTTGCGCGCTCTCCTGGCCCAGCTGTTTAAGCGCAATCCTCGGGAGAGACCCTCTGTCTCGGTCATTTTGGGCAAGCCTTTTCTTGCTCGCAGGATTCACAAGTTTCTCAGCCCTCAGGTGACATGCACACAAACAGATTTGATTATCAAATAAGACAGTCTAATTCCAGACTCCCTCGCGCATGTAGGATTTGTTTGTTTATTACGTCCCTTTGTATGTTGCAGATTATTGCTCAGGAATTCAGCCACTCGCTTCACCTTAATCCGCCTAAAATTACGGTGGCCCAGGGAGCACCAGGTAAACGCATTCATCAGTAACTTCTCATTTTGTTCAAGTGTGCAGAAAAGATTGTCACTCAGTTTCCATCAGGTTCAGGTTGCATATGGATATTCATTAGTTTTTCCCCTCTATCTAATGTTTTTAAAGGGATGACAGAATTTCGATTTATTGGTGAACTATCCCTTTAAGTTTGGATTATTCTAAATGAAAGAATGCTGTTAGTAATTACCACAATATACGTGTACAGTGATCCCTCGTTTATCGCGGTTAATGTGGACCGGAACCCCCGCGATAGGTGAAAATCCGTGAAGTAGATTGTCCCCCCTTGGAATTTCCGTATATGTGTGTGTAGGTACCAGAATGTTTAAAATATGTATATTTATACTTTATATATATTTTAATTAAACCTATTTCATTATAAAACCTTAATATTATACATTTACTCTCTCTCTCTCTCTCTCATACAAAACGTATTGTGGTGCTCTACACTGACAGTAGATCTCTATCAATGACAGTAGTATCTTGAGACTTGACTCCAGTAATGACGACGATGACAGACCTGTGCGGTTCGATGAATGCGATGATGATGGTGTGACTGCACTGGTATAAAGAGGCCTTTAAATCAGTTTGGGAAGCGTCTCATCGTCAGATATCGGTGCTGGATTGTCAACATTTGCTTCTGAGAGAGGCGAAGATGCTCCCACTCCACTCGTGCTCTCATTGGTCGATCTCGCGCTGGGAACCAATCACGTGTCTTGTCTGAGTGCCCGTGGGTGTGTACAAAGCCTCTGAGAGAGTTTCTCTATTTGTCTGGCATCCTGGGAAACCATTTCTCTCGCATCACGATGAAACAACACTGCTTTCCGCAATACATTTTAGAATTTGTATTTTTCGATGAATCTTTTTGAAAAATCCGCGATGCACTGAGGCCGCGAAACTTGAACCGCGAAGTGGCGAGGGATTACTGTATATTCCATTTTTGTAATTGTATTGTAATTAGTGTGTGTGTAGATGTGTACGGTATGTCATACATTTATAATTAAATCGTTTTGTGTATCTGTGGTTATTTAGGGTTAATATTATCCTACATTTTGCAAAAAAAGCGCTTTTGTCTGTGAATTATGATTTTCACAGAGAGTTTTAATGGTTAGTCAACAATTGACTTTTTTTTTTCTTAAATTGTTCTCTTGATCTTCAAAAACTAAATATGTTTTGTTCCTCATCACACCCCAGCCAAACGCCCTGCCCCAGGCCCCATCCCCATTTCCCCAGCTCAGAAAATTACCAAGCCAGCAGCCAAATATGGAGTGCCTTTAACAGTCCGGAGACCATCGGAAGCTGTCAGGAAGGTCGCAGATACAGCGAAGAAACCAGTCAAACTCAAGCAGGTGAGGACCATGGACATTTTTAATCGGCTAATCCACTACCATGTTTTGCTCATGCATTACCACCCAGTATGTCCAAATTTTAGGAGGAGCTTTGAGGATCATTGTGTATCATTCAGACATTTGTTGTTGTCCCGCTGTGTGCGTTATATGAGAGCGAGAGACCTATTGATCCTCGCCCCCGGTGTTATGTGTTGTCCAGGCTCCCCCTCCAGCAGCAGCTCAGAGGAGAATGAGTCGAGTGGAGGAGGAGAGGAGGAAGCGTGAGGTACAGCAGAGAGTGCCCCCTATCTACAGACCTTGTACTAACACCCAGCCCTGCTCCTCCTTATTATACCAACTAGCCCTGTACAAATACACTCTGTCTTCTAGCAAAATCTATTCTTTTTTTGCCCTTTATATCACTAAAACATCCCATTTATTAGTCTGCTCCACTGATTAAAGATCTGAGCTGCTAACTCAAAGGTTGTTAGTTCAAATTCTGCAATGGCCGATATGTCAGTTATCAGTTTTGTGCCTTTTGAGCACTTATCCACAGTTTGGTCCATAGCCATGGGAATATTTTTATCTGTGGTGGGGGAACATTTATTTTGTGGGGCGGTGCCGCAGTGGGGGTTTCAAACAAAATCTTAATATTAAAACGTATTTACAGATTAACTTACAAATGAATGAGTACGCTTGTATTATAGTTGTATGAGAAGACTCAGAACTCATGATTAAATAAATGTCAAAACATGCATCTTGCATTGATATTTAAATGTAATTTGGGGCTCAAGAGTAAAGCAGATGAATGCTTAGTTTAATAAGACCTGTGTATTCGGCTTTTCAATGATGTCTGGGTGAATATGCGTAAGTGGCAGATGAGTTCTGAGACGCGCTTCTCTACCAGTATAGTCATGTCACTCACGCCATACGAGATTGGCTTTTGAAATGTATTATTTTCTCAGTCAAGTTCAACAACATTTAAAAGCAAAGTTATTTTTAGAGTAATTGTGTGAATAAAGGTGGATGATTGAAAAACTAAACTTCATCTTAAGAAGTGTTTTATCTTCAAGTCCGTTGCAGTGAAACGGCTGTCTTGCACCCTCAGCATCTCTAGTTCCCGTGCTGTGGGTTGATTAAGCATCACTGTCCCTTTGTGCGCTTGGTTGCTTTTTGATTTAAAATTATAAGCTAAATTAATATTTGAAATTATTTAAATATGAGAAAGAATAAACCTTGTATATAAAAAAGTCTATTTATCACTTATTGCTGTGATATCACCATAAAATTCGAAACAAATATGTTGTTTTTCTCTTAAGTTAAACTCCTCTTTTTCTTTTTTTTCTTCTTTTTTTCTACTTTCCCCCTTTTTATTGGTGTCTTCCTGCTTCTCTCCAACTGGTGTCATCCATATGGTGGGCATCTACATTTCAGTTTCCTTTCCATCTCTTTCTTTATAAACCCTTTCACCAATACAGTGTTGGTACTGCAAATCTGTTCAGACTTACTGTATATTGAGCCCTTAGGTGTGCTAAACCGTTAATAAATGTTGAACCACTGATTCATTTTTGGAACAAATATTATTTATATATTTTGACTATGTAAAGGTGAAGGTGTCCCTCTTCTGTTTTACAAACAAATATTTACAACAGCTGTTGCAAATAACTATTGCATCACTATTTCAAATAAGTTATTTCACATATATATTTCAAATAAATAGGAACTAAGTATCACATACTGTTTATGGTTTTTGACTTGTCTAAAAGCGTTTTGATCATGTTCTGTTTCAGGAAGGAGTAAGGAAGAAACGGATGGAGATGTTGGAGAGGGAAAGGAAACAAAGAGAACAGGTGAATTTTTAATGATAACATGTAATGTTTTTCACAAAAATATACCATGGTTTCAATACAAAAAATTAAGTCATCAAAGTTTAACAGAAAATGTTTCTTGAGCACCATATCATCATATTAGAATAATTTCTGAAGTATCATGTGACACTGAACACTAGAGTAACGATGCTGAAAATTGAAAGCTGTTATTTTAAATAATATTTTTTACAATATTACTTTTATTACTAAGAAACTTCTTTCAGAACACAAAAAAAGTTACCAAACTTTTGAAAGATAGTCTTTGTTTGTAGAAAGATAGATTTACAATAACTCATGTCCTGTTTCTAATCACTATTTTGATGTTAGACGCATTACTGATTGAATGAGGTCACATCAAGTTCAGCAGCTGGCTGCTCTGGTTTCGTTAAATGGATGGATGGATGGATGCTATTTGTAATGTGTCCCTCGGGTAGAAAGACATCTAGAAAGCCTCTTTATTGAGTCTGTGACCCTCAGTAATTGTTTTACTCTCTGTAGATGTTGTTACTGAAGGCTGCTCAGATGAAGAGATTTGAGAGAGAAAAGGTGAACTGATCAAAACCCATCTGCAAATGGTTATTTACAATAAGGTGATATTGGTTTGATTTGTTTGTGTTGATACTTTGACCTTTTCCATCTCAGCTGAACCGAATCAACCGGGCTCGGGAGCAGGGCTGGAGACATGTGCTCAGTTCTAGTGGAGGCAGCAGTCCTGAGCGAAAGGTACAATTGTCTTCCTTGGATCAGTCAATAAAAGCTGTGAATATACGGTAGTTGTTACTTTTATTGTTTTTTTTGCACAGTTTTTTGGAGGCGGTGGTATTGGAGCACCACATTCTCCTGGAATAGGCCCCTCCCCTGTTCCTGGTCCCTCCATCGCCACACCTTATCACTTTGGCCCCACCCCTATTCCTTCTGCTGCTTCTGTAGCTCCAAGAGGAGCACCATATGACCCCATCCACCCAGCAGCTGAAAAAACATCCAAACCTACACCTAAAGATGGTGCTGGAGAAGGAGTCAAGTCTTCAGGGGACAATGGCAGGTGAATGACATTGAGTTTTTTTTCTCTCTCTCTTTTGAATAATTATTCTTTTAACCTGCAACAATATTCAGTATGTCGTTATCATTAAAGGACTGCTTCAGACTCAGGGGCACTGAATGGTCATGCCGGCATCCCTGTTAAGGATGTTGTCAGGAAAGAACCACGTAAAACAAGTTTCCATAATGAGCAAATTTCAAAGAACGACTTTGCCAATAGGTCAGATGTTTCTCATCAGTAATGTCTGTCAGATATTTAGCCTGCCTTCAAATCTTTCAAATAGAGTTGAAATCACTACTTTTATTTTGTCTGTAGGTTTCGAGGTCAGTTGGTGGCAGAGAGGCGTAAGCAGGTAGAAGAGTTTCTTCAGAGGAAAAGAGAAGCCATGCTGAATAAAGTCCGTGCCGAAGGACAGCTGGTATGCATCTTTTACCTCAACCTTTTCTGGTTAAAGGAATAGTCTGGGTTCAGTACTATATTTACACTGTCTAGTTTCTAAATGGACCTTATTGTGAACAATTCATCAATCCATGTACGTTTAATCAAAGTGACATAACCCAATCTTCCAGTAAAACAACAGACTTCTCTCTGGTGGCGTGTGACACGTCTACTACAATCATTAAGTCCACTTAAACCCTCCTTTTTTTTTGCAATGGAATGCAAGTTCCCATTCGGATCTGCATCCATACGATCAACAAGTGATCAGTCCCCAATGGCTTACAACTCCAGTGTACATGCATAAATACGCAAGGTTTCAAAAGTATAGCAATGACCCTTAAACATTTACACATGTTAAAATAACCTTGACCAGGTAAATCCAGTGACGTTTGCATAATACATGCACAGAGACCAGAAAGAGGCACAACAACAGGCAAAACCAGATGTTTAATTACTTGCGTATTCCTAACTCAAAAAAAGTTTTCAACTTTTATGTTGTAAAAAAAAAGAAAAAAAAAGACTTTTTTGTTGTTGTTGTTGATGTAATGAACCTGAAACCTTAACTTCCAGTTTTGTGGCTTGGTCTAGGAAATGTAAATGTTGAAGATCTTGATTACTAGAGTGTTTGGGTATTGAAGTCAGTGATTAGATTGATGTTATGTGGCTTTTGTAATATCGGTTTAACCAATGGGTGAATAGGGAGCTCGACAAAACCTGGCCGCCATCTTTGCAAGCTGGACAAACTCCTCCCGATGCAGGAGACCACAAGTGAACAAAGAGGAGGAGGTAGGAGTCCTGTATGGGACCCAAGCAATGCTCCTGACTCATCACATCACTTAAACCCGTCCTTGCTCTCGGTTCTTTATTTTAAGTTGTGTCCACCTGCAGCTGCTCACCAGCATTTGTTGTCCAGTCTTTGCACAGTGTGTTTGTCCACATTCCATCAGAATTACCTTTTTTTGTTTAAGGATGTTATTCTGCTTCAGCTCCCCTTGGTTTGAATCTATTATGTTTATTAATTTTTTAGGTATGAGTGCAACTTCAGGATTCCTAACTGCTGCTTTTTATGGTCCTCATCAATGGATTTAATGAATTTGATTTCTGCTGTAACCTGCTCACCTTCTTGAGTTTGCTGTTCCCACATTACAGCATGAATGTTTAATGTTGTTTTTCTTTTCCAGTATATTTCACCAATTCATGTACTGTATGTGACTTATTCCATATTCTTGTGTGTACATATTTGTTGGAAGGAGAAAATGGTAAAAGAATAAAGAGATGGATGATAGGGAATCTGTGTGTTTTTCAGGAGTACTTGAGTAGATTACGACAGATCAGACTACAGAACTTTAATGAACGCCAGCAGATCAAAGCTCGCCTCAGAGGAGAAAAGGTATACACACACATACAACCTGTTTGACATTTTTCAGCGGTAGATTGATTGCTATTGATTTTGGTCCATCTTTTAGTTTGACAGTGATTCTGACAGTCAGGAGTCATGTGAAGAGGCAGTGCTCAGGAGGAAGAAGATTGAGGCATTGAAGGTTACACATTAATATATATAAATATGTATGTGTGTATATTTTATACGTGTGTGTATGTATGTATGCATGTATTAAAAAAATTGAGGTTGATGATATTTATAAAAGGAAAAATGTCTTTTTGCTCCCCAAAGACTGAATTTCTTTGATCAAAAGTACAGCAAAAGTTTTTTTATGTTTTGTTTTTTGTATAAGGCCCAGTCAAAGGCTCGTGCTGCCGTACTTAAAGAACAGTTGGAAAACAAGAGAAGAGAAGCATACGAGAGGGAGAAGAAAGCGTGGGAGGATCATGTATGTCACTTTCTTTCTCAGTCTTGTTCTTATCCAGCATTTATGTGAGGCATTTTACCTAATCGTTTGTTACAAAGCAGCTTGTTGCACGGGGAGTGAAGGCTGCTGTTGGAGCTGTAATGGGAACTCCACCTCCCGCTCAGCCGTCTGACTCCACCCCTCAGGAAGTTTCTCCCAAAGCCGCACCCTCCTCTAGACCTACCACTCCAGCCATCTCCATGACTGCTGCTCTGAAGGATGTTGGCGCGGTTAGTCATCCATCACACTTCTTCTTTTGTTTGCTAGATCTCATCTCATGGTCTGTTCTTTTTTTGGTAGATTTCATCAGGGCAGAGTTCTCCAATGAAGGAGGACTCCCTTAAAGCAGAAACATCAAGTGTACAGGTGGGAAATGGGGAATTAGATTTGAGAAATATTACTTATTAAATAATTGTCAATGATCATTGACTTTCACTTTTTATATATCATTGTTTTTATTATCCGTTTCACTCTCATGTTCATCACAATATAGAAGAAATATGTCAGTACACAACAGTTTTAAATGGCTTATAACTGTAGTTTAAATGCATAAAGCCAGGCTATAAACATCGACATACACACTTGACATACTTGACCTTGTAACACTGGTTAATACAGAGACCTGAAAGAAGTATGGGTATTACTGTATTTTCCCGCAAATAATCCGCACCCTCATATAGCCTGTGGATTTTGTGTAAAAAATCGTTGGCTTAACCCGCACCCATAGATTGATGAACTTTTTTGTGTAAGTTCACATTTCGAATGTTGCTCACGTCGTCAATTATCCATAACTGTTCAGGCTCTGTACACAGTGCCTGTGCGCAAAATTCAAACAATAAGAAAACAAACACAAGTCAGAATCAGAAGAAAAAGCAGTCTATCCCGCTGTGCAGCAGCACGTCCCTTAAGAAGTGTATTCTACAGGTGTTGATCATCGGATGAGATGAGAAGAGCCCGCCCTCATGGCAGCACAGCCAATCACGTCTTCTTGCATGATTGACAGGTCAGACAGCCTATCAGCGCCAGCTGTCAGAGTGATAGTACAAGCGCCAGAGACAACAACCCTCGCAAGAAAGAAAAACAGAAAGAAAATACAGCGAAAAAACAAAAACCCGTACGTCCTTAGGGATGTAACAAATATATTGAAATATTATTACATGCAAAAAAAAATTGATATAGCCTGTACCCTTATATAATCCGCACCCCCTCTGCGGGGTTTGTAAAATCTGGTATAATCTGCGGGTTGTATGCCGGAAAATATGGTATGTTGCTCACACACAACCAGATGCTCATTCACCTATGCATTCTGACCTCAAAAACAAGAAATTGTACTTGGATTGTTATATACAAAAATTTTTTTTATTTTTTATTTTTTTTTTTAAGAGTGACAAGAAAGAGATTTTACGCAGACTCAATCAGAAGGTCCAGACCACTGAGGATGATGCTGAAGATCCCACAACTTGCAGCAATGCTCCATGCCCCACTTCTCAACCAATCCAGCCTTCAGTCACAGAGGAAAGGCCACCCACAGCTGGTGATAGGAGAAAATGGGAAGCTGTGGCTCCACCCTTGCTCTCTGTAGCTGAACAAACTCTGGAGGAGACCTGTACGACTTTGGCAGGTAAACCCAACAATCTCATCAATATGCATTTTATTATTATGGCTGTAAAGCACATGTGTAATTTCATTAAATTTGTTTATAGTGTATTTGTAGATGTTTTTTTTTTATATATATTTTAAAAATGTACTATATATATATATATATATATATATATATATATATATATATATATATATATATATATATATATATATATATATATATATATATATATATATATATATATATATATATATATATATATATATATATATATATATATATATATATATATTTTTTTTTTTTTTTTTTGTATTTAATTTCTTTAATTTATGAATTAAGTCCATACAGAACAATCCTATAAAATCTCAATTCAAAATTAATGAATTTAATCAGAGTCTTTTACCTAATTAAACAGGCTGAAGCACACCAAGTACTTTTTTACTTAAAATGGAATAACTTTTTAAAATGCTCAGGACTTGTATGCATTTAATAAACTACTTCTTGAGAACTTACATGCTTGAAATTGGTTCATGTACCAATGTTTTACAACGTATGAATTAAAGATCAAACAATATTGAAATTATACTTTAAAATGTGAAGCAAATTTGTTTAATAAAACCAGCTTTTTGAAGTTAAATAATCATATTAGTCATTTTTCTTTTTCCATCCCAGAATTTAAGACTTCTTACAATGATAATGAATACTTTTGATCTTTTAAGATATTTAAGAAATTTTATGAGCTTAACTGTGTTTGAATATAATTTATGACATTAAGACTTAAGCCAGCATCTTTTATGTGTGATTACTAAAGACCAGTCAGAACAAGCATAGTTGTACTTTTTTTCTCTTCTTTTTTTTTTCTTGTGATAAAATTCATATCCATTATGTGGAGAGATAATCACAGAAGTACGCAAATGGTTTGTCAGAGCTGTGTGTTAGCACAGGTTATAATCTCACAGTTTAATAGTATTTATAGCTCCTAAACTTGATAAAACCGGCTGTGTGACAGGAATGATTATCTCAAAATGTGCATCCATATATAAGTTGAAAGGTTTAAATGAAATGCAAAAACCTCTGTGAGCCAATATTCACTTGTGTGCCATTGGTTGCTGTCTACTTGCCCTACTTTAAAGATTAATTTCATATGAACACCACACAGCAGTCTATAGTTTTTACTGCTGAACTGACAAATAATTATCAAATTGTGATTTAGTATTTGCTGAAATAAAGAACAGTGGTGAATGTCAACTTCTTGACCTACTTACAAAATGTGCTCTACCGCACAAGTTGCAGAGACTCCCAGATACTGAAAAAATGAGTTTATTGTTGTGCTCTGCTTTTGTATGACTCTAATGAGAAGTAAAAGTACCATCAAAAATCTAAATACTCCACCACTTGGATGCATCTGAAAGCACACGCCATCAGCTCTCACACATTCTTAGTGCCATTGAATTATGAAGTGACAGAGTCAATTTGGAAACACTGCCGCATCCATCTGTCCGTCTATCAAATTTATAACTTGTTTTTGAATGACTCCTTCAAATGTATGTGCACTTCAGTCTATCGCCTCTGTAACCAATTATTAGTTAAAGCCTTTACTTGGCTTTTCTGTATTTTTCCATTGAATAATGATGACTGTTGTCTGTACTTCTCACCAGATAGAGCATGTTATCAGAATGTTTTGAGAAGTCTTGATTAGTTGAATCCTGAGCCAACGTCAGCCTTGGAGAAGGTGTGTGTGTGTGTGTGTGTGTGTGTGTGTAAGTATGCTCTGTATTGGTGAGGTAATCAACTGGTACCATAAGGAGATGGAATGATTTGTGTTTCTAGGTGTCAGTTTGTCAAGAACAACGTTTCTGCAACCTGGAAGGTCACTTAATACGTAAACCAGAGGCCTTGTTTTCAACCATGTGAATCTGCTCTTGTGTATAAAATGACTAGTTTTGTTTACCTTTCTTTTTTTGACAGTCAGAATCATTTAACCTTCAGTAATGTAGTTAGTTGGGTCTGTTAGAGTATAATTGTAAGTGGGCGGCCTATGAACTCCTTAAAAGATTTGATTTTCATCTGTTGATGAAACTGCAAACTATTCTTCACTAAAATTTCTTCAATTGACTGCAGTTCTGAATCCTGGTCTTCATTCATCATATCTGGTCCTCAGGTCTTTAACTGTAATTCCCCTACAGAAGACTAGATTTAGATGAGCTTCAATGGAAAATTGGTGGCTAAAGCATGCTATGATACAAATTTGAATAATTTAAAAAAAATTATTTTCGCTAGTTGATGGTTAGATGCAGAATAAGACTAGTGTTTGTACACACCCCTAGTATTTCCAGAGAGAATGGATTATGTATTGGAGTATGTTTTGCTTTGTAACCATGGAGTGTGTGTTGTAATACAGTGCATGCACATGGACTCTATAACAACCGGCTTAATAACAAACAGAGTTTTATTTTCTAGATCTAGTCTTTCTCTCCAAAGCCAAAAATCATGTTTTTGTTGAATATTATAAATTAAGCATCTTATTTATTTGCTGTATAAAAACAAATATTGTTTTTCCAGAGAAAACAGCCGGTGAAGTAATTTGCATGGATGCTCGGCAGGGGGAGGGGCTAAGGAAGGCTTGGGCGCAGAGTCCAGACTCGGGGGTTCTGAAGGCGTTGGAAGAGGCAGAACTCCAGTCCTTTACTCAGAAACTAGATCCTGCCAGCACATGTGACCAAACACTTAATGGTGAGTTTAAGCACAGATATTTTTGCCTTTAAGTGTTCAGTCTTACTAACAATAGATTAATGTTAATACTGTAATTGTCTTTTTTTTAACAGAAAGCCTTAATCTCATTGAAGAGTCATCAAATGCCACTAATGAAGCCATACAAGTGCCTCTCCCTCAACAATGCCAGCCTGCCAGTAGCCATACCAAACCAGACGTGACATGTCAGGAGACAGTGCCAATCATAGCTGAGGTTAAAAGTCAGGAATTAATCCCACCAACGTCAGAGAAGATACAAAAGTCTCAATCTGGAGAAAGTGAGGCAGAGGGTGAGAATACTACATTGAATATGACTACGTTCAACATTTCAGAGATTTAAATATGTATTATGAATTGAATGTTTTTAACAAAATCACTTTTCTCTGTCCTCCCAGTGGTGGATGATATTGAGTCTGTAGTTCTGGATGAAGCCACAGAGAAAACCTCACAACAGCCCTTAACAGAAGTAATGCAGGCATGGACAAATGAGACTCCAGTTTCTCTGTAAGCACTTTTTTTCTGAAACAAAATCTTACATTTACAGCACACAGGTTTAGGAAGCCTATTAGCTCATATTAAAGCCATAGCTACAATATGCATGTATGGATGGTATTGTATCGTTGGTGGAATCTGTGATACAGTTGTTTCCCTGGATTCTTTTGATGGAAAAAGCAAATTGAACTCTTTTGTAACATTATAAATAAAACACTTTAATGCATACTTGCTGAATAAAAGTATTAATTGCTTACGAAAAGTGTAATCTTACGAGTTTCTAACGTGAAGGGTAGTGAACATAACAGAACTTTTCATTTGGATAAACTATCGTTTTAATCATTGTTTTATTTTTTAATGTTAGGCCAGCAGAGGGCAGAACAATACAAGCAGAATGCACCGAGATGCCACAAAGAGAGGAGAAACATCCTGAACCTGCAGGTAGTCTCAATTGCTATGCAAAGACACATTATCTCCTTCTCACACTATCATGTAGCATTATGAACATGAACATCGTTGACCTCTTTCTTTCTCCAATAGATGAGGCTTTGTTTGTGAAGATAAGTAGTAGTCCAGCTCACAGACGCACAGTGGCGTTGGCCATCCTATCTGCCCAATCCTCATTGGAGGACTCTTCCTCTGTCGCCTCACGTTCTCGCTCTGTTTCTCCACTGCGTTCCCATCGTCATGATGACACACTCCTCATCGGCCTCTCTACTGGCCTCTTTGACGCAAACAACCCAAAGGTGAGCATCTCACTTGGAAACCCACTGTACTTAGGATTGTATGACAATACACTGAAACCCACACTATCTATTTTCATTCCCTCTCTTGTAAAACTGCAAAACAGTAAAGCTAAACTCTGGCCAAATCTTCAAGTACTACAGACAGGCTTTGAGTTCTGTCAAAAGTTGTGTAGTGTACAGAAACGTAGGTGAGACTCTGAGTAACAGATGTGATTCACTGACCACACATTTCTAGAAGTAATGTACATTTTTTAGAAATGAGTGTTAGAAGGGTGCAGATGTAGTGACGTTTCTGTGGGCAAGCCTCAGTGCCTTGAGCTTGATGAGGGCAGCAACTGGCTTCCAGTGGAGTGAGACCAAGAGAGGCGTAATGTCCACTTTCTTGGGTTCATTGAAGACCAAATATGCCACTGCATGCCGGATCATTTGGAGAGGTTCGAATGCACGTGCATAAAGGCCAGCTAAAAGCATAACAGTACAGTTTAGAGATGACATGCCTGTACAAGGAGTTGTGTAGCATGCTCCGATAATAAGGGTCTAATTTGCCTGATCTTGCAAATCTGTAAGAAGTGGTTTTTGACGATGACATGAACTTCAAGGACAATATTGCAAATGGTATTCCCAGGTTCCTGGATGTTGAGTTAAGTGGTGGTGTTTAATCCACGCTGAGATGTCTATTGGGTAGGATGAGATTTGTGCTTATGTTGTGTCAAGAAGAGGAGGGGGCAGCGACACCCTGAAGTATCCCGGTATGACGCCTCTCCCCTCCTTGTGCGGTAGGACTCAATCGAGCACAGTTTCCATGAAAACCATTATCGAGGATTTGGTGGTTAACAGTATAAAATTCTGCAGACAAGTCCAACCAAAGGAAGACCTACCATCTTGAAGATGCTTCAATGACCGATAGCAGACCTGTGAATGTCAGCTCTTAAAACCTGATGGATTACAGTCTAGCATGTTGTTCTGTGAGAGGAAAGAAGAAACCTGAATTGTTGGAGAGAGACCAGAGGGTTACTAGAACCTTTTCTTTTTTTTATGTGTTGGGCAAGTGCCAGTGCGGAGTGATCGAAAATCACAAATGATCTTGTAAAAAAAGGGAGGGAAATAGGGCAGGTGGTTCAAGATAGTTTATAAACTTTGGCCTGGAGAGTGGAACATTGTGGCTGGATCATTGTTGTTTTTGAGTTTGTGGTGTTTGAAGAGAGTGTCAAGTCATCGGCCATATAAATCATATAAACGTACTGTGAGAAAACACAACCACGTCTAATATCAATGATACCAGACAAAGAACTGAAGGAAACAGTTAATGCATGTGTGTGTGTGTGTAAAGTGTTACCACAATTGTTTTATAGTTTTAGTTTACAGTAACACTGCAAAGGATTGTGAAGAAATGTAAGTGTGTGTGTTTGTCTTATTTGAAAGATATGAGACTGTAACAGAGCATAGTAATGGAGGGCCCCACTGCTGCCATTCATCACACTGATTAGAGCAGAATCTCTTACACTAGACAAGGCAAGCAAGGAAGAGAGCTCTGGAAAGAGCTACGAGGAAGAAAGAGATGGCACTATGGCAGAAGAAACAGATGGGAGTCTTCGATAATGAATAACAGTTAGCACAGAATGATAGAGGAGCTCAGATTTGTACCTCATACAGTTTTTGTTTGGGGTGATTTGTTTTCCACAGACTGAAATTTGTGTTTGTGTGCACATAATGGTGTGTGCATACAGGGGTAGGCATATGTATGAGTGTGGATGTGCCTCGGGCATATCTGTGCTGGAAGGACTGCTGAATGTATGTGTGTGTGTTTGAGCTCCTGAGTGAAGCGTTATTAATGCGATTCTTCCACATCCTTGATGTGCCAGTAAACCAAAAGGACTTTGCGCTGGCCTGTGTACTTTTTTTTTTTTTTTTTCACCCACCCCACAGGCGCACATACACAAATACTTTTCTTTGCCCTCACAAAAGCACATTAACATTCACACCCACGCCCACACTTTCGCAAACACTCATGCACATTTGGCCTTTTGGCTTGCTTGCACCCAACTCTCTGGACAACTGGACAGGCAAATCACACACACACACACACACACACACACACACACACACACACACAAAAGTCTTTCTCAGTACAGGCTGTCAGTCTGTTTAATCTGTAGTTTAGCACTCCTCTCCACTGTGCAAGTGCGAGAACACAGTGCGTCTCTGTACTGAGAACTGTGGTGGAGATAGATGACTGTGCTGATATTAAAGCGCTCCTTTGCTCTGTGGAGACCATTTTAAATTTATTCCATTTCAAGTTGACTAACAGTATTTGATACATTTGTGGTCCACCATTTTTTGTTGCATAAAGTAATTGTAAGTTAGTATTTTTTTTATGACAATTTGACAAATGTCTGACCCTTGTATTTAATTAATGTGGAATTTCTAATGTGGAGTGTAGAACTGATTATTAGTCTTTTGTGTTAAACACAATCTACTATAGACCAAAAACTTGTGTATATAACGAAAAATATATGATCATAATCTATGAAAAAAATAAATCATAGGTTGGTTCATAATTCAGCAGCAATATTTACTCTAGAAAAGTCACAAGTGCATTTTATATATGTGTATAAGCCTCCATGGCGGAGCAACTTGTATGGGATACCATGGTTTTTGAGGTTCAGCAAGCCACCATGTTGATTCTGGTAGCTCAAGGTGCCAGGGAAGTGCAGGTGCTACTATGCCCGGGGACGTGTAAAAAGGTTGTGGAAAGGTCCGCCTCTTCGATCCTAACAGTGAAGTCAGGAAGAGCAGACTCTGGAATTTCACTGGAACAGACTCAGGAATTTGTCTCACTAGAGTGAACTCGGGAATTTCCCTCACTGGAACAGACTTGGAACAGACAGTCTCTGGAATGGGCTTGGGAGCAGACTGGAGTGGAGGTTCTGATGGTAAGGAACGTGGATGGTTTGGCTCAATAAACGTTTTTGTGATGGGACTGGATAACACCTGGGAATGTTGTCCTCAATAACAAAATCAGAACTATTTGGCCAGAGGACATAGGGGAGGACTTAGTTGAATATATTCAACCAAAGAAGAGCTGCATTTATCGGGAGAAAGAAACTGATACAGTTCATCATCCAGTCTTTCCCAAAAACAGGCCTTGAGCATAGAAGTGCTCCAGCTCACCAGATTGTAACACTGCAAAAACTCCTCCACATATTGCTCCAGAGGCCTTCCGCTCTATTGGAGGGAGAAAAGATGATGATATTCAGGGAGTCTCAGTAGCTTAGCTTGTTCCATTTATTTTGTAGCTGCATGTGGCTGATAGACTAAATAGTATTAAACTATAACCTCCAACACAAGAAACAGGAATGTAACCTAAACAATACAAAAGGTGCTGACAAAGGTGCTGATGAGTTAATTAACATGACACTCCTGATCAGAATACATAATAAATCGTCACTTTCATTTATATAGCGCTATTTACAATATGGATTGTTTCCAAGCAGCTTTATTGGGATAACAGAAAGATAATGTGATACAGTGTTTTGGTTGTACAGCAGCTCTAGAAGAGCAGACAATAATGTTAAGTGAATATTAAATCAATTAGAAACCATCAGACAGGGTTGAGGAATACATAACTAATTAGACTAACGGCAACACTAGAATGGAACAGGAAAAATGTGAAAACAGACTCAGACTATTGTAAAGTTAAAATATTTTCTCCTAGCATAATAGACAAGGTCAACTGTAAGCTATTTGTAAGTTGATTTTAGAGCTGCACGATTCTGAATAAATGGAGAATCAAGTTTTTATTTTGTTTTTTTCAAACGGACAAGTAAACAAAAGTAATTTACTAGAGGTTTTGAAAAATTGCTGCATTCTATTTGAGAATATTTTAATTTGAATGAATTATTATTATTTTTAATTGGTTTGAATCTAACGATTCAATGATTTGCTCAAATACTTAACATAAAGTATTAACAAAATACTTAACAAAAATTCACATTCTGATTCAATGACAAAAATGTTTTCACCTAGTGGCGTAACAATGCAGTGACACATTCTTTGTTTGTTAATGTAGGTTTAAGCAGCAAGTTACTTTCAAAAGTAAATTTTGATTACTGTAGACATCAGTGTTTATATCTGAACTGAAAACTATTATCCCAGTGTTCTGTAATTAATAAGAATATTTGTAACGGAACTAACCGTGCTCTGATGTTGGGGAGAAAAAAACTGTTTGCTTTCTCTGGGTCAGTGGCAGTGAGAACATGGATATGTTCCAGTGTGAGTTTGTTAAAATGGACACTTGTATTCAGGTCTGCGTCAACAAGTGAATTGTAGCAAGTTCCCCTGTAGAAGTTTAATTTGAATGTACATCACAATACGGAAGAAAGGATCTGTCGTGAGTTTCGTTGCATCATAACTAAAAGAATAAAAAGTGTTGTATGTGACGCAAAAGCTGGCTATGCGACTATTTCAAAACATTTCTCTATTTGTTTAAACCTCCTGACCAGCCTAATGTTATTGTTTAAATCAGTGTTGCAAGTTTGGGGTGGGATTGCGTTTTCGGAAATCTTTATGAAACAAACATTATGCACTTTTTCATTTTTCAGTTTAGCTTTAAATGGGACCCGTTTTACCACTGTGCCTCAAAGACTTCCATGTAAATGCCATCTTCACTTGGGTGATTACATTTTAAAACAAAGTTTATTCAAGTTTGCTCCAGGGTTTGATATCGTTGGCTCTGCCTCATCGTTCAATGACAACCTCTTTGCAAAGCCTGCATTGCATTGTGACAAGTTCACAAAACAATCCGCACTGAAATGTGCTGCACAATCTGTGAAGGTCAGACTGAAACGATCAGGGATGTTGTTAAAAATAAACTTCAAATGCATGTTTCTAACATTAGGATCCTTCTATCTATGCAAGGACACAGGTGCTACTGCATAGTAAAGCATAATGAACTTCCTGCACCTCCTAGATACAAAATTATCTTTTGAATGTATGGATATTTTTACATCCTTGTGGCTGTGACAACAAAACCATAAAGATTGCACAATGAGCTATTTTTGCAGCTTATTATTAATAAATAGTCTGAGTAGACTGGGAAGGAAACTTTTGCATTTGAAGCGTTACATAATACATTAAAGTTTTTTGCTTCAAAAGAACATGAATATTTCTGTTTTAAATGTTGTACGCGTATGTGGTTTGTGATGTTTGAAATCACGTGTGTTATTGTATCAGATGCTGAGGACATGCTCCTTACCAGACCTCCGTAAAGTGTTCAGTTTTGCTGGAGAAACTGAAGCTGTCGTCGTACCGAACAACAACCTGGAGATTGAGGATCTGGAAGATAAAGCAGATGAGCAGTCTGAACCTGAGGAGTAAGACAAACAAAACTTAATGCATGTGTACCTACTCTCATAAACACACCCTCATTTATCACTGTCTCTGTCTCAGTGTGTATGAGGATGAAGATTTGAGGGAGCTCAGAGCTTCTATGGAGAGGCTTCTCCAGGAGCAGCGCAGTGAAGATGAGGACGATGATGACGAAGAGGAGGACGATGGTGGTGAATCTAATGGCAGCCCGGCCGATGAAGAGGCAGCTGGTCTTATTGGGCTGGCTAGTGCTGGTGATGACAAATGCAGTCCAGAGGAGGAGTGTTTTAATATAATGGCTGAGGAGGAGGATGATGTTAGCCATGGTGAGGAAGAGCCAGGAGTGCCAGTTACTAATGGAATGGAGGTTGAAGAAGATGAAGAGCAGAACAGCAGTGAAGGCCAGCTCAATGAAGAGTGGCAATCAGGTAATGCAATCATGAAACAACTGCAATATTCGCTAAAACAGCATGACTGCTAACAATATCCGCTAAAACTACTGAAGTTAACAATGTCCCTTTAAAAAATCTCAACGATTAGACACAACAGCTAGCCATATCATCTAAAACCGCACAAATGCTAGACATAACTATCACAGCACGATAGTAAACCCAGCAGAACAGCTAATAGTCCTCAAATGCAACAAAACACAACAGCTAACCGCATCCATGAACACATCACAGATGCTGACACATCCACAAACACAACTATGTCCGTAAATGGTCAAAACAACCCATAAAAACTGTAAAACATTGCTGACTGAATCCACAAATGCAAAAGAACTCCACCCTAAAAGCATCAAAAACAAATCATGTTCAAAACTTTGTTGCTAAGGACACTAGAAAGGATAGCTAATGATTTACTTTGTGTTACTAAAGTGTGTGTGGAGTGACATTTGGTAAATAACTCTTCAATACTGAGTCAGCGTACTATCAGCCAATATTCCACAACGATACACTCTCGCTGTGAGAACTTTAATAATTGATTGTAGCATATCCTGTGCATGTGTATGAATGCAGATGACAGCGAGGAAGAGGACGATGAAGAACTAGAGCAACAGGACAGCATCTTCAGTCGTCTGGAGGAGCTGCGGTTCCATCTAGAGCAGGCCATGGGCTTTGAGAACTTCATCCAAGCCTACAACAAGATCAAGGTCTGAGTTCCTCCGTTTTGAATTAAATGTCAACTCTCACCATGTCTGCAATGGGATTCCGTGGTTTTGTGCCCAGTTGAATGCATTGCGGAAATTCTGCACATCTAAGAGGTCTTTAGTGGTCGAACACCAGCAATAACAATGCAGCCATGTACTTCTTCTGAGAGGAGGACACTCATCTAAGTTTTGTTTTTAGCCTTTGGACTCATTCTGGGAATTAAATACAGATGTTATCCTTAAACTTTAAGAATGCTAAATGTGCTCCCGTATGATGCTTTTATATATAGTTTGTCACTCTGCAAGTGCAATAAACACTTAGTTAAGAAACTCTCCTTAGAATTCTTAACTGATTTGGATGGTTCACCCAAAATTGTCATCATTTACTCATTGTCTTGTTGTTCCAAACCCGTAAGATTTTCTGTGGATCACATATTGTTTGGATTCAAGTGTACTTCAAAATATCTTATTTTTTTCTGCTTGCCTCAGAAGAATGGAAGTTATACCAGTTTGTAACAACGTGAGAGTGAAAAAATGATGGAAAAATTTAAACTTTGGGTGAATTATAAGGAATTTAATGGTCTTTTTATTGGTTTACATGACTTTATCCAGTATTAGATTGTTATTTCTATGAATTTTCTTGGTCCTTTAGGCGATTCATGAGGATGAAGATGAGAACATTGCAATGGGCTCCAGCATGGTGCAAAGCATTCTGGGAACTGAGCACCAGCACTTGTATCCTAAAATTCTCCATTTGGTAATGGCAGATGGAGCTTACCAGGAAGGTAAAGCATTCAGTCTCTATTTGCAGAAATGGAGCAATATAACATGGATGGGTGTATAAGAGGGCAATTATGTCATTCATTGCTGCACTTTAGAGAATGGCCTGAGAACACACATTTTTATAGAGACACATTGGCTATAGTTTGTATCCAGACAAATGTGTACTCATTTACTGTATGCCTTCTCCAGTTATTTGTTTTCACTGCTTGTAGTCTCTAGACTTACAGATATAAAAAAAATACTTGGATATAACTAATTATACATTAAATCCATATAAATGATAAATTGTTATTAATACTAATAATGTAATGTATCCTTTTAGTTATGTGTGTCTTTTTATCCCCTGGACTTTACCAAAGCAAGACAATAATATACAAAGAACATATAAATTGATGATGATGATAGTAGTAGTATAATAGTAAAAACATAATATGCTTATGTAAAAAGAAGAATCACACAACAACAATGTGAGAAAGCAGAATGATTTGCTCATTTCAGTTCTTAATGTGTGAGGTTCTTTCACTCGTCCAAACAGAATTATTTCTAGTGAAATAGAGGAACGTTTCTGCTCATGCAGCAAATGTATTGCGGTAGAAGATATGCTGCAGAAGTCTCTGAGCAGTTCCAGGGCATTTGGGTCAGGTCACATCATTTGGGTTAAGGCGCATACATGTGTCTTCTTGTGTATGTAGCAGCCTCTGATTGATGTGAGGGTATTCCTGGCATTTACACTGTGTGTTCAGGGCTAACTCCAGATTATGGACTTTAATGTGACCTCTGACATCAGGAATATAGCCTGGAAGTTTTCTTCAGATCTCCGTCTCGTAAGTGAGTTGATTATCCTATAACGGTTTCTTTCTCTTCTGCCCTTCTCTTTTGCTCTTTCTCAGATAATGATGAATAGAAGTTATTCATCCGTCCCGTTGGCAGCCTTGGACAATCTGCTGGCAGGCTGAAGTGTTCCCATGATGCTCTCTGACAGGCCGAGGAGGTGCTGTGGGGGAGAAGGGGAAATGGGCCACTCAAGCATGGGCGGTTTAGAGTCCACGGTTGACTGTAGTTCTACTTCCAAATCCCGAGTAACTGCGGCACTTCTGTAAATTTTGTGCATATGAATGTGCTGTGGATAATTATTTAACCAAAGCGTAGCCGAGTGTTAGCAGGCGAGAAGTAATAAGTCTCAGACAGAGATGTACATGTGTGTCCTCCTAGCTGATGACGGACTGTATGTGAAAATGCTGCTCCTGCTGTATTCACAACAGCTGAAGCCATGGAAACTGCTTTTTCAGGCTCTAGACTGGCCAGGGAGGTCTAGTTCAGGGGTCAGAGGTCAATTATCTTCCCAATATCAGGTGCTTGCACACAACAGGCAGCAGGTTTTAACCAGCTGTCTACCTCAGACAACAGACTAGTCTAAACTTATAGTCCTAAAATACCAGTCTTCTTACATTTTCTGAACCTTTTTTTATACTTTTTACATGCTCAAATATTATTTAGCCTCTTTCAAGATTTCTTACTGGTGAATCTTAAAGCATTGTTTCAGGACTTGACGAAACTGTTATTTGGAGAGAGTTTCTATGCATATAAAGTGCACTAGCACACGTATTGGGTTTATTAACGAGATGGTTAAGATTCAAAAATGAATATTCTATCATCATTGACTCGCCCTCCTCATTAAAAGAAGGTATTCTGAAGACTGTTTAAACAACTTTGTCCATAGAATAAAAATGAATGGAGTGGAATGGATATAATATCTATATACATAAGACAGGATGTCATACCGAAACGACATGAGGGTGAGTAAATGGTGAGAGAATTTTACTTTTGGGTGAACTATCACTTAAAGGGCATTTGTTAATGCTGTGCGCATGCATTGTGTGTGTTGTACACCGATGCGCATCCTGTTGGATGTGTTGAGATGACCTCTTTTGTTTAGTTGCTGGCAGAATGTGGTACTTGAAAGTGTACAGAAAACTGTTCAATAAGTTGCAAGCATTACTGTTTGATCGCATGTCAGAATGTCTATATATATATCTTTGTACTGAAATAAATAAAAACATTTTCAAAGATTGTGTCTGTGGGTATTCAGATATAAAACAGCAGAGCTAAAACCAGTTGCCAATATCTGATTTCAGCTACAGGGTGGGGGTGAGGGTGGGGGGGGATTTTCTTCACCTATCCTCAACCTGATTAGTCTGGTTAGCTGTCAGTCAGCAGCAACCATGCAGCTGTCACAGGAATTGGCAGGAAGCAAGTAGGGGTTTCCCCTTTTCACAGAACACCCTTACATTCTCAGACAACCACAGACTATTGTGGGTGTGTGTAAAAGATGTCTTTGCCAGATATCTTGAGTCACATTTAATCAAGCCTTTACAAATTCATTCATATGTATTCTGACCAAGATAACTATTATCGTTCTATTTATTACTATTTATATTTTAAAAACGCATGCTGTTCTAAACATTCTATTCTAAATAGAATATATAAATATAGTCAGGGCCCCTGTGCAGGACCCTACAATCATCACCTTTCCGCTTGCACATACTACAGTATCCCCTGAGATATTAACAGTTTTCAACATGGATAATTATAAGAAATGATTCTTGAGCATCAAATCAGCATGTTAGGTGATTTCTGAAGGATCATGTGATGCTTTGCCATAACAGGTGTACATTTAAAAATATTCAAAAAGAATATTTCACAATGTTATTCGTTTGTATTTTTGATTAAGTTAATGCAGCCTTGCTTAAGACGTCTTTCAAAGATAGTAGGATTATTAGTAAACGACTTTATCTTTGGTGGTGGGGGAGTAGTAGTAAAACATCAAATGACTAAAATATAAATATACAGTGGAACACGGTTATATCAACGGCCTCGGGGGGTGCAAAAAAGCATCAAGATAACCGATGATCGAGATAACCAACAGCCAATATGGCGATTTGTTTGATGAAGCGATCGGCATGCTATAAAAATGTACATACACTGTATATGTTTGCTAACAACAAAAGGCATATGTGCACCAACTAACAGCAGAGATTTACCAGTATACAATATAAAACCTTTAATTATATTCTCCAACATTGCAAACCCAATTTCGCTCACACCATAAACAGTCACAACACACATAAACACATGCGCTCATAACACAGTCACTTCACTCTGACACAGTTCTGAATAGTACTGCACACGCGGTTGTACTATGGTTTCTTTAAAGTTTAAAATGCTTTGTTGCTTTTTGCCTTTAACAGTCTGCTTGAAAACAAATGCTTCTTAGCTTCTGTCAGTAACGACGTCTTTGTCAATGTCAATGTAATCTGGGAACTCCTGCGCCTCTGTAGGAGTGTAATCTGTGTTGTGTAATTTCGTAATCACTCTTGAACACCAGCATTCGTCCCATCACAAAAAATTATCAACAAAACATTGTGTATATCACAAAAGTGTTCGAGGTCACAATTATATAACATGAAATCATCAATTACACAACATAAGCCCTTATGATATGACTACACAAACTAATGCGTCCTACCGCTGTAAAATCACAATCTGACTGGGCAAATGAAAAGCAGCCTGAAGGACCGGAAAGACCAAAAATGGTCATGGCATGCACGTGCAACGCGAACTCGGCCCATGCCTAAGGAACTAGGTACGACCAGTAGTCACGGGATCGAGATAACCCATGTGAAGTGGAGAATTTGTCCCTCTTTTGTGCTCAAGATATTAGGGTTCGGTGACATAAAAGAATCAACATAACCGATGAGAAAATGCTAAGAAAAATAGGGAGTTTGGTGGTTCCACTTCAAAAACGTCGACATAACAGGGTTGGCGAGTTAACCGTGAGTTGAGATAAGTGAACTCCACTCCACAAGCATTTTGCTCTGAATAACCAGCAAGCTCTTTCTGTGATATCAATTAGCTTCACTCTATTTCATGCTTTGTATCATTTTTTTTTTTAATATCCATTGTCAAACTTAATTATGCCTCTTTGAGGCTCTGCGTTACGCAAATACAGGTACTTCATCCTGTGGGGGAATAAATTACGGCGTACAAGGAAACACTGATGGATGGAAGAGTGGATTTTTATCCTCTTCGACATGGTAGAGTTTTACCGTCATTTTATTTCTTTTAATTTCTTAGGAGACTTATATGTTGTACTGCAATTTTAAAAATGGCAGGGTGCCATTAATCGCATGGTTACGGTTTATGCTCCTGAAATGCTTTCAATTAAAAAAAAGGCAAAGTAATTAGCTATTTATCATCTAAACGACTTCTTACAGATATGATGACACTCATTTACCATTGCAAGAAAAACTTGGGCTCATGATACGAACATTTCAATGATTCATTGCATTGATGTAATGTTCAATATTCCTGGTCAGGAGTCGTGGAGTTGGGGGTGTGGGGGGGGGGGGACTTTTAATCAAGGCCTGTGGACACTGTGGGAATGTTTAATATGTTCATGACTGATGATGAGGCCGGTGGAATAAAGAAATAAGACAGCAGAATGGATTGTGCAAGAAAAAGCTGTTATCCTCGTCTCACCCTCTGTTCCTCTAAAATCCTTTACCCATTTATCAAATCCCAGGGGTTGAGTTAATTGACTTCCTGGTTTCGGTTCCCAAAAGGCAATATGTGAGTCTCCTATGTATATATTTGCAATACATACATATTCACGCTCCATTTGCCATGCACGCAACGTGAATGAATCAATTATGCCTCGTATCTAACCTCACTAATTTCACCGATGGCTTTGTGCCTAATCTGACAAGTGTTTTGCCTGGAGGTATAATTTTGCAGAGTCTTTCTCCCAGAGAGTTGAAACACAGATCTAGTTTATTTGTACAGTCTCTCTGTGGGCTTCCTAAAGTAGGTTAGGTTGAGTTAAAAACTTCCCTCACCTGAAGGCAGATTAATGCTCTTTCACTAACCTATGCGCTGTTGCAGACACTCAATATCCTGCTGAAGTTCTGCTGAGACGGGAACGGGCAGATTATCGTGTATTGATCAATTTATTTTGAGTTTATTTGAGAGGATAGAGAGGCAAAGAGAAAGCAGGATGTGTTAATGACGAACTGCAGAGAAATGCATTTATGTAGGGAGATCAGGGAGTGTGTCTGAAGCTTGGTATTTTATATAAGTTTAGCTTTTATATAATCAACCCTTTATATAATATTCACATATTTATCTGGTACAAATGAAATCCATAATTTATCCCTAAATTGTAAAATTAATGTCAAGTACCTGTTGTTATAACCTACAATGTTACCAGGACAGTTTGTGATAGATAGAAAATGTATTATTTATATACAGTGGAGTTCACGGTTAACTCGCCAATACTACTATGTCGTCGTTTTTGAAGTGGAACCGCCAAACTCCGTATTTGTCTTAGCATTTTCTTTTCAGTTATATCGATTCTTTTACGTCGCCGAAATCTAATATCTCGAGCACAAAAGAGGGACAAATTCTCCACTTCACATGGTTATCTCATGACTGAGAGTTCACTGCGCATGCGCTGAGTTCATGTGGCACGTGGATCGTTGTCAGTGTTGCCAACTTAACGCCTTTGTCGCTATATTTAGTGAGTTTTCAGACCATTCTAGCATCTAAATCTAACAACTTTATCTGGAGTTATTGGAGACTTTTGGAGACTCTCTGAAGTCAAAGCACATATCGTTCTTACTCTTCTCAAGGAGCAGTGAGTGCTGCCGCATCCCCATCCCAAAGCACTCACAGGCGGCCCGGTCCTCGCGCAGCAGACACTCCCAGATGCAGGGAGAGCAGGAGATGTTCAAATGAATCGCGCATGTGCGGGAAGCATATAAATATAAATCAATATATAAATCTAAATGTAAAAATATACATGTTAATAAATCAATAACCACTTTTTTCTTGTTGTTGAAAAATATTACACTTTTATGGATGCCTTAAATTGATCAAAAATTGAGTAAATACATTCATAATGCTACAAATTCAAATAATACAAATTCTGTTCTTCTGAACTGTCTAAAAATTCGATCACGGGTTTTCAAACAAAACAATATTTCTTTAATACTAAATAACGATATGATTCTGCTTTATCATGCATTCCTAATACTTTTCATATTAATTACATGATTTAACTCCAAACACAGGAAGATTTAGATTCTTGATTATGTTTTTTTAAACAATATCATCCTGATTATGTTGTATTTGACACTGATTTTAGCACTGAAGTGATGAAATTGAAAAGTGCCGTCTCTATTCCATACGAATGCCCCTCAAAACACTAAAAGTGTGCGGTGTAAGAATTATCCTAATGGACTGACCAAAGGACATCCAGTGAAAGTGGCAATGATATTATGTCTAGTTGAAGATGGTTGACCATATAAGCTTTGTTACTTATTAATTGAGAGCTACGACAACAAACAGCAAAGAATCAATGATTGATTCACTGATTATCATGTTGCCGTTTCCTAAAAAGAAAGCAGAGACTATGCAGCAGACTCTCACTTCTGTGTCTGACATTAGACCATGAATTCACAGTTTTGAAGATTTAGATGGTCGCGGTAGATTGGAAAACAGATGCGTTCAAGCTGTGAAGGATCCCTGAATCCATTATTCTGTCCGTCAGAGCTGGTTCTCATGTTTTGAGGAAAATGCATTTGTCATGTCTCCCCCCTCTCTCTTTCTCCTATCTGTTTCTCTTGCTCAACCCCTCCACGCTTTTTTATTGCCCGTGACACAGCTGTCGCCTCAAACGTGGCAGAATCGTGTGTGTGTGTGTGGGGCTGCAAATTGCTGATCACAAAGTCAGTCTGGGAAAACTAAAAGCCGACATAACTTTCTAGCTCTGGCACTTTGAGTGCAACGGCATTATTTTCTCCTTTTGCATAAAGAATGAAGTTGCATAAGGCTATAACATCATGCACATGCTTGAAACGATTGTGAATCACCTGCACTCAAAACAATCCCACCTCAGACTGGGCCGTGACTGGGTCAGTGATAAATCAAAGCAGGCCTTCCCTCCGGGGTCATCCAAGAAATTTGCACCAGGCTTTACAGCCTCTGCCCCTCCCTTCAGGGGTGGGCTAAATGACCCCCGGCAACAGTGAAATATGACCGGAGGGCTGCTGCCTGCTCCGGCGGGATCACTTCTGACATCCAAGAGCCGTGCCACCATAAATCTAACTTCTTTATTATTCTCTCGCTCTCTGCTAGTGATGCCATTCCTCTCGCCTCTTATTTTCTTTCTTTGTGTGTTCCATACATATTTACCATATTTATTTTCTCCTTCTGATTTATTGTTCTCATTAGCCAAGGCATGGCAAAACACACCGCGTGCGCTCGCATGCGTATGTTCTCAAATGAGCCCTTCGTGAACTGTTTCAGCTCAATTACACACACTTGCTTACCAAATGTTGCCATTATAGTGGCCCGATTTAGTTAAGAGTGCAAATTGCTCGCGACGATGTTGTAATTTTTCCTTGAGCAGACAAAGGACAAGCCAAACACTAATAAGGGGCAATTTTAACATCAAGTCTAACATTGTGAAGCACATTCAGCACATCTGTGTTCTCTGTAGGCTTTGTAACACAGATGAGTCAGTATAAATGATTAGCTTATGGCGTCTAGAAATATATGCACTGCTGTAAATAAACCCTGAGAAGACTCTCATGCTTTTGAACACCTATTGCCTTTTGACTTACTCTGTTTATGCTGAGTGCAATAAATTCTTACAGGATATATTACTTCATTATGATAAGAGCCAGTGAGGTAGAAACCTGATGATGTAATTCCTGTTGACTATAGGGCTTGAGAACTTTGCCTTCAGTTGAAACTGCCTTTAATAAATTGCCATCTTAAAGTGACAGTACATGCCAGGGTTATTATCGTTAGAGCTGTTCAAAAACATACTTGAAATAAAATGCAATACTTGTTTTAAAATATTTATTTTATTTTGGCTAGTTTATCATTGTTTAGTTTAAAACTGAAAAAAAAAAACACATCAGAAACTATATAGATATTTAAAAACAAAAACTACAACGGTTAATTTCCATAATGTTGTTCCAACCAACAAAGATATTTCTGAGAATGTTAATTTGATAAACGTCAAAGGGTTCCAATATGATTTTAAAGCATGTTGCATAGAGAAAAAAATACAGGTCATACGGGTTGGGACCAACATTCAGAGTAAATCATGATTTTCTTTTTTGTGTGGATTTCCCCTTTAACACAGAAGAGACGTGTTTTTTTTTCTTAAGCATTCTTAATGTGCAGTCACACTAGTGGAAATTACAGGGAAATATTGCAGGCAAAAAAAACAAGAAAGAACAAAAAAAGATCCATTGTCAAAAGGGTTCCTATTCCTATTTAAAGGACTGGATTTTGCTTGTGAAAAACACTCCGTTCGCTAAAGAGCAAAGCCAGATGCTGCTGTTTGAAGGATGAAACCCACTTTTGTAGAACGAAGCATGTGTGTTTAAAATGAGAACCTCTTCCTGTTTTATAAACTATGAGGGATTTGACCAATCGTAACAGGGAAGCATTTGATCTGATGTGAACCACATTGATGTTAAAAGGTCTCTTGTATGGCTTACAGTCCGGGTCGATCTTCTGACAGCCTCACCTCCGTGTTAACCTTTGTGTGTGTCAGTGTGCATGTGGAAGCTAGCGGAAAATTGACCTTTGAGACACACGCTGGAGGAAAGATGCAAAGCTGTGCGGTATAATACTGCTAAACCTTAAAGTTTCAACAGGATATGACAGAACATTATATGTTTGAGGGAGTTCATATTTACCCCATTGTACTATAATATAATTTTTATTTTATTTTATAAATAGTATGTTAACTGATTTGGATTATACATGGTTAAATGTTTTAAAAGTAGAATATTGTTCTCCCACAATGTAATTATATGCATATTTAATTAAGCAAGTTATCATCTTTGAAAATCACTTTTTTGTATTTTAGCATTCTTCTGTCGAGTTATGTTTGTAAGCTCTTGGCAATTCAGTTAAATGATAATGAGGTAATTAAGATATTTAATTAAATATTTCTTGCAGTTCAGGAAAAAGAAGGTGAATTTGAGCAGGTTGAACTCTTGAACACAGTATTCTTTGTTCTCTGTACTGCAGTTTGTTACTCATCTTCATTAGCACTCTACTGTAGAAATAGTGTAGAAGTGTCACTCTGAAACATGCTGGGTTAAAAACAACCATTTTTTTGTTATTTGACAATCAGTGCAGGGTCAATATTGGACATGACACATGCTGGGTTATTTTTACCCAGCTTGTTGGGTTTTATACATTAACACGTTTGCTGGGTTGTTTTGCTGTGACTGCTGGGTCAGTCAGTTTGAAATGGAAGGTTTCCACTAAATGCATTAAAACCTCTGTTATATTATGTATATTCAAAACACTATATATTCTCTATTTTTATTCAATGGCAAGTCAGTCTTATACAATCATAAAATGCTCTAAAACATTTACTAAATATTTTAGGACGTGATCAAGAGCAGCCAATGGGAATCTGCGGAAAGAAAACTGGTATCAGTATAGTTCATTAAATGGCAATCGTATATATATATATATATATATATATTTTTTTTTTTTTTTTAAGTTGCAGAAAAAACAGCTTTATCTTGTGCCATCTCGGCTGTTAGACATTTAAGCCTTCGGCTTTGTTGAAGACCAGCGTTAGCTGCCACGTGCTGTGAGAGACTACAGTCATTTCATCTCTCTGTTCTCTAATCACTTGATAGGAATAAAATTTCATTCAGGAATTTCCCCTCAAGAAGATTTCTCTCAGAACAGAATACAAAATAGCCATTGACAAATGGATCCAGTTTTAACTGGTTTGACACAGACTACCAAACATTGGGTTACACTGACCCAGCGTTTCAGAAAAACTACCCAGAACTGGTTAAAAAAATAAAAAAATAAATTGTATAAATAATGTACCAAAACAAATAACACAGCAAGCTGAACCCAGCATTTGGGTTAAAAAATAACCCAGCATTTTTTAGTGTGTTATTCAGAACATAGTTTAGGTTTATCTGATGAAATGTTTATCTCTCTGAGAGATGGAGAGATGATTTTGTTTTAAATCCCCCTGCAGTGACTCTCGTGATTTGTGACGCAGGCGGAGATGCGAAACAAACTATTCCTCCGTGAAACCCGTTTCCCAGTCCCCCCCACCGATGGACTAAATCAGCGAGGTTTAGAAATACATTTTGCTTATTTATGACGGTCAGAAGTGCAGAATGCCGGTGTTTTTACAGGACAGCGTGTGAACGGAAACCCTCCCTCCCGACCGCACGTGTGTGTGCGCGCGCGCTGCCGTGTCCCACAGGATCAAGCGCGCTCGTCATGGCGCTCGGGCGCTGGGACTCGCGGCTCCTGCTTTTCTTCGCTTTCTCCTGCTTTTCATCCTCTTGAATCCCTCGGACTCGGGTCTTTCGCTGGATTGGCGAACCGTTCTCTGCTGTGATACTCGAACCTGAATATGTAAACTTGTGCCCAACTGGGCGATCAAAATTTCGGGATTCCTCTTTTCCATGGCGATTTCCCTACTTTGAGGAACTCGGGAAAGAAACTGTTGTGGAAGAAGAGGAGGAGGAGGAGTGAGAAGGGGCCCTTGTTTAAGGTAGCGTGTCTTTGCTCTCCCAGATCTCCTCAATAACACATTACTTTGGATTTGAAGCTCGGATGAAAGTTTGTTCCCGGGAGTAACGCCTGTGAGTGGGTCACCGGATGGTTTGTAGTGTGGTAATCCCGGTTATAGTTAGTTTCAGGAGCTCTTTAAACCATCAGTTGTGAGGCCGATACAGTTGCAGCACTACTCGGATACAATATAACTAATGTTCGTTGTTATTAAACGTAAGGTTTTTATCGACAGAAAGGGCAAGGGTTCGCGGTACTCGGTTAAACGTATCAATAACCCCAAATGGGCACTTAATTTACCCTCTGTCATGCTGTTAAACCTGTTTGACTTTCACAGAGATGATGTAGCGACTGACAGCCTCGGTCACCGTTCACTGTCACTGTGTCTCTTCCTCACGCAGTGTAAGTGGATGGTGACTGAGGCGGGGAAAGTTTCTCTGTAGTTGTGCTGATTTTAATCACTTCGCTTCGGTCATCGTTTCCTTTATTCTGTTCGCTGCCGTTTGATTAGGACCAGATTGTATTCACGAGCTGGTAGGTTAAAGATGTTTGACTTTGTTCTGCATTGCTGGACATCCTCGTTTGTTGATTGGGATCGTGGGAGATTGTAATGGGTTTAACCGGGAGGATGAGTTTAAATTACAGTTTAGATACGAAGGCTCATTTGACCAAACGTGACGGTAAACTGTCATTTAGTCCTGGTTCATTTGAGGACAGTGACCCGCTGTCCATTAAAACACTGGAACCGTAGGGTTTTCATAGGATTCCTGAACGCTAACTAAACGTACTAAATACTCCAGTTGTGTAGCAATGACCGAGTAAACACTGCTCTTCCATCATGCTTTATAACCGCATTCAGCTGACCCAATGTGCACTATTCCATCTAGCATATGGATTTTAAAAGGTTATAAAAACACGAGGAAAGCTGTGACAGTTGAGTAAATGAAGTGTCCATTATTCCTCGTTCTTCTAGTGAACCAAAAACACAACGCGGCAAGTGTGTTCCGATTCCCGGTCGAGTGACTCTAATGAACCGGTTCACTTAGTGAATCAAAAACGCAACGCGGCAAGTGTGTTTCGATTCCCTAAAGAGTGACTCTAATGAACCGGTTCGTTTAGTGAATCAAAAACGCAACGCGGCAAGTGTGTTCCGATTCCCGGTCGAGTGACTCTAATGAACCGGTTCACTTAGTGAATCAAAAACGCAACGCGGCAAGTGTGTTTCGATTCCCTAAAGAGTGACTCTAATGAACCGGTTCGTTTAGTGAATCAAAAACGCAACGCGGCAAGTGTGGTTCGATTCCCTAGAGTGACTCTAATGAACCGGTTCGTTTAGTGAATCAAAACGTAACGCGGCAAGTGTGGTTCGATTCCCGAACGAGTGAATTTTATAAATGGGTTCATTTTAGTGAACGATTCGGTTAGGTTGTGATTTAGTGATACATTAATCAGTATAGTTACTGTCTGGTTGTTTATATGACAACATGTAGTTAAAGATGTACATTTTGAGTTTTGTACTAATCAATGGAATTTAATATAAATAAATTGAACCTGATTTTATTATATAGTTATTGGCTTTTGCTGTCTTGCAAAACGTCTTTTAGATGTATTTGTTTTGGATGATTTATGTCTCTTAAAATCTCAAATTGTTTCATCATTTGGCATTAAATGCAGATTTCTCAAATATTTCTTCCTCAGAATTTTAAAAAGAACCATCAGGGAACAAAATCATCAAGACGAATCAGAATCTGAACCAAAATGGTGACGTGTTTGGAGCTGATTTTCTTCTCCAGTTCATAATGTTCTTCCGCTGTTTGCGTCAAGTTTGCTGTTTAATAAACCGTTTAGATGTTTTTTGAACATCCTTGATTTTTAGGATTCAGTTTTTGAATGACACTCTCCTCAAACATCTTTATTGGATTGCTTTTTCATGCGCCTGCTATTGAAGTATGATGCATATATGTAATGCTCTTTAAGTGTTGTATGATATCTTTTTCTTTGATTCTCTCCAGTGAATGCTAGAGATATGATCATGACTACGGCATGGGAGTGACGTGACAGCAGGACTGGACTTTCCCTCCAAACAACCTTATATCCACACTCCCACACCATGCGCTTCTCTCATCGGAGAGACAAAACTGACTGAATGAACGACTACACTGAGAAAGACTGTGCGAGTGTGAAAATGGATGAGTCTGCTCTCCTGGACCTGTTGGAGTGTCCGGTCTGCTTGGAGCGGCTGGACGCCACGGCAAAGGTTTTGCCGTGCCAGCACACGTTTTGTCGGCGCTGCCTGCTGGGAATCGTGGGGTCTCGTGGAGAACTCCGCTGCCCGGAGTGCCGCACACTAGTGGAGAGTGGCGTGGATGAGTTGCCTAGCAACATCCTCTTGGTACGGCTGCTGGACGGCATCAAGCAGAGGCCGAGGAGAACGGGAAGCATGCATGGCACGTGCACTAATGGATCGGCAGCGGCGGGGGTCAGAGCACAGGGTGCCGGAGGAGGCCAGAGGGATCCAGGTCCCACGGGGGCACAGTCTCAGAGGGTCCAGGCCAAGAGCACTCCAGTTAGGGTGAGTTTAGATGGTTTTGTTTGACTCGCATAGACTCACACTTAAGCCCTATCTGATCAGATATGGTTAACTTGTTTTTATATGAGGACAAACATAAATTAATAGATTTCTGTTAGCCAAATAGTTATATCAGTGGAGAGCTGTTTGTCTGGCTCCATCTCGTCTGGTCATGGTCGGTACCGAGCTATTGGTGAAAATCAGACCTTGGAGATTTCCTGCAAAGCCTCAGCTTGATATGAAAGGAAGAAAAATATCTGAAATAATTAGGTGTTAAGGGAATTTGAAATTTCTCTCTTGTTCACTCTCTCATCTATATCATTATTTTGGTTAATGAACTCTAAATAAAGAGTTGTCTGATTTACATTCAGGAAAATGACAGGGTGGATTGTTTCTAGGAGTTTAGAAGCAGCACTTTAAAAGCAGTCTTTGTCATGTAAACGCTTTGTTTCATTTTTCTTTTGCCTCGTTTTGTTCAATTTGGACTCTAATAGATAGGTAGCGTTTCAGGTTCTTCATTTTCAAAAGTAAAACCATCAGGCTTTTTATTCTACAAACCGCAGAGATCCCTTAAAATGTTCCTTTTTTTAAAAAACAGCCAGTTAATAAACTCTTCTCATCACAATTTTGGTAAAAATATTTGCCGCATGTCCCAAATGTAAGATATAAGCGACCCAAACTCACCAGATCATGAGCCGTTCATAAATATAGCCGATTATTTACTCATTTGAATCCCAGCCTATGCTGTTAAGCCATATCGCAGTGTCAGTTTTATTTCTTTTAGTTGTGCAGTCCTAACAGACTAGAGAACTAGAGAGAATCTTGTTAGCTCGAGGCATTGTGCTTCTTCTAAAACAACTTAAGCAGCCGAGGTAAGCCTTCTTCCCTGCTGAGAGGAAGCCGCTTTAACTGCATCTTATCCAGTACTTTTGTGTTTCTGGGTGTGTTTGTGTATTTGGATGTCTTCATTGTTTTTTTTTGTTTGTTTTTTTTTTCAATATGAGACTGAGGGAAAGAAAAAAAGAAGCAAAAACGTTGCAAGCGGACACCATTGTGTTTGTGTCTGATGGTGTGAGAGCGCACACGTTTCTACCCGTATAACTTTCAAACAAAGTGCCACGGTGGATCAGGATAGTTGTCATGGCAGCAGTTTTGTATTTGTGTGTTTTGTTGTTCCACCTTTTGGTTTTACCCTGGAACAAAACACAGGTGTCCCTACAATCAAGCCCTCCATCATCTCTCCCACACAGACTTATGGGACAGAAAGGGGCCTCCACCCAAAGCATGATGGGTGGCGGCATTCTAAGTCTGACATCTCCGGTCTATAATCTTTTAATATCCTTCTTTTGTTGTTCATAAACGTCAGTGCTGCGAAATGACAGCTGGATTGGCCTAATAAGCTAGTCGTGCCTCTCATATTCAACTAAGTTAAGTTTAAAAGATAGACTTATTTCCCCGTCTTCAAAAGAAGCTCATCAGGGCTTTCTACTCTAAGATGACTCAATCATTTTGACTCTTTCTGTCTCCCCCACAATCTTTCTTGAATCTTTCTTTCCATTCATTATGTTTAAATAATGCATAAAATTGATCAGTAAAGACATCATGGATCATCATCATGGATTCCATTTTCCTAATTTTCTGATTTCAGAATGGATAATAGCGGTAAATTGACTAATAATTCACTGATGGCTTAATTTAAAATAGACAATATTCTACATATTAGAATGATTTCAGAAGGATCATGTGATTCTAATGAAAATTCAGCTTTGCCGTCACATGAACATTTTAAAGTGTATATATGAACTCTCCTCTCACGCACTCTTCTCTAATTAGCTTGTCAGTGTTCATATAATGCTTTTAGAACTCAGACATTAGCATTAGGCTGTTTGCCAGAGCCGACTGAATCCATTAAAGTGAAGTAAGGTTGATCAGCACTGTGAGCTCTAAAACCCGTTGACTCCAAAAAAAAAAAAAGCAAAGGAAAAGGAACAAAGATTTCCCCAACTCTTGCATGAGCAAACTTTGCAGTGATTGCTTCTTATCTCCTCTCTCTTTGTGCCTACTGTGTTTTCATGCGCAGCCTGTTTAAAAGGGTGTATCTGAGGTGCTGTAAACAGCCGTGTTGCCGGTGGAATGGGCTTTTTGCAGCAGTTGTGGCTTCAAACAGAGCCTGTGATTCAGAGGGGGTGTAAGGACCAGGAATGCATCTGAGACTACATGATAACAGAGCGTTGTGTGAGTGGCAGGTCTGTTATTTAGGTCTTCAGAGAGGTTTTGTTAAATCTGACACATGATATGCTCTGCTTTGGAGATGCACAAAACACACACTCACGCATGACGGCAAACTAGCGTTAAGGAGAGAATTCCTCCCTGTTTCAGGGATACACGCATGCAGACATCCACACCCCTGAGATCTTGCTTGTCAGATATTGCGTTATGCGGCTGTTGTAAAATATGTGGCACACTTTACCTGTGCTCTTCAAAATAATCTTGAGTTATGACAACTTTGGCAAAATTAAGTTGCTTCAACTATTTGAGTTGTAGCGCTGGAGCCAATTACTTGTATTTATTTAAGTTAAAAGCCACAGCTGTCACTCTTTCCCTTCACTAAAAAACAAACAAAATAAAATGTATTCTTCTTATCCAGTCCAATGCAAAGCATGCTGGGAACTAGACATCTGCTGCGTAATATCCAAAGTTAAAATAATTTAAGTTGCTACAACTTTCAATTAACAGAAATTTGAGTTTAAATTACATACAATAATGTAACCATATTAGTCAACAAAACTCAAAATGTTAAATGTTTTTATAACATTAACATAATGTTTAATTACACCGCTAAAATAGACTTTTTAACCTGGAACCATGTGTTTTGTTGTGGCAATAGGTCGCCCCATTGTAAATTCGAGTTTGCAGTGTTTGCTGAACGCGATTGTTCAATTCATGAACAAAAGACTTCCTTCTGTTCTTTTTAGTGAATCAGAACTGTACATGGTGACCAATGCAGTCTTGTTTACAAACAAATCACTCTATGAATCAGAAACGTATGGTGTGACAAGTGTGGTCATATTCATGTAGACGCACAGCCTGTCCAGTTTATTATAATTCACAAACCGAATAGTTCAAAATGAATAGTTGGATTAAATCGATACAAAATATTTCCCTATATAATATATAGCAGTGGTCTGCAACCTTTTTGCGCCGCGGACCGGACGACGTTTGATAAATTGGAAATAATTTAATTTCCTTGGGCAGGCCGATACCATCTGATCCGCGGGCCAATTACCATTTGATCCGTGGACCGGTACCGGGACGCGGGTTGAGGACACTGATATATAGGATTAGCAGAAAGCATTGCATCTTCCGTATGTTGGCAAAATTGACACTGTAACTGAATATTGAAATCAAATCAGAATCCAAATGAATCATAAAGGATTGAAACAGGAAGCCATTTGATACCTATTTGGTTATTAAAAACTCAAGTGACTAAATACCCCAAAGTGTCCCAAACATTGAATTGAAAACATTGAACATTGTGTTAGATATGCATTGGATGGTTCGTGGGCCTGCTGACCTCGTCCAGTGGGTTCAAGTGTTTCTGAGGGGACATGCAGGTGGACGCCGCTGAAAAGATCAAAGAACACACTGATACCCATGAGTCCCTGTCGGCCAAAGGTGCCACTCCCCTCTCTCTTTCTGATTCTCTCTCTCCATCTGATTTCTATCAGAGCTGAAGAATAGTAGGAGGTGCGGTCGAGCAGACAGATGCATAACAGCTTATTGTTAGCGGCCACCTCTGATCTGACAGACTCAGGGCAGTGAAGGGGTGAACTCCATACACTGTGTGTCTGCGTGAGGCGTACCGACCCCTACAGCTGTCTTTTAGATTTAAATAAGAGCCTGAATCGGTGGGAAAGAGAATGAAGGACACTAGAGTAGGACTAAGGATCAGTAGATTTATGTTTGCGTCCGTTGTGCTCACCATGGCAGGATTTATTTAATCAAAAATGGTTCAAACAGTAATATTGTGAAATGCTATTACCTTTTAAAAGAACTGTTTTCTATTTGAATATATTAAAAAAGTAATTGACTCAAAGTGTCACATTTAACCACATCAGTAAGAATGAATCTGATTAAAATTTATTTTGGATTGTTAAGGGTTGGCTAACCTTGATCGGATTGAAAACCGGAACTGAAAAGTACTGCGGATGCCCAATGATGTAAAAATGGTGTATGACGTGTGGAACAAACTGTTGTTGTTGAATGAAACGGTATAAATGACTTGTTATTCTAAATCTGTGAAATGGAGCAGGACAGTGTCCCATCATTTCTTATTTCAGACTCTCAACCACAGTCGCCTTGTTTTGGGAGTCGGATGGGATTGAAAAAAATCTTGTGGGGACGATTTGGATATATATATTAACTACATATATTCTTTTCTTATTTATTTATATATTCTTTTCTTTTGCTTATTTGAATGATTTATAAAGAGTGATTTATAATAAAGTTAGGGATTTTTATTAGTTAAAGCCTTTATTTTCTGTAGTTTTCCATAGAATACTGATGAATATTGTCAGCACGTCTCACCAGACAGAACATGTTATCAGTAACAATGTTATTGTAAGTGGGGCGGCCTACGAACTCCTCGTGAGACCTGAAGCTTCTGCTGATGAAACTGCAAACTAAACTTCACTAAAATTTCTTCTATTGACTGCACTTCCTCCTGGTCTTCATTCAACATATCTGGTCCTCGAGTCTTTAACTGTAATTCCCCTACAATCTATTCTGAGTTAAACTTGTGACAAATGCAACATCAACCCAATCGGTCATGTAAACACTACGGCTGTCACATGATCCTTCAAAAATCATTTAAATCTGGTGCTCAAGAATGATGCATTTTTTTCATGATTCAAAAATATAAATCTTTTGTAATCTAAAAATATTTTAAATTGAATGCTTCATTTCTTAAACTTAGTGATCTCAAACTTTTAAATGGTATAAGTTCTGATTATGTAACGATGTGATTTAAATATTGAAACTGCATCGCTATCAGGAGATTATGATAGATGTCAGTGCCTTCACCTCACAGAGACGAGCAATCTGCTTTTCTTTACATTTGCATAAAATCGAACATATCTCAACTTCCTGACGCCCTCACCACTTCTGTTGTCAGCCCCACAATCCCCTACCTGTGCTTGTCTCTCAGCTCCCATAGATAAAAACATTGAGAAGACGCCAACGGACCCGTACGGGGAAGGGCTGAATGTCAGCTGCTTATGGTGATTCTCCCTACCGCAGATCTTCTCTGAAACAGAAGGACGCCTGCTGACTAATCACAGGCGGTTTTATTGTGCGTGTGATGCATGTGTATTTGTGTGTTTGTGAATGACTTGCTTGGATGCTGCCTGGGGTTCACCTTTTTGTGAACAGACTGTGTGTAGGAGGCAGAATGTTCATTGAACTGGTTATTAGTTTGAATGAATGAGAACTGTCTCGCATTGTTGTCTGTTCTGCAGCTGCGGAATCTAAAGCGCCTCAGCAAAAGAAACTGTATTGTTTCTGTATCGTGAGTTTGCAGTATTTTTTCAATTTAAAATAACACTTAGTGTATTGTTCACTTACTACAATCTGTAGTGTAGACAGATTCATAATTAACTTGAATGAATTGCTCAAAAAGACTCTGAATCCGTCAGCTTATTAATTAACAGTATAAACTCTCTGAGTCAGAATGGTTAATCATTTAACATCTGAATCTATCACTGAACCCCCCCCGCGATAGGTGAAAATCTGCGAAGTGGGATCAGCCAATCAGCTCACGGGATACATCCACTCGTGCTCTCATTCGTCGATTTTGCGCTTTGAACCAATCACGTGTCTTTTCTGAGTGCCCGTGGGTGTGTACAAAGCCTCTGAGAGAGTTTCTCTCTTTGTCTGGCTTCCTGCGCATCATGATAAAAAAACGCTGCTTTCCGCAATACGGCTGCTGATATGGCGGTATTTGTTAAATTTTTATTTTTCAATTAATATTTTGGAAAAATCCGCGATGCACTGAGACTGCGAAATTTGAACCGCGAAATGGCGAGGGATTCCTGTATTAGTGTTCAGAAGTGCATTTTCGTTGTGAAATTCGATAACCATTTAAAGTAATTGTTGTCTATTTGAATATGTTTTAAAATCTAATAGCAAAGCTGAATTTTCAGCATCGCGTGATCTTCCTGAAATCATAAGCTGATTTGCTCAAGAAACATTTCTTATCGTTATGGAAACAGTGATGCATTTCTTCAGGATTCTTTGATGAATAGTAAGTACAGTATCTTTTTAAATGTCTTTCCTGTCGCTTTTAAACAATTTAATACGTCCATGCTGAATCAAATTATTAATTTATTTAAATGAAAAACTACTACTGACCCCAAACCTTTGAACGGTAGTGTACATTCAGCAAAAACGCAACTCGGCAGGAAACACTGGTGTTTTGATCTTCTGTGAGACTCAGGAAACTGCGCCCCAACACAATGATGGTTTAACCTCATCACTTTCACTTTTCCGAGACAACGTAACTTTTGTGGCCAACAGGTCAGCTAGGTTGTCAGAGATGAAACAAAGACGAACTGCTCAGGGGTCGTAGGTCAGATGTGAGGGGTCATGTGACTGGGGTTAGCGTTTGTCCAGGAGGCAATTCAGAGCTACTCTTTGATCTTCCTTACATGCATTCAGAAATGTATTAATATTTAATCAGATTCTAAAGCGGCTTTGGGTGAAGGAGTGATGTAATGAATATCTGGCAGTAAGAAAGCGTTAGCAGCTGTGTTATTAGCCTAGAGCGCATATTTTAAATCTAATATTTCGTTATGAATGGCAGAATGGCCTCACGTTTAATTGATGAGCTAGTGCTTGGTTTAATAGCCTTGTGGGTCGAGGCTTAATGTCTTCTTCACGTGGCATACTCATATTCAACTATACAGTTATCAGTTATTTCCCTTAACATTATGCTGATTGATAAGCAACAGCAGAAACCGAATGCAACATTTGCTCAAATGCTGCAGAAAACACATTAGCTGCGTTTACATGGCCTGAAATCGGGCTAGTAGCACAGTCAGGATAAAATAAGTCACATGTAACCACATCAATCATAATGAACCATAAAGGAGAGGACATGTAAACAATGCAATTCTAATTCTGATTGAAACAAAAAAGTGTCCATGTATCTATTGTAAATTTAACATTTTGACGCAATAAGAATAGACCTTAAATGATCATGATTTGTTAATCACAAGCAACTGCAATCAAAACTGAATCAGATTCGCTCTAAATGGACAGACTATGACTCGTTTTAATGGTCATCAGCATCGTACATCCTGCAACGTTTTTATATTTTCATTTACATTGTTTATGCATTTGCCAGATGCTTTTATCCAAAGCGACTTTGCATTGCATTCAAGAAACACTTCGGCATTCTAATCAGTTCTTGCTTTCCCTGGGAATCAAACCTTGACCTTGGCGTTGCAAGCACCACACGCTGTTGGTGTGGTGCTTGCAAACACTCTGTTTGAGCTATAGTAAAGCCTAGTTTCATTTATTTTTTAATGTATGTACATTTATAACACTACTCTTTGTATAATATTACCATTGCATCAAATTCCATAAGACTCAGTTAACACTGGTGTGAGGGTGTTTCTAACAGTGGGAGTGATGGTAAAGTTGACCTCTTTATCTTTTCTGACTGCTATCATCATCATTCTTGCTCTCTTTTCCTTCTTTTTGAAAGTTCTGAAAACACTATTGTGGAGTTTTTCTTTTGCTATTTGAGCAAAAAATATATTTGATATGTATTCTTTCATAAAAGTATACACTATAGAAGTTTTCCCAACTCTGACGACCTCTGCTTCTGAGAAACCCAAAAATGTGAAAAGGGTCAATTCAATCTTCCAGTGAAGCGACAGACTTCTTTCTGTTGACTTATGCCAGATATACCAGCATTTAGTCCACTTAAACCCCACCACTTACCATATTTTCCCGCATATAACCCGCGGGTTATACCAGATTTTACAAACCCCACAGGGGGTGCGGGTTATATAAGGGTGCGGGCTATATCACACATTTTTTCACGTAATAATATTGCAATATGTTTGTTACGTCCGTAAGGACGTGAGGGTTTTTTTTTGCGGTATTTTCTTAGTTTTTCTTTCTTGCGAGGGTTGTTGTCTCTGGCGCTTGTACTATCACTCTGACAGCTGGCGCTGATAGGCTGTCTGACCCGTCAATCATGCAAGAAGACGTGATTGGCTGTGCTGACATGAGGGCGGGCTCTTCTCATCTCATCTGATGATCAACACCTGTAGAAATCGCTTCTTAAGGGACGTGCTGCTGCACAGCGGGAGACACTGCTTTTTCTTTTTGTTCTGATTCTGACTTGTTTGTTTTCTTATTGTTTGAATTTTGCGCACAGGCACTGTGTACCGAGCCTGAACAGTTATGGATAATTGACGTCATGCGAGCAGCATTCGAAATGTGAACTTGCACAAAAAAAGTTCATCAATCTATGGGTGCAGGTTATATAAGGGTGCGGGTTATGCCAACGATTTTTTTCACAAAACCTGCAGGCTATATGAGGGTGCGGATTATCTGCATCTGCGGGAAAATACGGTAATTACAATCAGCGGCAAGCTTGCATTCAGATCTACCTCCATCCAATCAACAAACGATGGAAACAACGAATCAACACCCTGCATTTCTTTTTTTAACATCGCTCAGATGGATTTCACAATACAGAATAAACGGTATGTCCCTTCTGTTTAATTGTGACTTTATTTGTAACCTTGTGTAATTGTGAAGTTTACAGACTGTTCAAGGTGCATCTAATGTACATACATTTTTCTCAAATCTGCTCTGATTGGCTGGACCAACAGCAATTTCTGGGACTTGGAAAGCATGCTTGTAAAATTGTTTAACAGTTCCCAGGCTTCTACAATAACCACTTTAGAAGAGTAACAATAATAGACACCATATTTGTCAAAGTTTGTGATATTCATGCCGTTGAATATTTGAAAGAGTGCTTTGATTTGTGTATTCCGCTTTGTTTTCAAAGTTATTAAATCACATTTAGTTTTGTAGTTGGTTATATGTATGCAATGCAAAAAAAAAAACAGCTGTTATCTCCACGGCCCAAAACGTCTGTCTGATTACTAGACTAACAATCAATATGAACAAAGTTCATTTTCTCTCTCTTTGCCCCACATACCCTACAGATTATAATAGAAATCCTTAGCATTTAACCCGGTCGCACACCCACACGCGCCGCTTGGGACCATCCGTCTCAAAGCCCAAGTGTTTGTCCGTTAGTGAGAGTTTCGTGAGAGCAACCTCCTTGGCGGAAACCTTCTCAAACCCCAAAAGCCCTAAAATCTAAACTCTGCGGGCCGCCCTTTTGATGTGTGAAGCTTTTCCTCTCTCTCTGCCTCCTCTCAGCAGTCTGTTTGCTTGTGTTTGACTCTCTGTATCTCTTTGGCGGTACTTGGTGTTTTACGCAAGGAACAAGGAATGCTGTTTATTGCGCCCTGGCACGTATACATGTGACATTCCTTTGACCCGCCCCTTTGCTTCCCTGTGGCCGAGCGGGCAACGTTGACTCACACTGGCCCTTTTTGATGATGTCACGGTTGCCGCAGCAACCACTGGCTGACCTGTGCCTGTGTCGCATAACCCCTTCATTAAAGCCCTGTAGGCAAGGCTGTACTTCCAGATCTCAGTGCTCACAGATCCCCCCTCTTGTCTCCTATTTTCCTTCCCGCTGTGCTCTCTGCAAGCAGATCAGCTCATTTCCCCCTCTTTCCTCCTTTTATTACCCATATTACTCCCTTGCTTCCATTTTCTTGTTCTGTCATTTTCGCCTTTTTATCCCCTCCTTAATTTCTCTTGCAGTCGATAGCAGGAAGTCATTCGCAACAGTGTAATGTTTCCCACAGGCCTCCAGATGGTTTGTGTTTGCATGTGTATGTGTGTATTAACAATAAATGAGGCTGATGTGAGTAGTATTTCACAATTTGGCCCACTATTTGTGAAAAGCCTTGTTGTTCTCCTGTTGCTTTATTACAGTCGTGTGTGTGTGTGTGTGTGTGTGTGTGTGTGTGTGTTAGCATGCTGGCAGGTGTTTTGGATGTTTGTGTATGCTGTGGCTCTGTTGGGTGTGATTGGCCATTTCCCTGCCCTGAGGTTTCATAATTTCAGGGTAGGGATCAAAAGACCTAATCAGGTGTTAAAAGCGTAACTATGGAGACTGACTTACTGTTTAGTGGGGAACGCCGGTGGGCCCTTGGGGAAGGGTGTGTGTGAGTTTTTCTGTGTGTTTAAGTATCTTCTATGTCAGGTATTACTCATATCGTTTCATCTGGAACTGGACTAATTGCAGTTTCGGTTTGCAGTTTCAAGTGGTTTGCTTCAAGTTGTTTTCTCAATTTTTGATGTAGTAAAGTGCAAATGACTAATCTTATTCTTGCGCTGACTTTTTCTTCACGGTCTGGTTTCACTTAGACAGGAAGACAATATCTGACTGATTTAAGGCAGACGTTTTTTTTGTTTTTACATGGTTAGTTGCAAAATTATTTGAGATAAATTAATTTAAAAAGTCGCTCAGAATTCTTGATGGTTCTGTGGATTAAAAAAAAAAAAATAGCGTGAAATGTGACTTGGGCTGTGTTCACAGAGTCAGTGTTTGAGATTGACAAACGTATTTTAATTCTCAAACTTTCCTGTTCACACAACAAAGTATTATATATAATAACTGGAAATTAAGGAACAAAAATGTTCCTTTCTGTACATTTAAACTAAGCTCAAATATTATATGTGTTAGATGGAAAAACTTATGTTAGAAATGAAGTGAACATTCTCCAACCTAATTTTCTTTCGTTTGTGGAACGTACAATAATATATTTTGAAGACTGTTCAAAACTGTTGTAACCAAACAGTTTTGGTCTGTAAATATCTAAATACCAATTCACATACAGCTTTGTGCACTAAATGCCATGTTGAATCAAAATATAATATTTTTGTCTGAAGCTACTTTTCTACTTTCTATTTCTTTTTCTATTTGCCTTTTTTTGGGGGTCATTTTTAATTAAACCTGAAAGCTGGGTTTCAATACGGATTTCTAGATTCTATTTCATTTTGACTCACAAGTTCTTGATTTGATTAGTTGTAGTTTTCTCTTTGTAAAAAGTAATACTTCTCAAAGGTCTTGCAAGAATTTAGGTTTTATTGTCCCGAACAAAACCGAGCCACTCTGCAGGTCAGCTCTCGTCACAGGGAAATCCTCCATTATATAGCCTATGTTTTAGACATGTCATGTGACTATTCTTCTATTGATACATTGTAATTTGTTCTGAGTTCTACACTCTGTGACCATATATGACGCACTTAAAGCCGTGAACTATGTGCTAACAGTCTTTTGCAGACATGCTTCATCAGACCGCTACATCAGCTTTATATTATATATTTATATTATACTTTCACAGCTTTATATTAAAATACTTATTATTCATGCAATAAAAACTTCAAATAAAATCTGAATCTGTTAATTCTATTCCGATTAGTATGTGTCACGTAATGCGTAATTTCTCACTGATAGTTTTGTATATCTACAAGGCACAATTTTAGGCTCAATCAAATCAATGACTTGTCTTGTTGGACTATTCCACTTGCACTATTCAGAGTAAAGCCCAGTTTACTTTTAGTTTTTTAGTTTTAAGCACTTTTCTACTCTTGAGTGCAGCCCAAAGTGCTGTACAAAGCAATACAAACACAACATAATTCATATTTAGTTCTCTCCTGGGTCCGAGTCAAATACCAAGATATGAAAGTGCTTCTTCAAAACCATATTAAAAGCTTTCAAAGTAGGGACCGAGATAATGGCAAGCGCTAAGTTGTTCAATAACCCTAGAACCAGCTACCAAAAAGACACGATCGCCTTTTTGCTTGAGTTGAGACTGTAATAATGTATATGCTGATCTGTACAATAATTAGATCTGACAGATAAGAGGGAACAATAGCATTTAAATTAAAAACAATTGTTGGTAGGGCCTTGAAGTTGATTCAAAATCTGATAGCTAACCATTGAAAAGATGTTAAATCTAGGTGATTCTGTCCCCTTTCTCATGCCAGTCAGTAGTTTAGCAACAGCATAACAACAATAGTCCAGTCTGGATTGCATAAAAGCATGGATTATAGTCTGCAAATTTCTAGAAGAAAGCATAAGTTTCATTTTAGCTATTTATATTTAGTAGAAACTAGTTTTCGCTACACCACTGACTTGTTTGTGCAAAATTCAACTCCAAGTCAAAAAGTACAAGATTTGTGTATGGTTGAATTTACCTGAGTGTCCTCAGTTAGCTAGAGATAAATGGTGAAAAGCAAAGAGGGCCAAAAACAACATCACTTTTGCTCTCATTTAAGTGTAGAAAATTCTTAGCCAACCAGCTTTTTACATCATCTTGACACTTAACAGTGTTGGAACAGGACTTATGTAGTGGATGTAATGGGACGTAAAATTGAGTGTTGTAAGCATAGCAGTGCTATGGGATCTCATATTTCCTGAAGATAGACCCCAAAGGTAACTCATACAGGGAAAATAAAATAGGACTCAATATGGACCCTTGTGGGAGCCCGCATGTTAGAGGGACTGAAGGTGATGAGTGATTACCAATTGTAACTCAAACAGACCTATTGGAGAGATATGAATAGAAGCATTACAACACCATGCCTCTGAACTCAACCTCCTCCTCTAAAAGAATGCTGTGATGGATTGGATTGTATCAAAGGCAGAGGTTAGATTGAGCAGAATTAAAATAGTGGAGTTACCTGAATCCAAAGTGAGCAAGCGGTCATTTGTCACTTTGAGGGCGGTTATGGTGCTATGGCAGGCCCTAAACCCTGATTGAAATGTAACATGATGATTATGGTCCCTCAGGAACGCAGAGAGTTGAAGAAAGACAATCTTCTCTGAGTTCGACAGAATGGTTAAATGATTCAAGTCAAGACGAATCCAGATTTGACGACTTCAGAAATGGCCTAATCAACTGTGTGCTTAAAGCAGGATGAAATCGTGCCAGCGCTCAATGAAGTATTCATGGTAGTCAAAACACCTAACACCTCTCTAAAAAGACATGTCGGCATCATATCCGCTGGTGAGCTAGTCGTTTTCAGTATTCAATTTAAGATGCTTTGACAGTGCAATGACAGACAGACATGCAGTTCTTAAAAGTCTCGAGTGAGACATGTAGATATACTGTTGATGTTCTGCCTGAGAGCACGGGAATGATGGTTATACCATTGACATGAGCTGAGTTTAGAAACCATTGGTTTTAGTGGCGCAAGAGAGTCTAGAATATTTGTACATGTCTCATTAAACAAAGTCATTTCCTCAATGTTGTGGCTATGCGATGAAGCTTCCAAAACGTCCTTGCGAAGGACTCCGTCTAAGCATTAGAAAATTCCTTTACAGTTGAGGGATTAATGCACATCCTTCCAATCATTCGGAAACAGACATATGATCAGATGCGCAGCCTTCCTTAATAGCAGTGTTACAAATTGAAAGGCCAAAAGTTGGAACAAGATCAATGACATGTCCGCGTTCGAGTGTAGGTCCGTTAATTTGTTGAAGGAGGTCAAATGAGTCAATAAGTTCACCAAGTGATTTATCCACAGTATGGACTATATTGGACAGAAAAGTCCTTATTATATTTTGTTAGTCTGTAAATATGGGTACAAGACACTGGACTGGATAGGAACTCTGATATACAGTATTGCTTGGAAAGCAAGAGCCTTCACTTGAAATGTTTTTAAAAACCGTAGCCAAGTCTCCTCCATGGTCCACTAATCTAGGACTATTCAAATAGTCACAATCCACTGGAGAGAAGACTGCTAATGAATCAAGCTGACCAGCACTGAACGAGGTTTCTATCAAAAATAAGAAATCCATGTCTTGAGATAAATATATAAAATGAAAGGCATTTAAAATGGACACGATTTGTTACAGATGAATCTCGCGTTCACAATAAGAACGATAAACTATATTAGTGTCTGTCCACACTAACAAAAGATAACATTCTGTTTATTGTAAGCTAGTTTTGTCATCTGTCACTTTAAATGCACACGTGGATTGTGATTGGCTGTCAATGATTTTCTTTCATTGGCTGTTTGTCATAATAGCTGTGGTGGAGAGTTATAATTATTCGAATCATTCTTTATATGAACAAGCCTTAAATCATTGATTTTTGTTATTGATCTATTTATTAAGCAATACTATCAGGATTGTTCACATAAAGATTGTTTTCAGGTTTTTTTAATAAACCAGCCAATCAGATTGTACCTGGGGATCTCAATCTGTTGGTGTTTTATTTTTTTAGGCTGAGACTAGACCAATATAAGTTTCATTAATAAATGCACAATAAATATTTAATTTGGTGATATTAACATCTGCTACACACACACACTCACACACACTCACACACACACACACACGCGCATTCCTTGCTGCCATCTGCATCTTTCCCAGCTGAGTCTCATCAGGTCATTATTCACCAATCAATAAGCGCTAACCAATCAAAATATCATCATGCCACTGTGTGTGTGAGATGTGGCGTATTCGTAAGACACCTGAGCTCTCCTGACAGCTGTGTTTGTGTGTTTCTAATGTTTTGTAGTAAATCTGTCGCACCTGTGATTGCGCACCCGGACTGAACCACACAAATCTACACGTCACTGTGTGTGGCTGTTATCAGAAGAATCTGATTCGCTTTATCACCGTTTGCGTGTCTGTTTTGATCTTGATCAGCATTTAAAATGGTCTATAAATGGCTCTTTTTGAAGATTTCCCTCAGTCTTGATGCTGACGGGTAAAGGTGATTGATTGACAGCTCTTTTGCCTTGTGTTGATTGATGGGCTTTTTGAGGTCTGACCTTTGACCCGAAAGATTAAGCTGCACATAGTTGAGAAGTTTCAGTGGTTGTGTCCAAACATTCCCTTCCTCTTCAAATCTTCACCCTTTCAGGATGGACATACCATTGCCGTCGGACAGGATTTCCCAAAACCTTGAGGGCTCATGAGGAAATGTAGTCGGATATGTGAGCCTTTTGCTCAGTGCTCTGACATATAACTCGTATAATAAATTTGCTTCCTTTCTACTCTCCGTACTCCCTAAAAACTATACTACTTAATATTCAAATACTTCTTAATAAAACACTAAATACACTTAAAGCCTCAAACCTGTGTGTTTTTTAAATAATACTAGTAAGTCTACTAATTGCATCGCAGTGTAATCATACAGAATGGTTTTGAATTCTAGTTTTAAACACCAGATATAGATGTTGAAAAGCGCTCTCAAATCTCCTGGTAGGAGTTCATGTTGCGTGGATCCACAGCTCATCTTTTGTGTCTTAAGGAGTTTCCTGTGGCTCAGTCTGATGTGAAAGTTTAGATGGGGGGTCCTCAGGGGGCTCTGCATCTGCATTTGTCCCTCGAGTGACGTTTCTCTTCTGGTCCATTTGTGCTGTTTAGTTTTTTTCCTATACTCGTATCCTGCTTTTCACACTCTTTTGCTCTTTCTTGCTCTGTTTTTGCTTCTTTTTTTAGTTTGTATCTTTTTCTTTTCATGCGCTCTTTCTTTCTCTTTTATTTTGCTTCTTCCCCTTCTCTTTACTTTCTTGCACTCCCTCTCTACTGTTTATTTCATTCAAATCCATATTTGATCTCTTTCTTGTGCCGTTTCTTTTGCTCATTATGTTTCTTTTTTGCTCACATTGCTCTTTTATTCTTTCTTTTTGGCTCCTTATTGTGCCATTGCATTTTTTCTTTTGTTCTTGCTTGTGCCCACTGTTTTTTTTTTCTCTCTCATTTGCTTTTTATTTTTCTTTGCTTGGTCTCTTTCTCTTTGCAGTCCTTTCACTTCCTTTTCACTTGTTTTGCTCATTCGTTTGCTCTTTGTCTTTGACTCTTTATTCCTGACTTTGCTCTTCTTTCTTTTCTCTCTCTATCTCAGCTGATGTAGTGTGATTAAGTGCTGGTGGTTGTGTGACTGTGACACTATGAAGTGGATTAGAGAGGCAGCTCTGTGGGTGGGCGTGAAACTGCAGGAATCGGCTCTGAATTTCGTGCTAATAATCGGCCCGAGGAGCAGCTTCAGCGTTGGTTGTTGGCAAATGTGTGTTTAACCCTTTAATAAAGTTTTGCCACGCTAAGCTCATTAGTTCCAAGCAAATTACATTATACCTCTCACCATCGCAACCAACTCTGTTTTCACCTGTTTTTCTTCTTCCCTCCACTGGTACCTGATTATTTGGGTTTAATATGGAAGTGTGACTGTAACCAGGTGTAACTGCTCTGTACCAGGTTATGAACAATACTTAGGATTTATTGCAGGGTAAGGTCCTGATTTCTGTAGCACACCTTTAACAGGATGTTCTGTTATCCAGATTTCTCCCAGTTTGTTTGAAGAGATGAGAGCAGGTGATCAGCTTGTTTTGTGCTGTATCTGTATCGTCACCTAACTCGCACAGCGTTGCATTCTGGGCCCCAGTGTTCTTCCATAAACAAGCTAATGAAATGAAGCCTTGACAGTTAGGTGAGAGATTTGACATGTGAGAGATAGAGAGGGGGATTGCGCCTCTGAGGGAAAGCTGTTATAAGAAGGAGAGATGAATTGCATGGAATGGAAGAACTGGCAGGAATAGATGGAAAAAGGGCGCACAGGTGGAAAAACATCCCCACATTTTTTTTCTTCTTTTCATTTGAGTGCTTAGTCCGAAGGAGTTGTTTTATTCATGTTTTTGTCGAATTGGACAAACTTTACTTGCTCAGAACGGCACTTTCATTTATCTTCTGCGGATGCAAGAGATGCAAAATATGCAAGCTGCTCTCCGAAGACAATTTATTCAGAGAAAAGCAGCTTTGAGAAATGTTTATAGTATAAATGTGGCCAGGAGCATGAAGGATGTGTATTATATGTAATCAGTGGTGTTTTTGAAATGATTGCATTCGTTCCAACTGTAAAACTTACTAGAGAACTGTACCGCCACAATTTTCACACCAATTCGGACACTCTGGTCTGCACCAAAAGCGCTATTTTTGAAAAAGATTGGCAGGAGAAGAGAGAAAAGGGTCCGCTCCCTACTGCTAATTACTTTTCATTTCACTCAGTCTGTCTTATAACTAATACACACACACACACAAACACACACGTACAAACAGATACACATCTTCACATTATCTCTTTCGCAGACTTTCAAGCACTCTGCTTTGTCATTATTTCTGCATTTGTAACAGCTTCATGCTGTGATAGAGAGAGAGAGTGTGCATAAAGACCAGAAGTGTTGTCAGCTAAGTAAAGAGATGGAGATAAAGAGAAGGAAATGGAACAAGAGTGTGTGGAGATGGAACAGAAAAAGAGAAAAGTGCGGTTGGGAGATACCAAATACTCAGACACTATTAAATTCAATGTGGTGGTGTGGCATATTGGTGTGTGTGTGTATGCGTGTGATTTGAAATCAAAATTATTTGTAGCATTGTAATTTTGGCCAATTGAATGTGTCCTTGCAGATTCAAAGTATAATTTTTTTTCATTGTAAAAATCTTACATTGCCTCAAATAATGTTAGGCCTATTTACAGTGGAATCCGGTTATTTCGACGGCCTCGGGGGTTGCAAAAAAGCGTTGAGATAACCAACACCCAATATGGCGATTTATTTGATGAAGCGATCGGCATGCTATAAAAATGTACATACACTGTATATGTTTGCTAACAACAAAAGGCATATGTGCACCAACTAACAGCAGAGACTTACCAGTATACAATAAAAAACACCTTCGATTCTCCATACAAACCTTTAATTATATTCTCTAACATTGCAAACACAATTTCGCTCACAGCGTAAACAATCATAACATATTCGTGAGGTCATCACGCTGTACTAGATTTCATACTTTCTTGCGTTCTGCCTGTCTAATGTGCTTTCTCAACAAATTCGGCTTCGTCCTGTCTTTTAACAACGGGTTCTTCAATCCGCAACAGTGCTGAGCAGAGACCAGAACAAAAGCAGGTGTGTGTGTGTGTGTGTGTGTGTGTGTGTGTGTGTGTTTATCTAAGCCTACCGACCAATGTCAAAATATTTGAGAAAACCAATCAAATCAGAGAAGGCGGGCTTTATGTGCACACAGGAGCAGATGAGGCTTTGGGATGGGGTGGACCAACGGCAGCACTCACTGCTCGTTGAGAAGCGTAAGAACAATATGTGCTTCCACTTCAGAGAGTGCTGCGCGGCGCTGTGAGAGAAGCATCACTGACAGTGCGACGTGCAACGCAAACTCAGCGCATGCGCAGTGAACTAGTACTATCTTCAGTCACGAGATAACCATGTGAAGTGGCGAATTTGTCCCTCTTTTGTGCTCGAGATATTAGGGTTCGGCGACATAAGAATTGACATAACTGAAAAGAAAATGCTAAGAAAAATAGGGAGTTTGGCGGTTCTGCTTCAAAAACGTCGACATAATAGGATTGTTGAGTTAACCGTGAGTTGAGATAAGTGAACTCCACTGTATAAACTAGAAAAGGTTTTGATTGTGCATTTATGTTTATTTCTTTTAAGGTTGAAAATCCAGCTGGGTTCATTCAAAATTGTGTGGGGAAAATGTCTGTAATACTGGCATCTGAAAGCATATAAACCGCCTGTCTAAAGTACGATTGGTCAATGGATTCCTTGGAGGTATACGAGTCAATGAATAAAAGAGATGTGGTAAGGTTAAAGACTGAATGGTAAATAAAAGATTTCCCCAGTGCTGGAGATTGAGGGTTGTGTTATTCTGCCCATGCAGAATCTGTGATCCTCAGCATATCCCAAACCACTTGTCTTTACTGTAGTAAGTGAGGTCAGGCAAGTGTACACACACGCACCCACAGTGAGAGAAAAATTGTCCACATAAAAATAGCAGAACAAGTTTACTTTACTTTTCCAGCAAGTTACGAATACAATTGCGCACAAGCTTCATAAAAACCACATGCTCCTTTGCCATAATTGTACTATGAAGCCCAGATCCCCTCCATGTTTCTTTTCGATGACTAATCTGTAGCTTACAGAAAAGTGTCCGCCTAGTCAACATCTCCGCTGTAGTCCCATATGTTAAGTGTTTTACTCAATGAAAAAGGCTTTTATTTTCCTCTTAACTAGGCCTCTGCTTCTAGTTTGACATTTAGCTTTACCACATGCCTGCTTCATGGTTCATTTGTCCACGCATTTAGGCTAGGCAGCTTTGATCTCATGAAAGGACTCCAACTCCCATGAGACTTTGCACAACGTTCTGTGGCAAATTGACCTAATCAAGCTGAAACGGACGTGGTTCCCATGAGCCCCTATAAAGTGTCGTCCAGTTCCCCACGGCAAGGTGAAATGCAGAGTTTTTATGGAGGTGGATGACCGTTGAACAGGTGTGGGTTGTAATGAGGTGGATATCTGGTGGGATGGTCACAATGACACAAGTGTGTGACTGGATGGCCGTAACCAAGGTATAAGGTAAATGAGAGTGCCAGGAAAGGGGGATCAGGAGAAAGACATTTGTCTGTGATCATGGTCCAGATGCACATCTGGGGTCCAGACAGCTAGTCACGTGTTCTTTCTGTGCTTCAGTTTGCCTCCTGTTTTTGTGATTCTCTCTTCCTCTGTTCTTTGGTTTATTGATGTTGGGATAATATCTCACAGGCTGTGTCACGATAAAGTGTGATGTTTATGTATAAGCTACATTGCGAGCTAATAAAAAAAAGACTAGAAGTAATTTGAACGATCTACCCTTTTTCCAGCATCCTATAAAATAAAAAATAACAAGGCTGTTGACAAGATTGCATCTGTGAGTTGTGTTTCATATAAGGGGTTGAAAGGCTGTGTAAAACTGAGTAGGATTTAAAAATACAGAAATCCCTCGTTTTTCACGGTTAATGGGGACCAGAACCCCCCGCGATAGGTGAAAATCTGCGAAGTAGGATTGCCCCCCCTCCCCTTAGGAATTTCCGTATATGTGTGTGTAGACTATTTAAAATATTTATACTTTATTTAAAATAAATCTATTTAATTATAAAACCTTAATATTATACATTTACTCTCTCTGTCTCTCTCATACAATACGTATTATGGTGCTCTACACTCATCAATGACAGTAGTATCTTGAGACTTGACTCCTGTAATGACGTGTGACTGCACTGGTATAATGAGGCCTTTAAATCAGTTCGGGAAGCGTCTCATCGTCAGATATCGGCGCTGGATCGTCAACATTTGCTTCTGAGAGGCGAAGAGGCTCCCACTCCTCTCGTGCTCTCATTGGTCCATCTCGCGCCGGGAACCAATCACGTGTCTTGTCTGAGTGCCGTGTGTGTGTACAAAGCCTCTGAGAGTTTCTCTCTTTGTCTGGCATCCTGGGAAACCGTTTCTCTCGCATCACGATGAAGCTGCCGATTTTTGAAAAATCCGTGATGCACTGGATCGTGGCCACGACACTTGAACCGCGAAGTGGCGAGGGATTACTGTAAACAGGTTTCAAATGTTAATTTATTCATTCAAAAACAAAAGTATATTTAACATTTCATGTTTAGTTTTATTTTGTTTGTTCAGTTAAACAATGCAATAATGTCATTCTTAATTCATTTGAAACTGCATTGACTGCATTTAAGATTTACTGTTACATTAAATACTTGTTACATTTATTGAATAAAGTTTTAAATATCTGTTTATCAGTTTGACCAGTTTTATTATTAAATTACTAGATAATTGATGCCTTCATTTATTTTTCATTAGTACATATCAAGTGGTCCACATTTTAAAATGTCTGTTTGTTGTTGTTAAAGTGATTACCTAAATTAATTGGTATTGCAAAACCCATTATTTATAAATTTTATTTTACTTGATTTGACCATAGCCATTGTCTTTGTATCATGGCCGACAACAAATTGTGGTTACATGGGAACCTCGGGATCATTCAAGCTTCCCTGGAACAAAAACTGATTCCAAGAGCACATTTCAAGATACATGATCAAATGGACATGTCTTACACGTTCTTGTTCTTTGGACTTCAAATTTAAGGCCAAATTTCATTATCAAGATTGTTTATCATTCAACAGGGATCCAGAACAGCTTTAAGAGTGTGCAAAATATGCGAAATTCCCTTCACTTTGGGGTTACGTGTCTCTGGTTGGGACTAGATGATTACCTGACATCTTCACAAATGTATTAAATAAGATAGGGCTGCATGATATATTTTTTTTTAGCATTCATGTCATGATATGCACATCCAAAATAGTCTCATCGCAGGATGTGAGATATCAAGAATTAGGATCATTCAGAGTGCATGAAAGCAAATGTTGTTTTCTAGCACCCTGCCATGAAACTTCTGCGTCTTGCCACCTCCCTGCCTCTCATTTTTGTGTTCTGCTATGAAAGTGACAGCAAGAACTGTGAATCGTCTGCAGATGTTGCCATGGAAACCTTATCTACTCAGTTTCGCTTTTACTGAAAAAGTAAAGGAGCAGATTGGTGAAGGGTTGACTGGAAGGACAGGACAGCAAGTACATGACTAACCTGATTAGCTGTCTTAACTGTTCCTTCTCTCTGATCTAACACGAACACTGTTCTTTCCGTTCCTCATCAAGCTCTTGCTGCAGTCTGATGAACCTTTGCTCCTCCTTGGACTAAAGTCATTGCTGCAGATGAATGTTTGTTTCCTTCGTCGTCTTGCTAAGCCTGATGTTTTGTTATTCCGACCTCAGCCCTGCATTGACTGAATCAATTCACTCCTTCTCTCAGTCGTAAACACCCACTCAGCATCCTCCACACCTGATCTATCATCCTTTACAAAGTAATTATCCACTAAAGCTTCAGCAGGGATGCCCGTTAGTCTTGAGGTGAAACGCATGAGGCTTCTGCAGCATCTGTGGGTGGGAGTCCATTTTTAGCTGAGGACACAGATGAGGGACAGGTCAGGTCATTTCCCAGTGGTCATAAACACAGCCATTAGCAGCCCATTTCAGCTAATGTAGCTGTAATGAAAACAACATGGACGCCACACACACAAATTCCAGTCGATAACACGCTGTCATCTCCATTTGGTGAATCTGATTATGCTAGGGTTGTGAGGTGAGCACTACTGTATGATGGGTTTGATTGCTTGTGCCTCTTCGGAGTTGTCCCCTTTTTGTCTGTGTTGAGGGATTTCTTAAGCTAAATTACTCTAGATGGGGTCAGACGGTTTCCTGCCTGACCCTCCCTCCCCCAAACTCCAATAATGGCTCTTTTAAAAACAATCATTGCACTGCTTTTCCATGTACTGAGTATGTTTTAACGTACCCTTTATATCTCCAAACACGCACTGATTCATTTAATGTGTGGAGTGTCTGTTTGGTATTGCACTCCAGCTGGTGTAACCTTTTTTTGATGACTTTCTCATTGTGTTTTTTCCTGATGTATCATCAGCTAGAGGTTGACTGGTTCAACGCTTTTGGCAATTAATCAGCACCAATAGCAGATTTGTGGAACAACAGTTTTTCCGGGTTGTGTCCGTTGCTGACATGGCTGAGATGCCTTGTGCTGTTTGTTTTGACACGTGAAGCTGTGCGCTACAGAGACACTTCAGATGTCCATTTAAAACACAGAATGTGAAACGGTTTGAGAACTCTACAGTACATCATTATAAAGTCATTAGCTGAGAAAGAACAGCAGTCGTCTGTGATTGCCGTCGAGGCTGAGAGGACGCTAACATTAGTAGAACCTCAAGCAGTGAAAACAATGTGACAATTAAATGCAAATCCAAGCAAAAAGTTTAATGTTGCAATTGTTACCATTCAACGGTCACTTTTATGAGTTCATTAGCGGCAAAGTTACATATTTAAAGCTTTTGACGTGAGAAAGAAAATTTATATTTGCATCCGACAAAAAAATTAACCTATAAACAAATCAGAAACAAATTTCAGTTATATTTTCTTATAATCACTGCAATATATATATTTGGTTATTTTGATTAGATAATTATTATATGTTCTAAAATGGAAGCAAATAAAGTGCAAGATTATCATATACATTTATGTTATGATTTTAATGCTTTGGCCTTGGTGTAGATATTTAAATATAAATATTTTAGCGTGACTGTTTGAATTTGTCAAATGATAACACTTTACAATAAGATTCCATTTGTAACATTAACTAAGGTTAATAAATGATTCAGAACTATCGGTTATCGACAAGTGTGACCCAACCTAGTTATTGGTACTGGTAAATTCCACTATCGGTTGACCTCCGGTGCAACGATGTCCGACTCCTGAACGAATGATTATGACCTGTTAAGGAGTCAGTCATAAATGTTCACGAAACCATTCTCAAACTCATTCATTAATTACCAGATCAGACTGACCTGTGTATTGTTCAGAGCCGTTAATGAGTCGTTTTTCAATACCATAATGATTAGGGCTGTGATTTAATCACAATTGATTTTTCGATTTCAACTTTGGCTTTTTTGAATTTTATGAACATAAGATCATCTACATAAAACTATTATTTTGCCCCTGACAAATCACGTCCAGTGCATTTTCCCTTAACACCGGTGCACTTTTGTTCCTGTCTAAGCTGAACTTAACATCCAAGTCAGCTGAATAAATAAGTCAAATGCGGTCTACTGTTCCTAAACTGCGGGATATGCTTGATATTAAGTTATTTATTAAAAGTGAAAGATGCTGTTCTCTTGGTGGCTTTCTGTGTTTGCTCTGAGATACGCATATAAGCAAAGTATAACTGTGGGCTTTGGATATGCGCCTATATGGTGAAACGGCCAATACACAAATATGTTGAAATGTCATTTTGGCAAGTATCCTCGTAAACATTTAGTGTTGTCTTAAGTGAACCATCATAAAAGTAAACCTGCAGTCGTTATTGTTTATCAAATAAATATAAAATCACTCACTGCTCTCGAATGAATAACTTTTGTAGTTGTAAAAGGATTAGTCTATATTTAATGTATACAGCAGAGTTATTTAACTTTTTGATTACTTTATTCAATTTCTTTTGTAGGCTATTACTTACAAAACTATTTTACATCTTCATGAAAAACCCAAAGCATTGTTTATTTCATTAGTATTTTGTTCTATTGTATTTTTTTGTCAGTTTCATTGGTAATTTAATTTCTTTGATCTTATTGTGTTGCTGACTGTATATTTGTCTTCTGTAACAGTTTTGAGGATTTTTTACTTGCATTAATTAACCTTGTATTAGTTTTTGATGAAGTATTGATAATTGTGAAAATTCACTGATATTTAAAATGAATCATATCACGAAACAAGACTTTGATCATATCACCCACTAATAATTGTTTTAAATAATCGTAATTTCAATATTGAAACATAATAAAAATAAGCGAGCTTCCATAATAATGATACCTTAGTATAGCAAGACTGATTTGTTGTTCACAAAACCTGTACTTAAAGATACATCTCCATAACTATTTTCCATGCTATTTGAACTAATTTATAAAAAAAATAAAAATAGTTTATATAACTTACTGTCATGATAATCTATATACTAAAATGTTTGCTGCTTATGACATTTTGCATATATTTTTGATTGTGCAGTTAAAGTGGCGAGTTTATTTGTTACCTAAAGTTCTGTTCTCACAGAACAACAGAACCGCAGTGTGTGTTTCTAATAAGTAGGACCGCCGGTGTGGACGCTAATATAGTTAGTTATATTTTTCTTTATAGTTATCATTGCTGGTGTGAACAGTCCTTAGCTGTTTAATTGTAGCGGCTCTCTGGTAATTTCTTTACTCTGGATCGGTGCCAACCTGTCCAAAACATGAAGAATCTTCTCTAAGTGAGCTAAAAGGATGTATGGTATGACATTAGACTCCCTCTAACAGTGAATTAGAGATGGTCGGGATGTTTGTGGATATTAGAGTCTTAATGGTGATTGATGGCTTGTGACTGGGAGAGCTCATTAGTATTGGATTACACATTTCTCATTAGTGTTGTATTGGAGGCACATCTAGCTGACAAATTATAGGCAGGTTACACTCCGCTAAGAAACGTCAAACATCACCGCCAGCCAAATTGCAATGAAATCTAAAGATCAGATCCCCTGTTCATTTGTTATTTTGTTTTAGTATTGCTTGATTTACTTACTTTATCCACTCTTTTTATTGGGGTGATGGTGGGTTAAATAAAAAAAAGGTTATGGACTCAAACCCCACATAACATTAGCCGAGAACGGTTACCATTTTGTCCTTGACTTGAGCAAGACATTTAACAATGATAAGAAGGGGTGGGAACTTTATGGTACATTAGATTTAATTCAGATTCCAAACAGTTCTCGATTTTTCAGTAACTGCTTAGCCTTGGACATCTTTAACACGATAAAGCCAAATTCACACTGCATGATTTTGGCCTCTAATTTGGAATGATTGGGTTAAGTTCATACAACCTAAAAGATTTACAGTTGGTGTCCCATGCCATAGCATAACAGTCTTTTCAGCAAATTTAAAACACCATAAAGGAATGGCTTCTAGTGACGCAATGCTAAAATGTTGTTATTGGTGCATTTAAATAGTTTTTTTGCAATAGTACTTTGGGCAAAAGTATTTTTAGAGGGCCAAGTTCATTGATTAAAACGGCTTTCACACAACATAGATAAGCTACAACAGATAAACGTGTCAGAAATGAAGTGATTGCAATACACTTCACCTTTGCCGAGTACCAATATATCATTTCTTTTCAAATGAAAGGCTGTCTGTTGCCTAAGAACTGTACTTATTTTGATCAAACTCTTTCTTGTCCTCCTACCCTTATTATCACTGGTTTAAATAGCACACCGAGTTCTGTTACTCAAACTGAAACTAATGCAAAACTACATTTCTTTTGAGAATTAATTCTATACATGGGGGAACCCCCATCACTGTAAAGAATCTGCTTCATGAAAAATGATTTTTAATTGGCAGTCAGAGAGGATGAAATCAGCATTCCTGCCCTCTGAGAACCGTCAGAGCTTTTTATCTTGTTACTAGGTATTTTTAGGCATCTTGTTTACATTATAATCTCATTTGCTTCAGCACTGGGGAAGGTTTTAACAGATAAAGGTGTTGTTGTTTTTCCCGGCAGTGAGAGATTTTTAAAGAAGTTTAGCGCAATTGCGCAACAGTGGGTAATTTCACTCTTTAGAGCTGTCTTGCATTAGTTTCTAATATCCTGTAGATCTGATCCAGGTTCATTCAGTCAGTCGTGTACTTTACATCTTCGCTGAGATGGACTGGTGTTTATCCCTCCTGTCCTGTGTACGAGTCCTTTGACCAGAATGAGTCTTGAGATCAGAAAACCTCAAAGGCAGCAAGTGACCACAAATCTTTTTTATATAGAACCTTAAGTTTCACGTAACTTTATCAAACAGGCAAGCGTACACACGCACACCTTCAGTGCTCTGTTTGGACTGGATAAAAGCCTGAATGCGGTTCTTTCATGTCGGTCCAGTTCAAGCAATCTCTAATACTCTTCGTTTTCACACGCAAGGCTTAGAACGGAAAAACACACACCGGCCATCCTAAAGTTATTTTGATCAAACTCTTTCTTTTCCTCCTTACCCTCCTACCCTTTTTTGTCACTTTTCCTTCCATCTTATCCATTGTTCTTTCGTGTCCTTCCTCTTTTCTCACTCGTTCTGTCTCTTTCATGCTCTAAGCTGAGCAAAGTGGGTAAATCTGCAGATCTGCTGACAGCTGCCTTTGAGAGAGGCCAGGAGAAGGGGGGATGAAGAGTGCACAGAGGTGCACAGACGAATGGAGCTTTGATTTCGGAGTTGTTCGAGTCAGTGGATTTCGGCACAGTTACATTACATCGAATGAATACAAATTGTAAATGACATTTCTTAGTTTCAACTTAATTTCCTGTTTGGTTTGTCTTAAGTTTGAAGAAAGGATGTGGTTTTGTGAAAGGTCAGTTTTCCCTCTAGTTAGTTGTCTTGCTGTCTGGCTGGCCGTCTGTCCTCTCTGTGGCGAGTGCTGCTTTGTCACCGATCCTACTCTGGGCTGAAAAGTACAGCATCAGTCTCCCTCACCAGTTTTTCTTTCTTTCTTTCTGGTCTTCTGTCCTCGTTTCTGCTTACCCACCTCCCTTCCTGCCTAACCATACACACTTCCTCCTAACTACCTCTGTTCCTAATTACTTTTCTTCTATTTTCCTCCCTTACTTCCTTCTTGCCTGTCTGCCCACACCACCCTCTCTCCGTCCGTCCTTCCTTTGAAATGAACTACCGTATTTTCCCGCAGATAATCCGCACCTTCATATAGCCAGCGGGGTTTGTGAAAAAAAATCGCTGGTATAACCCGCACCTTTATATAACCCGCACGCATAACTTTTTTTTGGTGTAAGTTCACATTTCGAATGTTGCTCAAGTCACAAGTCAGAATCAGAAGAAAAAGAAAAAGCAGTCTCTCCTGCTGTGCAGCAGCACGTCCCTTAAGAAGCGATTTCTACAGGTGTTGATCATCGGATGAGATGAGAAGAGCCCGCCCTCATGGCAGCACAGCCAATCACGTCTTCTTGCATGATTGACAGGTCAGACAGCCTATCAGCGCCAGCTGTCAGAGTGATAGTACAAATGCAAGAGACAACAACCCTCGCAAGAAAGAAAAAGAAAAACAAAGAAAATACCGCAAAAAAACTTATGTCCTTAGGGACGTAACAATTACAGTAGAACCCCGACTTACGAAATTAATCCATTCCGAGGTTGGCTTGGTAAGTCGATCTTTTTGTATGTCGGTCAGGCTTTTACATGTTAATTGCCTAATCTGTTCCAAGCCTTACAAAAACACCACATTTAGCATGGAATGAAGCGCATCGCAGCTCCATACTTCTCCATTATCTCCCTTTTCAACGCAATGGAAAGTATCCTCTTCTTCATTTTGACTTCAGCAACAATCTTCACATCCATGCTGAGTGATTAGAAAAAGGTTTATGTTAACTAGGCACAATGCTGACCAATAGGAGAGCAGGATTGTAAAAAGTGTTCCCCTTCTTACATGGACTATTCCAGCCATCCCCGTCATTCAGTGCGAAATGGACTATTCCAAAACTTTCCATCTGAGAGAGCTGACGGATGATTAAGGTAAAAGAGATCAGCTGAAGATTGTATATATAGTTTATTGAGTGAAATACAGGGAATTAGTGCCAATCGTTGAAGTTTTATCGATCATGCGTAACCACACATCTATGCACCTTTAATAAGTACCAGTTTTGGATTATTCCCTGAGTGAGACATCATTGTTCTGACCGGACAAACTGTAGCCTTCATTCAACCCGAACCAAAATCAGCGCGAATTTCAAAACAAAACTTGGAAATGTTTTTTCGCATCTCGATCATTTTGTCGTTACTCGGGAGAAAAAATAAATAAATCTTTTATGTTGAATTTTTCGTACTTAGAGCGTTTCGTAAGTCGGGGTTCTACTGTATATTGAAATTATTATTTAACTTTATATAACCCGCACCCCCTGCGGGGTTTGTAAAATCTGGTATAACCTGCGGGTTATATGCGGGAAAAAAACGGTACTTTCCTTTCTTCCATTCCAATACCTTTGTTTTTCTTGGTTATTTTCTGATTGTCTTTGTTATTGATGGTGTGATTATCATTCTCCTCACTATTTGCAGAAGATGCATGCTACAGTGGAGGAAGCCCATTACGCTTTGTGCTGGTTGGTTTGGGGGGGCGGGGAGGGGGGGGGGGTCTCTTGGACAGAGGGCCCCTCTCTTGAACAGTTTGCCTGAAAAGGGCTCATTCAGTTTAGCAGGACTGCGTCTGCCTCCTCCTCCCTCTTTCTGGCTGTGGATCATTGTCAGGTTTGAAAGGAGCTTTGACGGGTTCCAGACGACTGGTTCTGCACCATAAAACTCCACACACATTGATAAATGGGCTTGCCCCACAACATTGTGAATCCATTGGCATATCCCAGGGTATTTTGGGATTGTCAGACAAGGAGGCAGTCAGTAAGTTAAGCAACACAAACGGTGCAAGGAGGGAAAAAAAAGCAGCCCGGCACAGACCAACCAGAGAGACAAGGCAACAAGATCAGGCTAAAAGACAAGCCAGACAGACTGATCACTCATATACAGCACAAAAGCTGTCATTGAGCTAATATTAGCATCCTGACTGTATGTACAGTTGAGCAAGGACATGTAATTTTAGACTTTGTTTTCCCTTAATAACAACAACTTTCATTTGTGCTATCTTTGACTAATATTTGCTCTGAAACATTTAAGTGTGACAAACATGCACTGTGTGTGTGTAGATATGTGCATGTAGATGTATTTATGTGTGTGAATATGTGTGTGTGTGTGTATATATATATATATATATATATATATATATATATATATATATATATATATATGTATGTATGTATGTATGTATGTATGTGTGTGTGTGTGTGTATGTATATGTGTATATGCATGTATGTGTGTGTAGATATTTGTATGTGTATATATGCATGTATGTGTGTGTATGTATTAGGGATGTGCGAGTGTAGTCGACTACACGGTACAGGTGCCACTAGTCAACACCGAAAACACTAGTCGTCTACACGAGAAAAAAACCCCACAAGATTTTATTGTTCAAATGACATTTTAACCTTACATGTAAACCTCTGACGCGCGCGATCGCATGTGGGATTAGAACGATCCGTGCGTCTCGTGATCAATTGCTAAATTCAAACGTGTTTTTATGTGTTGGCTGGTGCTGCGGTCGCGACAGACGCGCTCAGTGTTTGTCATATATCACAGCTATTCAGTTTTCAACCACGTATCTTTAATTTAGGTTTCAGACAATACTCATAAGTACTGGCAAAAAAAAAATACATTTATAGTTTGAAAAATACACACCGATGTCTATAAAAGCGGAAATAACAATCTATTAAATTATAAACGGACAAGGTGTTTTATTCATATCAGATGCACATTGCATAGGTTACTATAAACTTCATATTCTTCTCCCACTTTACCGAACACTTACTGTCATGTATTTCGAGAGAAGTAACTGAATTTACGTGTAAAGCCGATTCTCTGAACTGTGGCGCCCGTCTTGCATTATAGATCAGCTGTCGTGATCATTATAAAAGGCTTTTAAGACAAAACGCATTCACTTCCGCATATTTGAGAATTGGAATATCAGGTATTTGATGAAAAAGCCAACAAGTATGTGAATATTTTGAATAAATAAGTAAAACAAAATAAATGCGATAAATCTGTCATAGTGCTTTTGCGGCTGCGGTGTGTCAGGTGACAAGCATGAAGCGTTGCCATGGAAACAACAAGCAGAAACTAAATCTTTACCGCAGATCTCCCATGCGTTTTGTTTATATCAGTCATGGCGGGTTTAATAATAACCACTGAAAGACGAGCGAGGTGTGAGAGTATTTTAAAGTAGGAACTGACATATAATATCAAACTGACATAATGATTCCACTGGATCCGAGCATAGCCATATTAATCACAGACACGGAAATGTTTGGAGAGACGAGCCGAAACAGCCAAATCATTGCGTCATTTACTACAGCTGTCCGCCACTGTGATCACGTTCAGCTTAAATAAATATATGGATATATACTTTTTTATTCTTTACCTGTTTATTGAACTCATTGTCACGGGTTTCACCATGGAAACCGACACACACGCCTCTTGCTACATAAAGCTGCAGTTTTGAGACTCCAGAAGGAAAAGCGCGCCGCAGAAAAGTGACCTTATTTCTAACGGCATTACTTTTAGACTAGTCGGTTACAAAATTTTCGTTTAAACGACTAACAAATTAGTCGAAAGGCACATCCCTAGTATGTATATATGTGTGTATGTATATATGTGTGTATGTATATATGCATGTATGTGTGTGTGTATATGTATGTATACATGTATATGCAGATGCCAGTGTTAAGGATAGTTTTTGAAATGCTCCAAAAAAGCAGTGTATAGTTGTTGTTTTTTTTAAAACCTTGCAGCAAAGGGTTTATTATAGAATCCTTTCTTTTACTTTACTCTCCTCCACTCCACTCATGGTCACGCTTTATGAAAGCTGGCTGTGGTTATCACGGTCACCCTTTGCCTGTCCAATAAGTTTGAAAAATGAATGTGCTTTTGAGTGCTGATCTTGCATTATCCATGAATCCAAGTTACTTTTGATATCCTGAACTTTCACTGTTAGTAATCCTCCTCCTTTCTTTCTCTTTACTACAGGGAGTTCCTCAGCTACCCTGCGCCAAGGCTTTATACAATTATGATGGCAAAGAACCTGGAGATCTCAAGTTCACCAAGGGTGACATCATCATCCTGCGCCGGCAGGTGGATGAAAACTGGTACCATGGAGAAATGGGTGGAGTCCATGGATTCTTTCCCACCAACTTTGTCCAGGTCATCAAACCTCTCCCACAACCGCCCCCTCAATGCAAGGCCTTGTATGACTTTGAGCTGAAAGACAAGGAGGCTGACAAGGACTGCTTGCCATTTTCAAAGGTGCTGGACATTTATACAGACTACAAAACTCATCTTTACTCTCCCATTCACACACACACCTTCTCCCATCCACATGTTCATGAACAAATGGAAACACTTTACAAGAAATCAATTCATTAGCATTAGTTAATACATTAGATATCCTTTCTTTTAATGGAAAAAGAGGCATGAATTCTTCAGAATTTATCCTTTTACATGTTCCACTGGGGAAAACATTGTGGGGTAATTTTGGGGTGAACGAACAACACTGCTTTAATATTGCAGAAACAAAAATAAACATTTTCATCTGCTTGCAAAATAAGTGTGCAAGTTCCCCTCCAGCCATTTGTGTTTTGGATAGATTTTTGTTAAAAAACAAAAACAAATGCTTGGCTTACATTGATGCCTTCAAGTTGTAATTTTTTTATATAAACTTTGCTGTGAAGGCTTGTGGCTAAATGGCAAGGATTCTGTTTTATTCTGTCTACCCTCAGGATGATATTCTTACTGTGATTCGTCGTGTGGATGAGAACTGGGCGGAAGGCATGCTGGGAGATAAGATTGGCATCTTCCCCATATCTTATGTAGAGGTGAGTCATATTCAGTGCATTTAAAACTGTCATTGTTCCCTGACATTTTCACATTTAATATTTAGAAGATGTAGTCTTCAGCACAGCGTTAGTCTTGAAAACCTTCAAACTATTCCCCACCGTTTCAAGAGTCTTCTTTAAAAAGTATTCATTGTTGCCATTTTTGTCACATCCGTTCATTTGGCCGGTTTCTCATCCCAACCCTCTCTTTTTTTCTGCTCTTGTTAAAACGTACAGCTCTGTACGCATTCAGGTCTTCGAGAACTCTCAAATTGTTGCTAATTATTTGAGCTGTATTAAACGCCCATCAGCCTTTTTATCATTTTGACGGTCTCAAAACACAGAAGCGCAGTCTTAAAACAATGCTCTCTTTAATCACTCAACCTCAAACAAGAATAGCCTCAATTATTGTGGCCAACTTCATGAGTTCTCCTGAAAGTTGCAGCATCTCAGGTCTCGAAACATTTCACATCCCTACTCCCATAAACATAGACAAAAACCTTTATGAACCTCTCTGCCACCCACATGTCTAACCTGTGAGAGAAAATAACCATCAAAAGACATTCAAAAATAGTTTCTGTCAGAATAGTGCTCCTTGAATTGCGTCTCTCTCACTTTCACAGCAAGAGGACGAGGGAGAAAGGGAGGTGGAGGCTTCGAGCTTTCACAAAAGCCTTGGCAATTTTCACTAAACCAGACTTTTTCCAAGTGAATGGCTTTGAGAAAGTAATCTCTGATACCAGTGGCATCAAAAGTGACATTCAAGCAGGTACTTGAAATAGAGTAAAAGGGGGGGAAATGTGTTTCTGTTCTCATGTCACCTGCCACCATACATTTTTTTTTTAAAGAATGACTTTGATATGGGATCAGGCATGTCTCTCTTAGTAGCTGTCATATACTGAGTCTAAGTTTGCAAGGTCAGCACTAAAATTTGATGTACTGATCTTGAAGTTATTACATTTATAGTACCATTCACGCTTGGTGAATCGTATGTTGCAGCCCTGTCTTGTTTTTTATTTTTTAGTCTAGAGTTTGCTCTACTAGTAAATTCATTATTATTTTCCATTTAACAAATGTTGAATTACATTTAATCAAATGTTTTATGCTTAATGTTTTGGTTTTGACCAGTGTGTGCAGAGCTATAAGCTTTCTCTGAACTTTATAAAGTGAAGAACTTCCATTAATTGGATGCTTTTTTACAAAACTTTTAAGGACTGCTTTTCGTTTTCTCGGTGCTCAAACTCATGCATTTCAATTTTGCTTTATATTAGTAGAAATTCATATGTAGGCACAATTTATATTTGCCTATGCAACTTATTTCAAGCATTTTACCTTAAGCATTAAGATCAAACGGGTTTGTAAAATCATGAGAAACATCAAGCGTCTTTCCACACATTGGACTGGTAGTGTGTTTATGCCGATTCCACACCTGCTGTTTTGAGTACGAGGTCTAATTTCTTGCCAATTTACTCAACTCATATGGTTTCATTTATTAATACAAATTAACAAATTATGCTCTGTATAAATAAAGGAAAAAATTCCAAGAATGCACTAAACACTCTACGCCTGTATTGACTATCTATAGCAGCATTAAATCAATCCGTATGTTTTTAGCTGAATTCAGAGTGTAGGGTTCTTCAAATGAGTGGTCTGATTGGCTTGTCTCATTTATGCAGAAAGAGAGTTTCTCGGGGCAATAGGTGTTGCTCTGTCATTAGCTGGAGACTCTCTGCTCGTATGCCTTTGATTTCAGTTTCACATGAAATCAGACATGGCCTGCAGTCCCATCACACCCACCACCCCACATGCTGTACACCAACCAGTCTTTGATCCTTTCCGTCGTTTTTTACTAGTAATGCAACAGATCACAAAACTCAAGGTTTGGATCATATTGCAGGTTTTTAATTCAAGGATTGGATCAATTTTTAATTTGTCACAAAAAGCACATTTCACATAATTTGATACCACAGCAAAAACTACCGTATTTTCCCCGCATATAGCCCACGGGATAACCCTGCGGTGCGGGTTATATAAGGGTGCGGGCTATATCACACATTTTTTACACGTCATATTTCAATATATTTGTTACGCCCTTAAGGATGTAAGGTTTTTTGCGGTATTTTCTTTGTTTTTCTTTCTTGCGAGGGTTGTTGTCTCTGGCGCTTGTACGATCACTCTGACAGCTGGCGCTGATAGGCTGTCTGACCTGTCAATCATGCAAGAAGACGTGATTGGCTGTGCTGCCATGAGGGCGGGCTCATCTCATCTCATCCGATAATCAACACCTGTAGAATACACTTCTTAAGGGGGAGAGACAGCGGGAGAGACTGCTTTTTCTTTTTCTTCTGATTCTGACTTGTTTGTTTTCTTATTGTTTTGCGAGCCTGAACAGTTATGGATAATTGATGTCATGCGAGCAACATCCGGAATTCAAAATGTGAACTTACACAAAGTTCATAAATCAATTGGTGTGGTAAAGGTGGTATGGTAATGTAATGGTTATAAAAAGGTGCGGGTTATGCCAACGATTTTTTTACACAAAATCCCAAAGCCCGCGGGCTATATGAGGGTGCGGGTTATATGCGGGAAAATACGGTACTAGCTAAAGTAATAAAGTTCAAACATTATTAAAGACAAGTGACCAGTCAGTAATAAAATAAGAACAAATTCACTAATTACAGGCATAGACAAATACAATGCAACAAAGTTGCAAGTAAAGTCAGGTTTAACAGCAGTATTCATGTACCGAAATGTAATAAAAATTTCGATTACGATGAAGGCAAAATTGACTATTATTTTTTTATTGTTATGAAATTCTGCCTTTTGATCCAGTCAATTCCCAAAGGACAAAATCAAATCCCGCATTACACTCTTATTCTTTGTTTGACTTTGATATTCGTGTCACAATAGAGTACAAAAGACTATTACAACTTTTTGTCAACTTTAAAGATTTTATCATGTGTACTCCTATTTCTTTTATTCTCTGCATCTCCATGTTAGATTGCGTATAAAGAAAGTGTGAGAACTGTATACTAGTAGTTAATTTATGATTTTTAGCCTTGGTGCTCATATGGGCACTGTTTGTTTTGAATCTGGCTCACAACATTTCCAGATGGCCAAAATTTGATGCAATTATAAAAGTATGTGGAGTAAAGTGTTATTTCTGTTTTTCCTCATTCAGTTTAACAGTGCAGCTCGGCAGCTCATAGAACTGGACAAGCCATCTGAAGGTGGAGGAGACTCCAGTGAAGGACCATCGTCCTCTTCCTCGGGCCCCCAGGCCAACGGCTCCCAAAAAGCTACCGGGGAGAAGAAGAACAGTAAGAAGCGACACTCCTTCACCTCCCTAACTATGTCTCATAAGCCTTGCCTGGCCCCTCCACCTCAACGACACTCCATGGAGATCAGCGGCCCGGTTCTGATCAGCTCCTCCAACCCCACAGCTGCGGCCCGGATCGGAGAGCTCAGCGGGGGCCTGTCCTCCAGTGCACCTTCACAGGTGAGATATGATGGATGGATTGACACTCATGCAGCATATCAGACCACAATAGAGCCTCGTGATGGATGGAGAGATTTGGTGATAGGGAAACAGAGGATGGATGTGCTGGAAAGAGAGGAGAGGAAGATAATGAACACGATTATTATTTCAGCATGATGGTGGCTGACCTCTAAATGTTCTGTTCCTCATCCACTCTTTCTCTCTCTATGTTATATATAGATTAGTGCTCAAAGTGAGTGGAGGTAAGGACATCATCTCTCTCTGAGGATGAGCTTCTCAGCTGTGGCCATGGTTACACAGCCTAAGTTCACATGCACACACACTCACTCTGAATCTGCACAGATGTGTTTAAAGATATACTCAAGGAAAGAAGTAAATGGAGCTCAAATCTGACTCCTGTTAATGGCTGATTTTGAAGTTCAGACTTACCATAAGTGTCATGATCATCTAAAACAACAAAGCTGTTCTGGGAGAAGATATCAACAATGTTTTGTCCTGATAAGCAGAATGGTGTAAATGCTGTTTTTCAGATTCAGCCATTCTTCATTAGATACCACTATTGTTGGTATATTTGGTTATTGCACTGTTAGTATGGTTAATCTTAAAAATGTTGTTATTGTAGGGCTGGTGATATTGTAGTCCAGAGTAAAATTATTTATGTAATCAAAAATATAGAAACAAAACACATGAAAAGTAATATTGCGAGCAGTTAATATTGTCTTGATGGAACTGTTGTTACAATATTTCCATCAAGAGGTGCATAACAATGTTTTGACAATGCAAGAGTCCAGCACTCCGTAAAGTCTCTTCAGCACATCCCAGACTTCCAATGAATTTAAGCTCTGGACTCATAGGTGTCCATTCGTGTGTGAAAACGATTCTTCATACTCCCTCCCAAATGTTCTTTTACAATCATCGTATATAGCTATGATTTGTCTTCCTTAGGAAATTAAAAGCTACACACTCCATCAAGTAGGGTTAGAATAACTGTTGCCATACATATAACAAAGACTTGTTTTTGGGCAGGCATTGTATTATTACATTTTAAAATAACTATTTTCTATGTGAATATGTTAGTGTAATTTATTCCTGTGATGAAGCTGAATTTTTACTAGCATGATATCTCAAAATTCATTCTAATATGCTGATTTGCTGCTCAAAAACATTTCTTATTTATTACCAATGTTGAAAAAAGTTGTTCTGCTCAATATCTATAAATAAAATAAAAAGGTATACATCACCACCATAATAATCACAAATGTAATATGAATATTTGAGGGCCAGTCACACAGCCGATCACGCACGAATCACTCTCAAATCATGCACAGATTGGGTTTGTGCGTGCTTGTGCGTCGAGAAATTGACCAAAGTATTCCACGAACATTCGACGCACGTCCGACGCATGAATCACTGACGGAGTGTGTCCTAACACGCACGCTTCGCGAACGTTCCACGTACAAGCACTTTCAGAATCTACATTGTCAGTGGATGTCAGTGGAATGAATGTGATACGTGCGCGGTTCATGCGTGATATGAAGGTGGGGCATCAGTGGATGGACGTGGACGTGCGCGGTTTCGGACCAGTTCAGACGCATAAGCACTGACGGCCGACGTGTGTCCCGCGCATAGTCACGCATACTTGACGCATAAACTACGCACGGCGACTCATGAATGACGTCGGAAAAATTTGTAATCGTTCAAAACTCAAAATCACGCACAAACCACCTTCGATGCACATCCACTTACAATCACTGTCCACGTTCGTTCCACCCACGAATTACGTATGCGACGCACGCTCCGTGCAGAAACGAAAATCTGTGCGTAATTTGTGCGTGATTCATGTGTTTTCGCTGTGTGACTGGCCCTTTAATATCTTGCCCAACCCTACTATAGTGTGACTGATCTTAACAGTATTGTGAATTTGAAAGACTTTTGTATGTTGCCTTAAGATCGCTTCAGTTGACAATTAATAATCGTCGAGGGTCAGTGAAATAAGACGGAATGTGCAAAAGTGGCAAATGGTGAAATTTGCCAAATAACTACAAATAATAGCTTGAAGGGGAAGGAAGGTGAGTATGGTGTGAGGCGTCCTGCCCACACTCTAGAGCTGTGATTCTGGTCCACAGCAGCTCACTGTTCTCTCCTGTTCTGTCAGCAGTTACTCTCTCTCATTCCACACAGTCCAACATGCTGTCCGAGCGTTTGAGATCACTGATGCATGACAGCGCTCCACCACATCAAACATTGCCCCCCCACTCGCTCACAGAGGTTACCCCAGCAACCCTGGAATGACAGTCACTCACAGCTGTTCCAATGGTTGCCGAGCAATGAGGTCTCTAAGGCGATGCAAGACAGACATGTCATTTCATGTGATGTTCTGGGGTGGGATTGGGGTGGGGGGAGTTCTAGGAAATTTCCAGGAATGTGGATTTTCCCCCCCTCTACTTTACACACACTTTAATGTTTTATTTTCATTTGTTAAAAAAAAAGAGTAGAACTTCTTGTCTGTGTCTCGGGTTGCTCTGTTGAGGATGAAATGTTGCTAAATGTTGAAAAAGTTGCTAAAATTGAAAATGCTACAATGCTACATGCCTAGCAGTTAGCATGTTTCGTACAAGAGACTTTCCTAACGTTAGTAAAATTGCATTTGAAATAGTACTCTGAATTTTATGGAATATGAACATCAGAAAAGTTGGAAACATTCGTAAATGTCAAGTCACAGAAAAAACTAAGGTCAGAGTTAAATTCAGAGTCAATTAGATGTAACAATTTAAAACTTAAGTGTATATATTTATACACAAGTATCAGTGTTTCCATAAAAATATTAAGCAATATCAAACTCTTTTTTTATTTTATTGTAATGTTTCTTGTGCAAATCATCATATTAGGTTGATTTCTCAAGGATCGTGTGACTTTAAAAAATGTTTTAATTAAATTTCACAGTGTTATGTGTTTTACTGTACGGTATTTTTAATTAAATGCAGCCTTGCTGAGTATAAGAGTAACAACCTTTTGGACGATGGCGTGTCTAATATTTTGTAGACTTTACTTAATGTTCCTTTCTTTTTATTTTGACACATAAATGGTAAAATTTGTGATTGTATACAAACACAAGAATTATTTATAATAAAACTGGCACCCCTAGTTGCAGTGACCAGAAACTATCAGAGAAACAACCTGAAGTGAAAGTAGGAGGAATAATTCTCTTATAGTTGAAAGCTGTGTGTATTTCTTCTCCATCATGCATATTGTCCCCTATCTGAGAGTCCTCTAGAGCCCTCTTCTATGGGACAAAACACTGAACACAACAGAAGAGACACTATACCTCTGTCATTTTAGTTTCGGCCTGTCTGTATGCTCTTGGATCCATTTTCGTGTTCATAAAGGAACGGTTGAGACGGAGGTGTTGTGAAAGCTGACCCCAATTCAGTTTTATGAGAGCGAATACTTGGTGCAGATGGAATGAGAAGCATGTGTGGTGGCCTTCGCAAACATGTGTTAACGCTTTAAGAACGCGAGACGGTTTCTCAAGCGACAGAATTCGTCATCATGTGTTAATACGAAACCAGCACATTGTTTTGTGCTCACACCTAGTGTGTATATTTACACAAGACTGCAGTCCATTTCCTGCATGCGTAACCAGAATATTTATCATCACAGTCTGTTTAGGAGTCTATAATTAGGGGCCAAGCACCGAAGGTGCGGAGGCACCTATTGTTTTTGTTCCGGTTCTTTATTATTATTCTTCTTCTTCTTCCGTCATTGAAGTCTATGACAGCCCATAGAACCGTAAGCGGGAAAATGAAAAAAAGTTGGCACACTCATAAAGGACAGTCCAATCATTGACCATAGCAAAATTGAAGTCTCTAACTCAATCTCTATAGCGCCACCAACTGTCCAAAGTTGCACTCACGTTTACGTAAATAACTTTTGAACCGTATGTCCTAGAAACAAAATTCTTTTGTCCACTGATTCCTTGGCTCAAGACGATTCGATTGCACCCTATGACGTCATTTTCCGTCATGAATATTTTCCCGCCATTTTGAATTTTATGAAAAACCTACTTTTTCGAACTCCTCCTAGGCCGTTTGTCCGATTTTCACGAAAATTGAACCACATCATCTCCAGACCATGGTGACAAAAAGTTATCCAAAGAAAGTTGAAATGTCAAACCGTTTATGAATAACTCACGAAATAATCCGACGTAATGATCGCAAAAATGAACTTGAGGCTCTATCTCCACAACGCATTAGCGTTTTCTGACCAAACTCGGTGTGTGTTATGTCAATCATGGTCTGAGGCTACCTGCAGAGTTTTGGCGCTGTGCCCCCTAGTGGTCAGGAGATATGAAAAAGTGACATTTTTCCTTACAACTCCTGAACGCTTTGTCTAAAAATCATAAAACTGGTCTCGTTAGATTCAGTGCATCATGCCGAGTCGTGCGATACTAAATTTTCCCATATCGGCCATTTAGAGCGTCGGCCATTTTGAATATTGTCATAAATTGCTATATTTAACAAATGGATTGGCGTATCGTTACGAAACTCAATATGGGTCTTCGGCACCTAACCTTGATACGGCACAAAAAGTTTGGGGGCAGCGCCACCTTGTGGTCAAAAGTTATAACCAAATTTACAAATATGCTAATAACTTTTGATGACGTTAACCTATTGTAAAACAAATGGTCTTAATGTGTTCATTGGGTCAAGCCGAGACCATAGATACCAAATATGTCATATTCGGCCAAACCTCCGATTTGCCATGTTATTTTTCTATAAAAACCTACTTTTTCGAACTCCTCCCAAACCGTTTGCTCAATTTTCACCAAAATTGAATCACATCATCTTCAGACCCTGTTGACAAAAAGTTATAGAAATGAAGTTGATTCGCCAAACTGTTTTCGATAAAATTGCAATCGAATTTGACCAAATGGCCACCAAATAAAGCGAGGCGTATATCTCTGCAACGCATTAGCATTTTCTGACCAAACTTTCTGTGTGCCATGTCAATCATGATCTGAGGCTACTTGCCGAGTTTTAGCGCAGTGCAATCTAGTGGTCCGGAGATATAAACAAAGTGGTGCTTTTGCTTACAGCTTTTTTGCTTCTCACTTAAGACAATAAAACTCGAAATGTCAACTACAGCCACTAAATGTCAGCAGAACATTACTCAACATGTCATTTGCCCTTTTCACATTGATGAAAATGATACATTAAGGAAAATTAGTCAATTAAACATTTAGTTTTATTCAAAAGTTCTGTTGTTGTTTTTACTATAACTATAAAAATAAACCTCTTCATAATGAATAAAAATAATTATACTTCTTATAATATATCAATAAGTTGCTGTTTTCTTTTCAAGAACTGTTTACATGAATTAAAACAGACTAATGAAGAAAATACTGATATGTTTATTATTGTAAATCAAATCATACAATGATTAATTTGACTTTAACTACATTGGATCTACAGGGTTTATTTTCCCCATTTTAAAAATGCACATAGTAAGTAGACTGTCAGCAGTGCCGGCCCGAAGGGTTGTGGGGCCCTAGGCGAGATAAAAAAATTGAGCCCACTGGTGTAAAAACAGCGAGAAGAGAGCACAAAAAATACAGTTTCAATATTTAAGTGTATACATTTTTATTACCTGTAACAAACTCAACATTTAATCAGATTTAAATAAGTTTGCACGTACTGCAAAGTATTGTGAAATATTGTAAATGAAAGTGCAAGTTTGTTTCAGACATGACACAGTTGTGGCTAAGAGGTTAAGGCGACAAACTACAATTCCATTGGGGTTTCTCCGCGCAGGTTCGAATACTGCCGACAACAAAAATTTTGTAATTTAATGGGGTGTTTTTGGAGGGCTTGGAACGGATTAGACATTTTACATGTAAAATGTGTTCCAAGATACGAAAAACTCATTATACGAAGTCCGCCTCGGAACGGATTAATTTCATATCTCGAGGTAACACTGTACCTCGATCAAAATAGCAACCAGACTTATGACGTTATATCAGAATCAGAATCAGAATCAGAATGAGCTTTATTGCCAGGTATGTTTACACATACGAGGAATTTGTTTTCGTGACAGAAGCTCCGCAGTACAACAGAATGACAGCGACAGAACATAAAACACATAATAAAAGAATAAAAAAAAATACAAATATGTAGACAGTGGATGACAATATACAAATGACAATTGTAGGCAGGTATATTACAAAGTGAAGTTATGTATGTACATATATTTTGTGTGCAAAATTTAAGTGTATACTAAGTATGTGTGTTAGATAAATAAAGTGTGTGTGTATATAAATATAAAGTGTAGTGTGTTCGCCATTATTGTCAGCTGTTCATAAGATGAATTGCCTGAGGGAAGAAACTGGTCCTGTGTCTGGTCGTTCTAGTGCTCAGTGCTCTGTAGCGTCGACCAGATGGCAACAGTTCAAAGAGGGAGTGTGCTGGATGTGAGGATGTGGATATAACTTTAGACTTATTTAAGACACTTTCTCGAGTATATATCGAAAGGAATTTACAGAGATATGTGGCTAAGTGGAATATGTGGAATCTGTACTAGGAATACGTTACGACATTCTAGTTCATCCAATAGCCTATTGCGGGAGGTGTTATTGCTAAATAGAGTGTGGTGCTGCTGTGTATGTTTCTAATCTTTTTTCCGCTTTTATTTAGACAGTTTTTTTATTCTTATTATTATCGTTTTCAGCTATTTGTCATGTATGAATTATTCAGAGATATTCTTTTAATAAAATATGTTTTATATTTTGCTCACCGTCATTGTGAATTGTATCGTGTTTAATGGGGTCTGTGCATTACAAAAATGTCATAATTGACACATGACCACTGGTATTATGTGTGGACGTTTGAAAAAATAAAATTCCTAACATTGCGTGACATCGTGTGCGCGTCGTGGGGCCCCCAAATCAAAGAGGGGCCCCAGGCGACCGCCTGTATCGCCTGTTGGACGGGCCGGCCCTGACTGTCAGTGTATGCTTAAAGTGAAATTATTTGATACAATTACATTTTAGAGACAAAGGGTTTTCTCTCCAGCCAAGATTAAGTGCTTTGATGTCAAAATGACTATAATGCTGTATTTCAGCAATGCTTTACCCAATTGACACCAAACTTTGCATGTGTCATTGTCATCTCTCTCTGGACATACCACATGAATTGACACATCAATTTGGTTAGAGCGCTGCTTGTTGGTCAAACGTGATAAACCATTAAATCGAATTGCTAAAGACCGTATTGATGATTTTTCAGCCATTTAGACTGAAGTCATATTGAAACGTCTTTAGATGTTTACTGCTGTTGGTCGGATGCTGCCAGCCATATCGGCATGACATTTAATGCCCTCTTTGCGCTTGGCCCCGTGATGGCTGCTAGCAGCTATATTTAGGGGCCAAGCACCGAAGGTGCGGAGGCACCTATTGTTTTTGTTCCGGTTCTTATTATTATTCTTCTTCCGCTTCCGCCATGGGAGTCTATGGCAGGCCATAGAACCGTATGCGGGAAAATGATGAAAGTTGGCACACTCATTAAGGACAGTCCAATTATTGACCATAACAAATTTGAAGTCTCTAACTTAATATCTCTAGCGCCACCAACTGTCCAAAGTTAAACTAACGTTTATGCTAATAACTTTTGAACCGTATGACCTAGAAACAAAATTCTTATGTCCACTGATTCCTTGGCTTAAGACGATTCGATTGCACCCTATGACGTCATTTTCCGTCATGAAATTTTTCCCGCCATTTTGAATTTTATGAAAAACCTACTTTTTCGAACTCCTCCTAGGCCGTTTTTCCGATTTCAACGAAAATTGAACCACATCATCTCCAGACCATGGTGACAAAAAGTTATCCAAAGAAAGTTGATATGTCAAACCGTTTACGAATAACTCGCGAAAGAATCCGACGTAATGGTCGCAAAAATGAAATTGAGGCTTTATCTCTGCAACGCATTAGCGTTTTCTGACCAAACTAGGTGTGTGTTATGTCAATCATGGTCTGAGGCTACCTGCAGAGTTTTGGCGCTGTGCCCCCTAGTGGTCAGGAGATATGAAAAAGTTAAATATTTGCTTATAACTTCTGAACGCTTTGGCCAAAAATAATAAAACTGGTCTCTTTAGATTCAGTGCATCATGCCGAGTCGTGCGATACCAAATTTTCCCATATCGGCCATTTTGAGCGTCGGCCATTTTGAATATTGTCATAAATTGCTATATTTAACAAAGATATTGGCGTATCGTTACGAAACTCAATATGTGTCTTCGGCACCTAACCTTGATACGACTCAAAAAGTTTCGAGGCAGCACCCCCTTGTGGTCAAAAATTATAACCAAATTTACAAATATGCTAATAACTTTTGAGTGCGTTAACCTATGGTAAAACAAATTATCTTTATACGTTCCTTGGGTCAAACCGAGAACACAGATACCAAATTTGTCATAGTCGGCCAAACTTCTTGTCCACCATGTTGTTTTTCTTTAAAAACCTACTTTTTCGAACTCCTCCCAGACCGTTTGTCCAATTTTCACCAAAATTAAACCACATCATCTCCAGACCATCATGACAAAAAGTTATCCAAAGAAAGTTGATATGTCAAACCGTTTACGAATAACTCGCGAAAGAATCCGACGTAGTGGTCGCAAAAATGAAATTGAGGCTTTATCTCCGCAACGCATTAGCGTTTTCTGACCAAACTAGGTGTGTGTTATGTCAATCATGGTCTGAGGCTATCTGCAGAGTTTTGGCGCTCTGCCCACTAGTGGTCAGGAGATATTAAAAAACTGACATTTTTGATTTTAACTCCTGAACGCTTTGTCTAAAAATCATGAAACTGCTGTGTTTAGATCCAGTGGGTCATGCCGAGTCCTGTGATACCAAATTTTCCCATATCGGCCATTTTGAGCATCTGCCATTTCGATTTTTCTTATAAGATGCTATGTTTAACAAACACATGACTTTAGTGCTCTGTCAGCAATGGTTTACCCAATTGAAAGCAAACTTTGCATGTGTCAATGTCACCACACTCTCAATGTACCACATGAATTGACACTACAATTTGGTTACAGCGCTGCCTGTTGGTCGAGCGTGATAAACCGTCAAATCGAATTACTAAAGACCGTATTGTTGATTTTTCAGCCATTTAGACTTAAGTCATATTGAAATGTCTTTAGATTCTTACTGCCGTTGGTCTGATGATGCCAGCCATGTCGGCATGACATTTAATGCCCTCCTTGCGCTTGGCCCCGTGATGGCTGCTAGCAGCTATATTTATTATTCTTTTTCTTCTGCCATTGAAGTCTATGACAGCCCATAGAACCGTAAGCGGGAAAATGAAAAAAAGTTGGCACACTCATTAAGGACAGTCCAATCATTGACCATAGCAAAATTGAAGTCTCTAACTCAATATCTCTAGCGCCACCAACTGTCCAAAGTTGAACTAACGTTTATGCTAATAACTTTTGAACCGTATGACCTAGAAACAAAATTCTTATGTCCACTGATTCCTTGGCTCAAGACGATTCGATTGCATCCTATGACGTCATTTTCCGTCATGAAATTTTTCCCGCCATTTTGAATTTTATGAAAAACCTACTTTTTCGAACTCCTCCTAGGCCGTTTTTCCGATTTCAACGAAAATTGAACCACATCATCTCCAGACAATGTGGACAAAAAGTTATCCAAAGAAAGTTGATATGTCAAACCGTTTACGAATAACTCGCGAAAGAATCCGACGTAATGGTCGCAAAAATGAAACTGAGGCTTTATCTCCGCAACGCATTAGCGTTTTCTGACCAAACTAGGTAAGTGTTATGTCAATCATGATCTGAGGCTACCTGCAGAGTTTTGGCGCTGTGCCCCCTAGTGGTCAGGAGATATGAAAAAGTTACATATTTGGTTATAACTTCTGAATGCTTTGGCCAAAAATCATAAAACTGGTCTCTTTAGATTCAGTGCATCATGCCGAGTCGTGCGATACCAAATTTTCCCATATCGGCCATTTTGAGCGTCGGCCATTTTGAATATTGTCATAAATTGCTATATTTAACAAAGATATTGGCGTATCGTTACGAAACTCAATATGTGTCTTCGGCACCTAATCTTTATACGACTCAAGAAGTTTCGAGGCAGCACCACCTTGTGGTCAAAAGTTATAACCAAATTTACAAATATGCTAATAACTTTTGAGTGCGTTATCCTATGGTAAAAGAAATTATCTTTATACGTTCCTTGGGTCAAACCGAGAACACAGATACCAAATTTGTCATAGTCGGCCAAACTTCTTGTCCACCATGTTGTTTTTCTTTAAAAACCTACTTTTTCGAACTCCTCCCAGACCGTTTGTCCAATTTTCACCAAAATTAAACCACATCATCTCCAGACGATCATGACAAAAAGTTATCCAAAGAAAGTTGATATGTCAAACCGTTTACGAATAACTCGCGAAAGAATCCGACGTAATGGTCGCAAAAATGAAACTGAGGCTTTATCTCCGCAACGCATTAGCGTTTTCTGACCAAACTAGGTGTGTGTTATGTCAACCATGGTCTGAGGCTACCTGCAGAGTTTTGGCGCTCTGCCCCCTAGTGGTCAGGAGATATTAAAAAACTGACATTTTTGATTATAACTCCTGAACGCATTGTCTAAAAATCATGAAACTGCTGTCTTTAGATCCAGTGGCTCATGTCGAGTCCTGTGATACCAAATTTTCCCATATCGGCCATTTTGAGCGTCTGCCATTTCGATTTTTCTTATAAGATGCTATGTTTAACAAACACATGACTTTAGTGCTCTGTCAGCAATGGTTTACCCAATTGAAAGCAAACTTTGCATGTGTCAATGTCACCACACTCTCAATGTACCACATGAATTGACACTACAATTTGGTTACAGCGCTGCCTGTTGGTTGAATGTGATAAACCATTAAATCGAAATACTAAAGACCGTATTGTTGATTTTTCAGCCATTTAGACTTAAGTCATATTGAAATGTCTTTAGATTCTTACTGCTGTTGGTCTGATGATGCCAGCCATGTCGGCATGACATTTAATGCCCTCCTTGCGCTTGGCCCCGTGATGGCTGCTAGCGCGAAGGCACCTATTGTTTCTGTTCCGGTTCTTATTATTATTCTTCATCTTCTTCTTCCGCCATGAAAGTCTATGGCAGCCCATAGAACCGTATGCGGGAAAATGATGAAAGTTGGCACACTCATTAAAGACAGTCCAATCATTGACCATAACAAATTTGAAGTCTCTAACTCAATATCTCTAGCGCCACCAACTGTCCAAAGTTGAACTAACGTTTATGCTAATAACTTTTGAACCGTATGACCTAGAAACAAAATTCTTATGTCCACTGATTCCTTGGCTCAAGACGATTCGATTGCACCCTATGACGTCATTTTCCGTCATGAAATTTTTCCCGCCATTTTGAATTTTATGAAAAACCTACTTTTTCGAACTCCTCCTAGGCCGTTTTTCCGATTTCAACGAAAATTGAACCACATCATCTCCAGACCATGTGGACAAAAAGTTACCCAAAGAAAGTTGATATGTCAAACAGTTTACGAATAACTCGCGAAAGAATCCGACGTAATGGTCGCAAAAATGAAATTGAGGCTTTATCTCCGCAACGCATTAGCGTTTTCTGACCAAACTAGGTGTGTGTTATGTCAATCATGATCTGAGGCTACCTGCAGAGTTTTGGCGCTGTGCCCCCTAGTGGTCAGGAGATATGAAAAAGTTAAATATTTGCTTATAACTTCTGAACGCTTTGGCCAAAAATAATAAAACTGGTCTCTTTAGATTCAGTGCATCATGCCGAGTCGTGCGATACCAAATTTTCCCATATCGGCCATTTTGAGCGTCGGCCATTTTGAATATTGTCATAAATTGCTATATTTAACAAAGATATTGCCGTATCGTTACGAAACTCAATATGTGTCTTCGGCACCTAACCTTGATACGACTCAAAAAGTTTCGAGGCAGCACCCCCTTGTGGTCAAAAATTATAACCAAATTTACAAATATGCTAATAACTTTTGAGTGCGTTAACCTATGGTAAAACAAATTATCTTTATACGTTCCTTGGGTCAAACCAAGAACACAGATACCAAATTTGTCATAGTCGGCCAAACTTCTTGTCCACCATGTTGTTTTTCTTTATAAACCTACTTTTTCGAACTCCTCCCAGACCGTTTGTCCAATTTTCACCAAAATTAAACCACATCATCTCCAGACCATCATGACAAAAAGTTATCCAAAGAAAGTTGATATGTCAAACCGTTTACGAATAACTCGCGAAAGAATCCGACGTAATGGTCGCAAAAATGAAATTGAGGCTTTATCTCCGCAACGCATTAGTGTTTTCTGACCAAACTAGGTGTGTGTTATTTCAATCATGGTCTGAGGCTACCTGCAGAGTTTTGGCGCTCTGCACCCTAGTGGTCAGGAGATATTAAAAAACTGACATTTTTGATTATAACTCCTGAACGCTTTGTCTAAAAATCATGAAACTGCTGTCTTTAGATCCAGTTGGTCATGCCGAGTCCTGTGATACCAAATTTTCCCATATCGGCCATTTTTAGCGTCTGCCATTTAGATTTTTCTTATAAGATGCTATGTTTAACAAACACATGACTTTAGTGCTCTGTCAGCAATGGTTTACCCAATTGAAAGCAAACTTTGCATGTGTCAATGTCACCACACTCTCAATGTACCACATGAATTGACACTACAATTTGGTTACAGCGCTGCCTGTTGGTTGAATGTGATAAACCATTAAATCGAAATACTAAAGACCGTATTGTTGATTTTTCAGCCATTTAGACTTAAGTCATATTGAAATGTCTTTAGATTCTTACTGCCGTTGGTCTGATGATGCCAGCCATGTCGGCATGACATTTAATGCCCTCCTTGCGCTTGGCCCCGTGATGGCTGCTAGCAGCTATATTTGGTCTTGTTTTTGTCCTAGTTTTTCCTTTACCTTTTGCATGTTGTGTCATTTATTTTTTCCCTTCCGTCATACTTGCTCTTCTTTTCTTTCCATCAGTAAAGTACGGTTGCCTGACAACTACAGCAAATCACGATAACAACTGATCTGTTTTTTTCGTTATCTAGTACTATGAATATATATATATAACATCTCTCTTGTTTCCTCTCCCTTTTTGTCCCTCTTTTTTTCCCTCTCACGCTCTTTTTAACATTCCTATCTATCTAATAATTATCCAGACACTCCTGATCTCATAAAAGCCTGTTTGAGCCTGTAAAGTGATCCCCCCCCCTCCTTTGTGGCAGCAGTTATGCCCTTATGAGAGTGATGTATCGATTTACACGATTTTTGTGACACGTTTGGAATAAACGAGCCACAGACTTATTGCTTTCTCATATATTTCTGGTTTGAGGGAAATAGAGAAAGGAAAAACTGAGAAAGGCCATTTAGACGGATAAGGATGGTTGAAGTGATTAAAAAGAGAGAAAGAAGAAATGGAGAGTTTACATTCGCTTTTCACCACGGCTGAATTTGTACCCGCTGCATTTTAAAACACAGCAGGGATGCTTCTCTAATTACCGAGAAGGACTTTTCATTTCGTTAGCGTGTTTTAATGTTTTGCTGAGTGGTCATTGCGGTTGTCATTAGTGGCAGAAAATGACAGCAGCAATGTTCTCTTCAGCACACTGCTCTCAGACGTCTCCTCCTATTTTTTGCAGCTCATAAAAAAAATAATGATCACAAAATGCTAAATTACTGATATGGATTTACTTAAAGCTGCAGCTTTGTTTCAGAAGTTTTGAAAGTTATAATAAGCTATATTAGGGTGGATTTGAGTGTCACTCTAGACATGCAGGTCTGCGTCACACTTTGCTGAGCAACTGACCTTCCAAATTCCATGACTGACAATGGCAGATGTAGGAAGTTATCAAATTAAATGTGTCACAAGTTTATTTGATCACACTTGAGTAGGTCAGCAAGAATGATTGCTCTTTTAGCTTGGAAAATGACAACTCAATAGAGTTTTAGAGCTAATTGTGATGTTTTGTTTTTTTTACATTTCATTTATGACTTGCATAGCAGTTCATTACAGATAATTTATCAAAATTAATGATTGGACTAATATTCATGCGTAGAGCCAAACTGTGACTAACAAGAAAGTCTCTCATCTTTCTATCACAAGGAAATAAATTGCTAATTGATTAAACCCTAAAATGAAAATTTGCGTTTACTCAGTCTCATTTTGTTCCAAAACCATATGGTAGAACATTTTGAGATGTCTATTTTTTATTTATTTTTCTCTATACAATGAAAGTCAGTGGGCTTCAAAATTCAACTTTCTTTAAAATATCTTGTTTTAGGAAGTTAAGAAAGTAAGTTATACACCTTTGGAGCATCTTGTGAGCCTAGGTCAGTGTTTTTCAACCTTTTTAGCCAAGTTAAAAAAAATCACAAGGCACACCAATAACCGAAAATGTTAAAAATTGAAACTCTGTAGCTTGTATTAACAATATACAGTCATTCTTATCAAAGTATCTTGAATGGGAATCAAATAAACACAAAGAAAAAATAATTTTATGATTAAATAGTTTAGCTTTTTAGAACAATTAGGTGAAATTGATTGATTTTCCACGGCACACCTAACGATCTCTCAGAGCACACTAGTGTACCGTGACACAGTGGTTGAAAAACACTGGCCTAGATGATAGAATTTTGGTTTTTGGTTGAAGTAACCCTTTAATCTTGCATAAATTTATTGTTTGAATTACAATAGGGGTCTTTTAAGAATTTGCATGATTTCAGCATTGTGGATATGCAGGCCTGAATGCAGCTGTGGTTATCATCCAGCTGTTGGCTTATTTTATCCAATCAGCAATCGCTGATGTCATTCTCACCTGCAGGAAGTGTTGTGTCAACGAGAATAACACCGTGTTTGTGTGCCCTCCAGTCTGTTCATATCCCACACATTGACTCACTCGGTACCTTGTACAATCAAACCTGTAGGGTGCGACTTGAGAGCTGATGTACCCTGAAGCTGAGTGGGCCTGTGTCAGGCAGATATGCTCTTTTCAGTGATGCACGCGCACACATTTTCTCATGCACATCAACACGTTCCTCTAGCACTTTTTGTGAGGTCTCTGTGGGGAAAACATTGAGCTTTAGCTCCCAGCTCAACACACTCATGGAGGAGATATAAGACAAAAAAAAATAATTGGACACATTTTGCTAAAGTTAGTTCTGAGAAATGCTTTACTTGTATCTCTCTTGATTTGATGTTTTGATTCTTTTAATGTTGGCATTAAATAAACATTCAGCCTATTTTCTTAATGAATATTATCAATCTTATTTTGAATTATTTGTTTGTTACATTTTCTGAAACACAGTTTACATAATTGTTTTGTTTCCGGTTAAACAACACTTCTCTCTCTGGTGACACATCTATGACTTTGACATGACTTCTATTTATATGAGGGAAATGGATTTTCAAAAAGGAAAAGAATGTAGGTCAGGGATTTCTATCTATCTATGTTGCTGCGCTCTTGTGGTAATTTTGGTCGGCTGGCCACTCCATCCCAAAGTTCACCGCTGTTCCATGTTTTCACCATTTGTGGATAATGGCTCTCACTGTGGTTCGCTGGAGTCCCAAAGCTTTAGAAATGGCTTTAGAACCTTTTCCAGACTGATAGGTCTCAATTACTTTCTTTCTCATTTATTCCTGAATTTCTTTGGATGTCGGCATGTCTACTTCACTTTGTCAGGCAGGACCTATTTAAGTGATTTCTTGATTGAGAAACAAACAAAACCCTAATCTACTTGGTCCTGTTTGAAAAAGTGTTCTTTAAACACTCAAGCTCATTTAAAGCAGAATTAATTTTGATTGGCTGTTGTTTTTTTGTTCATCAGCTGAAAAAATTAGTTAAAATTGATTCCATCATTATTGTTGTGGTGTGGACTCTGCTATTCTCTTACGTTTTAAAACTATTTTTAAAACTCTATCATTATCATTATTGTCCTTGTTGTGAACAGGCCTTTATCATTTGCTCCATTTTTCTTTATTTAGCATGGAGAGCAGTGTTAATTCTTATAGATTTTAGTTGGTTTAGCCTTTTCTCATGTCCATTTCATTGCCAAGACTAACCTGTAGACGCCTGTAGTATGAGTTTATTAGCTTGGGAATTTTCAGGTCATGAAGTGAGAAATACAGATCTAAATCTGGACCCGAGGTCCAGAAAAAGCTGTGTCATTAATGACAAATGCCACCTCAGGACAGACGTACAGTATGCTGAAGAGTTGCGTTTCCCTCAGGCACAGAGAGAAGGAAATATCAGGAAATTAAATCGAACTTAAAAATAAATTGCAAATTTCTGCATAATTATGTCCGTCTATTTTTTGATGAGGACTATTTTGAGCTCCTCTCTAAATACCTTTCGAAACTAGGAGTTTTTTAAGGTTTTATATTGTCTAGCTGAAGACTCTTGTGTCTGACTTGCTGAAGTGTTTTCACTCAAAAATAGCGTATCGTTCGCTCAGGACTTGATATAGATTTGTCACAAAACAGAACATTTCTGCAGCACATCCCTTTGAACCTACAAATCTCTTTGATTCTTGCTTGTTTGTAGTGTCTCTCAAAGGTTCGGTTTATCCTGAAAGTTTATTTCTGTAGATTTCGTATGAGGCCCTGTGATCCCAACATCTGAGGACTTAATATAATGTACGCAAGATACTTCACTTCTAGCTGCCCTAGGTGGTCCATCCATGTATTATTAATGTTTTCTGACAAAGTCAAAAAGCTATTTTTTAAAAATTGGTGATTTATGGTCTCTTGTTAGTCGTGAAGAACCAAAATAGCTAGCGACTCTGTGGCATTTGTTCAGGTGGCGCATGACCCCTTGGAAGGATGTAACCTGAAGAGTGCCATTTTTGTTTTATGGAAACATGCCATGTGAATGATCAATGACCAGAGACCAGGAGAATTATAAGTTCTTGTCAGAGTTTTTACACAAATGATTTGCTTTGTTTTGCCGACAGTTGATTCGTATTATTAGTCGATCTTATTATTGAACTATTCAAAAGAGTTTTGGCGAATTTGAACTTTAAAAGAACATCATTTATTTGAAATGGAAATCTTTTGTAATATAAATATTTCATATGCTGTCTGTCAAACAATCATTAGTTTGCTCACTCATGCACTTCCAGCTGACCAATCAGAATAAAAGTCATTTTGACACATGCTTAAGTTCACCTAAGGCAAGTTCTTATTGGTCATGACATTTTTAGGCCATCAGTGTTGTATTTGAGGTGGATTGATTTCAGGCATGAACAGCAAATGTACAGTCAGGCCGACATGCAGCTCAGAAAATGTCTAGTTGCATTAAAGTTTGTTCGTCTAAACAAGTCATCAGGTGCACATATATATATATGTGTGTGACTATCTGCTCAAATTTCTCGCGCTTGTATAGCTTTCTGTGTCCCTTGAGCAGAATTTCAGTGTCTTATAACATGCTTCCACTTGATGGTAAAAGAAAGGTCGATTTAATTTTTCTTCTTATTTGTCTTCTCTTAGGTTCATATTTGCACAACAGGACTCATTGTTACTCCTCCACCAAGCAGTCCTGTCACCACAGCGACAGTTTTCACATTTCCCCCAGAAACCAGCTATGCCTCTATTCCAGGGGTGAGTCTTTAAATTGACTTAATATGACACAGTCTTCATCATCCTATCATTTATTTATTTGTATCACTCTGTACTGTCTGTACTTCAGTATTCACATGCAACCCTATCACTCAACACTATATGATATATAAGGTTGGCTAAATAAGTTTGCCATTTTGAGATTTACTGTTGTTAAGCTGTTAATTGTCAAGCTCCTTCTTGTGTTTGGTTCAAATCAACATTTTTTTAAAATCAAAGAATGGTGACTTTTTTTCCTTCTTTTTTTCAAGTGCATAATATTTACAATGTCAGTCTCCTTTGTCCAAAATGTGATATTTTTTAAATATATTTTTCACATTTAGATGAATTTCTTAAGGCGCGTTCCCACAAGATACGTTCTTATGTTGAAATACAGAATGAAAATGAGAAAGCAGGGATGTTGCAATACACTGGTATTGACGATTAAAGATGATTTTGGTGTGAGAAGTATTTGAATTGAGAGTACAGTTGTCCGAAAGTTTATTGTTGGAGTTTTTTTTTATACTAAATGACCGTTTTGATACAAACAAAACAATAGTAAAGCAGATTGCTTAATTAGCAGTGCAACATTGACTTTTGCTTACTGTATGTAAACGTATTACCTCACTTTAAGCATTAACAGTGTACACGACTGTTCAAACGTTTGTCTTAAAGTCATAATGGCTACATTTATTTGAATAAAAACACAGTAAAGACAGTAATTTGTGAAATGTCATCACATGATGAAAACAGTTGTGTTGCTTAAATAGGTCCTGTTATACCCTTTTACAAATTCTTGATTTTTTTTTTGAGAGTACTAGAATGTTTTCATGCTTTCAAAAAAGCATATTATTTTTTACATTGTTACAGCTCATCTTTCTCCCCAGTCTGGCTAGAATACTTTGTTCAGTTCCTCTTTGAATGAAGCCTTTCCTTCCAAAGTAACAAATGTGCTGTGATTGGTTAGCTGGCGCAGTATGTTGTGATTGGGACGGTTTAGAGTGTATTTGGGAAATATCACGGCCCTTCATAACAGCGCTTTCTACATTGACGTAAATGATGCCGTCAGTTTCAAACCAGTTTGAATCCGATTCAGACGATGTTAACGAACAAGACGATCATGCAAGCACCGACTTTGCAAGCACAGATTTACCAGGACGTTTCAGAGTGGTATGTTTTATGTGGTAATCTAAACGGTAATCGATAAAAAAAATCATGGCTAATTTTGGCTATATGGTTATGCCAATGGCTGTATCAACACTAAAGTTGGCTGTCAGGTGAGCTGAGGTAACGCTGCACTTTGTTTAATACATGGCAACAAAAAGCTTATAATTTGGAACTGTTAATAGAAAACTCAACTACAAATAATAAGACATACTTAAAAGTTGTGATCCATAAACAATAGATTGTTCTGACAAAATGGGAACGGCAGGTGAAGTTTTTGTGCATAGCCTGCATTGTACTCTCTTAGGTTCTGGAAGCTGTTCTCCATAGAGTGTGCAGCACACAGATAAACGTTGGGGTTATAATGTTCAGGAACAGTGGTTAAAATAAATTAACCGTTCTAAATTCGTAAGCCATAGAATAAACTTTCAGACCTTGAACCTTTTTTGCGAATTCCATGGTAGGAGATCATTTAAACGAGCAACATTATGACTTCATAAGATCTGGAAAAAACATGTTGTAGTCATTCATTGTAGTTCTTGGAAAGTGGTCTTGGTTCTGTTAAATAAAATATCTCCCTTTTGACTGGACTTTAGATCTTTTGTTACCTTGCAGATCTTTTTTTATGCTCAAACAGCAACATTACCCACTAACTCAATAAGCACCCTTAATAAGACCCCTTTCATATTTTCATGGAAACTGTGATATATATTTTTTTAGGAATCTTTGATTAATTGAAAGTCCAAAAAGCAGCATTTATTTGAATTCAAAATCTTTTGTATCAAACAAACGTCATTCTTTAAAAATCAGTTTAATGTGCACTTTAAAAATAAAAATCTTTCTGACCCCAACCCTTTGAACTATAGTTGATCAAAACACACACATAAACGAGGGAGAATATAATTCTCTCTCTCTCTCTCTCTCTCTCTCTCTCTCTCTCTCTCTCTCTCTCTCTCTCTCTCTCTCTCTCTCTCTCTCTCTCTCTCTCTCTCACACACACTTGCTCGCTCTTATATATCTGCATAGACACACTCAAGTGCTAATGCTAAACGAGGACAGTTTGCCATCTGATAGCCCTTCATCTCCCTCAACACACACATCATTTCAAGGAGTTGTGTGGGCCTCGGGGTGGACACTAATGGCTTTCTGAGATTGATGTGTGTGCAGTGCTATGTGGCCACTGTTTCTTTTTGTTTTCAATGCATTGTTTTTGTAATGGTTGTCCTTATTGTGCATCAGTTGCCTCTGTTATCTCATATATAGGAATTAAAATCATCAGAGAACAAGACGTTAGTTATCTAATTGCTGTAAATCCACATTAAGCTATAATAATACAAGACGGATGAATTAATAAAACAAATTGGACAAGAGCATTAGTGGACAAAAGCATTGTTGGAGAACTTTAAAAATGAACGGATCTTACTGGCAAAAAGTGACTTAGAGCAACAAAGCAGGCATTACAGTGTTTGAGTTGTTTTCATAGTGGTGCCACTGGGATCATAAAGTCTGTTTGCAGATGTGTGCATTGGTCCATATGGAACCGATTTATCAGTCTTCAGCCAGACATCTAGCCCAGGCTGGATTTCCACCAATCACAACACCTGCCACGGCCAAACTCCCTGCTTGTTAGCAACCAGCACACAAGCTGGAGAGTCACAGTGGGATTATGGTTTTACGACATTGTCCAAACTTGTAGGGATCTCTCTGACACAAATTCCTGTAACACGTACACCCGAGTTATGTATATGAGTGTACAGTGCATATATATATACAAGCAAAATAACAATGGATATGAGCTGATGTGAAAATTAAAGAATTTATGTGCTTTAAATGCTTTTTCTTAGGTATGCATAATTGTGTAGGCGTTGTGATATTAAAAGATGTGATTGATTATTTCAGGATGCTCTTCCCCCTCCACCTCCTCCTCCACCTCAGTCTCGGTCCTCAGCAACCTCCTTGAATGCTGGTCAAAGGCCTTCACCTGCTGTGGGTGACCAGAGTGGCCGTCAGAGACCTACAGTGTGAGTAGAACCTCCACACACTTTAAATATGCGTCTTCAATTTAGAGTGGCATACTGTTAGAGGGAGTATGAGAGAGTACTTTCAACTCTAACTCAACTCTCTGCTGTTACCCAATGCCAGCTGAGCGTGACTGAACATACAGGTGAGGGGTCAAAGGTCATCTCTAAGGGGACTAGGTTTGTCTCTGGGGACTTAACCTGAGCCCTGGTCTCTCGCCTTTCACCTTTTGTCCTGTAGTGCGCAGCGTAGATTATGTGTACGCCTGTTATTCATGACATTTCCATTTCCAAAGCAATTTTTCAAGACTTCATGCCTTTTTGGAGTACTTAGAAATTATGAGTATGTAGATTGAGAGTAGATTGTGATGTATGATAGCCACGTGGAAACAGCGCCAACCCCTGTTTGATCAGCGGTACTGCATTTACTTTTAAAGTGTAAATTTTATAGATGAGTAATGTAATAAAAATGCAGCTTTTTAATAAAAGAACCAATAGTTAAAGATAAAATAATCAAAAAAGATATGTGGTATTCAGGTATGTGGCAATGTTCCCCTACACACCCCGCAAGGAAGATGAGTTGGAATTGAGGAAGGGAGAGATGTTTCTGGTGCTGGAGCGCTGTCAGGACGGCTGGTTTAAAGGAACATCTATGCACACTGGCAAGATTGGAGTGTTCCCTGGTAACTACATGAGTCCTGTCAACAGGTATAGTACACACGCTTGTACATGTTATCACTCATATGCCTTGTAAGCTGAGGAAAGATTAGATAAAACACTGGAAAACCAGACTTTTTTTTTTCAGGCACACATGCACACACCACTTGGAGATAAAGCTGAGCTGGTCATATTAACTCATGGAATTGTTAAAGAAATGTTCCAGGTTCAATAAAAGCTGCGGTTTGTTGACGGATTTCATCAGTCATAATGTCAATTGGGACAAAGTCAAAATAACTTTTGGCTACAAATGCTGTCAATGTGGCTTCTTTTTAATCTGGTGCATTATTTTAAACTCAGCACTTCTTTGTGGCAGGCATGAGAATTACAGATGAAATTCCTCTCACAGCTAATGTACATTTATGCATCTGGAAGACACTTTTATCCAAAGCGACTTACATTGCATTCAAAATATGCATTGACATTCTAATCAGTTCTTGCTTTCCCTGGGAATTGAACCCATGACCTTGGAGTTGCAAGCACCACTCCCTATTGTTTGAGCTGCAGGAAAGCTGTGTATCAACTCCTATAAAATTGAGTTTTTTTACTTATCAGACCAATGAAGTACAAATGAATATAGACAGAGCCATTTGTTTGAATGAAAAATGCATTGCTGTGTCAAAAGATATGGGTCTTGATCCTCACACTTCTCTCTTTTACTGCAGGACTGTTTCTGGCAGCAGTCAGTCTAAAGTTCCCCTGACCCTGTGCTCTCAGGCTGGACGTGGCGTCACTATCGTCAGCCCTTCCTCTGCTCCTCTTGGAGCCGCCCTGGGGAGTGTAGACCCCAGCAAACCCCTTTCAGTCTGCCCAAATCCCACCCCATCTTGCTCACTGCCTGCCGCTGTAGTAACAGCTGCACATATACCCACTGGTCAGCACCCCAAAGTGCTCATGCATGTGACGTCACAGATGACCGTTAACCAGGCGCGCAGTGCGGTCAGGACAGGTAGAAATACACAAACTCTTATATGATTCTTCCAAATCATATAAAACCAACATAGAGTATATTTCTGAACAGTTAACATTTAAAAATCGTTTTCTTTATCATGGACGTTCAAATTTGTCATTCAAACTATAAATCATCTTTCTTTTATCCCACCAGCTGTCAGTCATAGTCAAGACCGGCCCACGGCAGCAGTGACGCCCATCCAATCCCACAATCCTGTGGCCTACCTTCCTAGCACAGCTGTGGTTCTTCAGGCCTCACCTGTCCTCGGCTCTACCCCGGGATCCTCCTCAGCCAGAGTCGGTGTGGCTATGGGATGTGCGTCCGCCTCCTTGACCCCTCCCAACGTTAGCGCTGCTTCTTTGGACGGTGATGTCATGAGACCTGTCTCTGTGGTAGCACTTCCTGTGAACCCTGGTAGCACAAAATCTCTGGGTGCAGCCTCAAACCATGGTGTTGCTTGTAGATTGGATAAAGACGGCAAGGTAAGACCATTGAACTAAAGCTTTAATTAATAATGTAGGTCTCATGGCCTTCTAAATCCTTCTACAGCTCTTTTGAATGGTTTCTTGCGTCCCATCTGGATTATTTTAATGTGCTGCATTAGAGCATTTGGCAATTAGTAATTATCTTGGTTTCACCTCATTTGCTGAGCTGGATGTTAAGGCAGCTGAATGTTAATAAAGCTGAAATCATCACTTTTTCATGGCTCAGACTGTTGCAAACCCAGAGGAGACAACCCTGAGTGTTCTTTGGTTCAGTGTTCTTCTCGCTAATCTTACATGTAGAGTGTAGCTGACTCACAAATTTTCATAGCTCACTTCTCTCATTTTTCCAAAGCATGGTTTTCTATTTGCTTTAGATGGCTGTGGTACTAGTAGATATAAAAATACAGTAATACCTTGAGATATGAGCATAATCCGTTCCAGGGCAGAGCTCGTAACTTGAATTGTTTGTATTTCGAATCATAAGAAATAATAGAAAACAAATCAATCCGTTCCAGATCCGTAACAATGGGAAACATTTTTTTTATTGGTATAGAGACACACACACACACACACAATTATAGTACATGTATACAGTGTGATACATGTTTGATATCAAATAAAATGTGGTTTTAATTATACGTTTTTACAGACAGTAGCGGCAGGTGCGGAGGAGGGAGGGAGGGGGTCAGTACGCAGACTCTTGATTCTGTATCGTAACTTACATGAACACTACGTAACTTAAATTAACATAGCTTACATATTTTTTTTAAACGTTTTTATTTTATATTATTGTTTTGTTTTTTTGTATTTAGTTTTGATCACTTTTCGTACCTTTTTTCGCCTGACTACCCTCACTTTCACTTGGTGCATATTTTAATGAAAGATCTATCGAGGGACATCTGCTTCTCCTTAATTCACAACAACAGAAGTCTCTCCATCTCATCATTTATATTCGAACATAACTTCGATATAATCGTCACGCCCTTGGAAGGATTTACATTCTTGATAACATCCTTCTGCTTTAGGATGGCACATATCGTGGATGTACTGCGATCATAATTGTGTGCTAGATGACTCACACGACACCGCGCTCATATTTATCCACAATTTCATGCTTCATTTCCATGGTCATCATGCGTTTCTTCTACTCACTACCATCCTTACTACTTACTTTCTTAGAAATCATCACTATTATGAAGAATAATGCACAAATAGAGAGAAAAGCAGCTACTCATGGGTCGATGCGTACAGAAGTCAGCGAACACTTGAAGTGAACATGCGTCGGCATTCAATCTCGAATATTTTCTTGTATCTAGAAGCAAAAATCTGCTGGAAGGCTTGCTCGTATCTTGGAATACTAGTATGTGGAGACGCTCGTATCTCGAGGTATTACTGTATAGTATGGAATGATTAAAGAGCGGGACTCTTTTAAATAAGAACAAAACGAATCAATAAAATTAGTATGATTGTCATGGCTGTAGACTAGCTTTTTGTCTTTTATTTTTTTATGACAGATAGGACTGTTGAGGTGACAGGAAGTGATAGAGGTGGGATTAGAACACGCAGACACAAACTATGCACGTTTATGCTCATTTTTGGAATATGACACACAACTTTTTGATTGCATATACTTTATACTGCATACTTAATACTTTATTTGCTGTAGAGAGCGACTTTAGTTTATCCAAAGCGACTTACATTGCATTCAAGATACACATTGAGATTTTAGTCAGTTCTTGCTTTCCCTGGGAATTGAACCCATGACCTTGGCGTTGCAAGCACCACACTATTACAGTTTTGCTGCGTCTCAAACTGTAGATTTTTCTCCCCAAAGTTTTTCAAGAGTGTTTTGTCTGTATTTGTCCAATATTTTATTGCATTTTACTAAAAAAGCAACAGTGACTTTCAAAGTGAATATACCAAGTTCTCCCTAAATGATGGTTTTCTTATTTGCAACATGGCATTGAAACTCTTTTATTGTTTTAATTCTGCTTTAAGTTGTTTTTGACAAGTTAACACCACAGCTTAGATGCAAACATTTCACATTTCCGTTGGTGACACTGATTGACAGCTGGTCATCTTCAAACAATCTGCTGATTATTACATGTTTGCATGAAAGTCTGTTTGCACTCAACCTCTTTGTGAATTGACTGTCATTGCAGAGAGAGAAGAAAGGCCTGCTGAAACTGCTGTCTAATAAAAAGAAGCTCCGCCCATCTCCCCCATCCTCCCCTACACTGGAAGCGGAGCAATCTGTTGCCATGGAGATGCCCCAGGGAGCCATTGGACCAGAAATGGCTCCTCCCAGCTCGGCATCAGTGGTGATGGGACACAACGGTCGTGCCGGGGCCTGTCCGATGGATTCTGAGCTCTCTTTGTCCTCGTCTTCATCAAACACCGATGCGGCATCACATAGGAGCGGTTCCCAGGACAATGCTGCCCCGATCGCCCCACCTCCACGACAGCCGTGCTCCTCTCTCCTCTCCCTGCAGCACGACGGACGACCCATCGTCTGCGAAAGGTGCAATGACAACCAGGAATCGACATTCACACTTAATGCTTGAGAAACTAAACCTCGTATTTTACTTTTCCTCCAGGTATCGTGTGGTGGTGTCTTACCCTCCCCAAAGTGAAGCAGAGCTGGAACTCAAGGAGGGAGATATTGTATTTGTGCACAGAAAACGTGAGGACGGCTGGTTTAAAGGAACTCTACAGAGAAACGGTCGAACCGGGCTGTTTCCTGGCAGCTTTGTTGACAGTATCTAAGAACATAATAATTAGATATCAAATTCTCTCTCACTGAAAATACAACACTGAGCTTCAGCCTTAACACTTCAGATCGATATGAACCAGTGATCAGTAGGACTGATCTGGAGTCTGCGAACTATGAGGGTCATCAGTTGCATGGATTTGACAACAGGCGTAAGAAAAAATACCGGTCCTAGTCATTCAGCATTAGATCAACTACTTTTCTTGAAGCACACCGAAGCGAGAGAGTTTTAGCCGCACTAGGTATCCTATTTTTAGCACAGTAGATGAAGTCATGATAGGATTGGTTAATTTATGCATCTGTAACATTTCAAAGACGTTTAATGTGTGCCTTGTACTGTCTCACTTTACTGTATATAAGCAAGACGAAGCTGATCTGAGTCATGATGAGAACAATATGAATTCTGAACAACATTTAACTTATTTTTGTTTTGTAGGAACTGAGTTTTTTGAGGGAAATTTGTTGTTATGTGAGCCGATTGGTCAAATGCCTGTAGAGCCTGAATAATGTCATTGGTCATTGCTTGAAATAAATCAAATATCAATACCAGATGAAGAACTCTGAAAGGTTGGTTGGACCATCCGTATTTACTTCGGCTTGCATGTAATTGGCAAGCCTGCGGTCTCATGTTCTGATTGGTCGCGGGGTGTGCAAACCGAAAAGATGTGGCATTTGAGAAGTTTTATTGTAGATACACTGAGTGAGGGAACGAAGGATAACATCTTTTATCTCTTTTTCTTTTTTTAAAGAACAAGATCACATGCAGACTTTTTAATCTGATATTACTAATAATAGTTTGCAATAACATTAGGTCCGGAAAGTAGAGAAGTGGTTGAACAGAACACAATCGATCAGCTGTATTAAAAGCACCTCTTACAGTTACAGTGTTTGTTCCCTAACTGCTTTAATTTCTTTCACAATGCTGTTTCGACCCATACGTGGATCCGCAACTGACCCATTTGAGCTCAGTTGTGCTGTTGTCAGTAACCTTTACCGTACATTACAAACTGCTCGAATTCACATGAGCGAGTTAAAATGTCTGACCCTAAATTCACAAACATTGGTTTTTGCCTCTCTCTAAGTCGGGTCTGATCTGATGTTGTCTGCTGTACTTTAGTATTTTAGGTGATATTTCGTGTTCTGTATACTTGAAAATGGTGTTTGTGTATTTCTATGCTCATACAGTAGATGAAATGTTTTATTATTATTATTTTGAAAGCACAAAATTGATCTTTGATAGATTTTTTTGTTGTTGTGTTAATAGATATGATTTATGCCCCCTTCATGCCCCATTGGTTCATTTTGAAGACTGCTCTCTTCTGTTGTTGTTTTCATGCCTTATTGAAATATATTTTAATGATATCATCTGTTTTTGATCTCTGGTTTCCATCTCTAGTCATGGAATACCTGTTTTCCCACCTCTACATTACTGATCACTATCTAGATTAAATCGGGAATTAAAATGAAAAACGACAGTCACTAGTTTCAGCCAAGATTTTACTCACGGAAGATTGCAATTCAGTAAACGTGTATTATTCACACAACAGATCAAAATTCATTTAACTTTTCATTTAAACTCAAAGTGTGTGTTAGATGTGAGGGGTATAAAATAAAGAAATAACTTTTATAAAACATGTTTTGGAATACTGTTGTGAGTGAAGTGTGTGTGTATATATATATGTGGTGCAAGTGTTTTGTAATGAATAGAAGCTACATACAACAGAAAAACGCATTGTAAACACTTTTTAGAATTCAATATCTCTTCTGAATCCATAATCTCGATTGCTCATCTTTACAGATTCTTATATTTGTGTGGTGTCATTTTCCACATGAAACCACTGCCACAACAAATGCTTCTTTAGAATCTTTAAATTTATATCGATCAGATACAAAGTTTCACTTCCAATTACCGTTTTTTGATAGTAATGTAGTTGCTGTAGGTATGGGGTAGTGATAAGGGATCTAAAATATGATCATACAGAATATGGCTTTAATGTGCTTTAGAAGTACTAATAAAAAGGAACTATCCTAGTAATATGCATGCTAATAAAGTGTTACTGTATGTGTATTGCGACCTTCTGAAACGGGTTAACGGGGAAAAAGTGGATGGAGGGAACTTGATTTTATCCATTGGTTGTTGGAGGCAGATCTGATTGTAAGAAAGAGGGATTTATGTGGACAAATGACTGAAGTCTGCTGCTTTCACCAGAAGATTAAAATGTTTTGATTTTACATTTTAGAAATGACACTGTGTGTGTGAGCTGGTGTGGATGCCGTTTAAACGTGGACTACGGTAGAATACATCACCTCATCCTGAGGAGAGAGAAAAAAAGGGGATGATTGCAGAAACAGTATTGCACGCTTTTAAGTAGCCATTGTGCTGACCCGATTGACTTGTTTTCTGGTTAGTTCTTCTTCACTGGTAATCTTTTTCACATTTCTGCCTCCTACAACATAAAGCAGCTTAGTGTTTTTATATCCATTTTAAACATTAGAGACACCAGCGTAAATTTGTTGTCACATAACAGGTTTTCAATATTAGTTAGTTTTGGAGCTATTATGCTTTAGTTTTGCGAGAACACACAAGTATATCTGTATAGAACCGTGTGATTTGTGTGTGTTGCTGTACCTCTGCATCTCCAGTAGATAAATGCCAGTAATTCCAGTAACCGTGCTGAGAGAATCACTCCCAACAGAATGAAAACATCTGTGAAAAAAAACAGAAATAGCATGACAAACATTATTTTTTAGTAGGCGATCATTAAAAGCTTCTTGCGTAATTGTTAAAAATGATAATGTGAAAACGCATTACTGTAATCATCATATAATGAAAAGTAAAACGAACCAATAACTTTCACTGGTGTGTGGCGTGGTTGTTGACGTGATCCAAGTTCTTGTGTCTGTAATAGTTGATTACATAGTTATTAGTTTTTTTTTTTCATTTTTAAATTGATGTTTTAAAGAACTACAATCACTTTGCACTGATCACATCAATTCCTTCTTAACTTACTAAAGTACTAAATTAATCAGGATGGTGAAGTTGTGCTGCAGAGATGGACTGGCAGGGAAGATGAGAAGCTCCATCTTCACCAGGTTGAGCTGCAGGTGATGCTCTTTCACCCATGCCAATATGTCCACCAGACAGCTTGAGATTCATGCAGCTACTGTAGGGTTTTCTGGTTGAAATGAAAGGTAGAGCTGTGTGTCATTGGCATAGCAGTGATAAGCGATACCATGTGCCTGGAGCTAGTGATGTGGTGTATATGGAGAAGAAAACGAGTCCAAGAACAGAACCCTGAGGAACCCCAGTGATCATGCTTGTTGACATGCTTTGGAGATCTCCACACAACCCTGAAAGACCTATCTGTGAGGTAGGATTTAAACCAGTCAAGTGGAGTTCCTGTGATGCTCAATGATGAGAGTGTGGGCAGAAGAAACTGATGATTCACAGTCAAAGTCAGCAGGTAGATCCAGGAGAATGAGAGAAGTTTAGACTGCTGTATGGATATATATACCATGTAGCTTATTTACAGTTGTAAGTCTTTATTGGCCCTGTGTATGTGATTGAGTGAGTTTGGAGGCAGGAAAGAGCAGAACTTCAAACCTTCAGAAGTATCATGAAGAGAAGCTCTAAAGACAGATGCTCACCCATCTATGGCTCACAGATAATCACAATTATTGCTCCAGGTACTCATGAAAATGTTGTTTTATCAATTCTATTCTGCTTTGTGACCTCATCTGTGCAGTGTAATTGTCGTGTAAGAAAATGACATGAAACAAAGCTGTATGCATATGAAAACAGAGGAGCACATGATTAGTAGCTCTTTACATATTCTTACATTGTGTGCTGTGATTTTCCACATGAAACCACAGACCCCCCCCCCCTCACACACACACACACACACAAAGTACAATGAGATACTTCCTTAAAACACAATTCTATTTAACATCCACGTAATAAAGTTGCACCACCATTTAATAGTTCCTCTTATTATAATTTGTTATTTTAATTTTGAATGAACTGTCATACTAACATTGAGACAAAGCTCTTTACAGAGTGTTAAAAGGGACATTTAAATTTCTATCCTTATATATTCTTCCATTTTTAATAATCAGCCTATGTTAAATCGTAAAAAACTAGTGTGAGGTGACAAATGCACACTTTACTATGATTTCAAAAATGTTGCAACAATTTGGGAAGTTTCTTTATATGTTCCAGCAATGACATCACCCATGCTGAAAGAGAGCATTTCATTCTGTGGGGTAAGATAAAGACTTTTATTAAATTTTTTTCATAGATTGGTGTAATAGACACCTAACCTGTTCATTATAAAAGTGTCTCCCCATGTTTTGGACCATAAAGGTTGTAAAGGTTGCAAAGGTTGTACACTCAATTACTTGTGAAAACACTTGTGAATGTGAGTTCTGAGTCAAAAAGCAGTATTGGTATTGATGAACTCCGTGAGCTCTACTGGGTCATTGTGATCAAGTGTGGATGGCTTTTCAACATTGACCACAGCAGGACATGCCACTTCATCCTGGGGAAAGAAAAGATTGTGTTCGTAATTAAATTTACACTTGCACACACAGCATTGCATTTAACCACCTGCATTTGACATTTTATTTTTTATTTGGTGGCAGAAACCAGCATCCATTTAAAATTCTCAACCAGCAAGTTTTAAAACATTCAAACATCAGACATCAACTTAGAACTACTTATATCTTCAAATAAATGTAAATTCTGTCAGTCAAAAGGATAGAGGTTCTTTTTAAAAACAAAAAAATAAGTAAAGATGTTTGAATAAATAAAATTTATTCAAACATCTTATTTAAAGGGATTGTTCACCCAAAAATAAAATTTATTGTAATTAAATAGTATACCAGTTCAACCAGTAAAACATTGACTTTAACAACGCCAAGGTCATGGGTTCGATCCCAGGGAAAGCAAGAACTGATTAGAATGTAAATGTGCATCTTCAATGCAATGTAAGTCGCTTTGGATAAAAGCGTCTGCCAAATGCATAAATGTAATTACTTCACACCCTCATGTCGTTTAAGCTTCTGCAAGAATCAATTGGATTAATTTTCCTGTGTTACGCTGCAGGTTTGAGCTTCCACAAGAACCAATGAGGTTCATTTTCACATGGTGAAATGCATGTTTGAGCTTCGGTTTATGTTTGCTGATCAATGCTTATATGGGAATAAAATACTAAATTGAATCATTTTATCATGTAAAGCTATTGAGTCTCTTCAGAAAATTTGGACTAAACCACTCAATTGGCGTGGACTAGTTTTACAAATTCTTTAAGAGGTTTTTGAAGCGTTAAATTGATGGTTGCTTAGCTGTCAATGGAGAGTACAGAACTGGCTCAGATTTTATTAATGACATCTTAATTTGTGTTCCAAATATGAATAAAAGTTTTACAGGTTTGGAACAACATGAGGGTGTGTGAAATTTTGGTGTGAACTATCCCTTTAATGAATGTGTATATCATTTTTTACAGATTCTTTTGTATCATTTTTTCAACATTTGATTGTACAATAATAAAACTACATATTTTTAAAGTACTAACCAATAGATTGTAAACCAGAATTTTGCTATTACCAAGTCATTTATAGTATAGGCCTACTGAAAGAACAATACCTGAGGTTTATTACCTTTGCATATATAGTAGTTAATGCCAGAAATGGCAGTATCACTGCTAATGGAAACACTGTCACTAGAATGAAAACATCTGTAGAGAAGCATACAGGGTAGTTGTTCATATGAAAAATACTGTATTGTAATCATTGTTTAATGAAAAGCAAAGAAAGTCTTTGACTCACATTGATGTGTGTGGTGAGGTTGTTGAGCTAGTGTCTGTTGTGTTTGGTTTGATAACCTGATTCTATGGATGTGAGGTTTCTCTGTCGAGAAGTAAATAATTGTCAGTGATTACCGGTATATAGGAAATGAAACAGGAAGAGAGATTTTCTGAATCACTACACGTCTTTCTGTTAGAAAATATATTTATACAAATTATATTTAAATTTACTTTGCATTAAAACTTATTTCACAGAGAAAATTATTTTAACATTTAACAAACACAAGCCCCTCATCTAATCACAGAGAAACCCAATTCAACTGACATTATATTTTTAAGTCTTCAAGCCTGGGTGGGATTCAGCATTTGCTAGAGAAATCTAGCCCAGAAATCGACCCACTACGCCATTTCACGTACAGTTTTTCATACTTTGTTTATACTAAGTTCATACAAGACATCCTTAAAAAATAATTCTGGGATTTTTTTTTTACTTTTATTTTGTATGGTCTGAAGATCATTTAAACCAAATGTAGTGATAGTTAGACAACATATAAAAAATTTATATGACATGAACAAGCCTAGTTATTACTTTATTAAATATTTTGGTGCCTAATGATACTGGCACTAGTGTTTAATATGAAACTGGAAATGATCAACCTGAGGGGAAGAGAGAATTATCTTTCAAGGTCAGTGGTTTCAAAAATAAGAGTCCCTGATCAATATTTCTAATTTTTATATTTTTAATTTCCAGAACACTTCAGAATTTCTGAAAAAAAGTATTTTGCAGTTTTGGTAAATTCATATTTCTAGAAGTCACACTTACCACTAACTTTCAAAAGCATGTATGTAGGTTGTTCAGTCATACACATATAATACCCTTGATCTTCCTTTGTGATGTCAGAAATGAGAAGAGACAGATTATTTGGAGAAACGTCATTAAATAGCATAGATCTGCTACTGTACTTCTCATTCTCAAATACTTGAATCCATCGGTTTTCAGTGCTGTAAAACTGCCAGGTGAACGTGTTGGCTGTAGACTGAGGGTCAGCACAGGAGCAGAGCAGCATCACTGATCCACCTGTGAATGCTGTTACAGCTGTTGTCTTGTTCTCATCTGAAAGAATACAGCCTGCAAACAAGAGAGCTGGTTAAAGCTTATGAATGAGCTTTACTGGAATATATCGTCAGACATGAGACAAAGCTGAGAGATCTCTTCAGGATGTGTGTTATTACTGTCACAGTCATGTCACGTCTTGTCACGTCCCGCCTGTGATCCTTCTATGTTTCCGTAGATTGTCACGTCAACCACTCCCCCTTGTTTGTTCCAGGTGCTCCTAGTTTCCCCGTCTATTTATACCATCATGTTCTCCCTGTCAATGTTCTGTCATGTTCTGTATATGGTTAAAGTTCTGTTCAGTTGTCTGGGTGTGTGGATGTTTCCTAGTGTTTTTGTAATTCGACTTTTGTGACCGTGCCGGTTTACATGAGTGCCGTTTTGAGTTCTTCGTTTATTAAAGTGAGTATCTGTTGAATCCTGTCTGTTCCGAGTCATCTCCGCATCGCACACCGTACCTCCGCGTAACAATTACTGTGCAAATGAACAGAATTATATGCTTATTAAACAAAGTGTATGGCAGTATTATTTTAGAAAGTAATGTCCCTGGAAGGAACCAGCGAATTATAGGCTACATTCAAATAATAATTCTTTACAGATTTTTGTTTTGTCACAAGTTAGCCATTTTGTGCATTTGTATTTATATAAAATGTTTAGAAATAGAATACCATAAATGATCCATTCTAGATCCCATAGAAACAGGTCTGTCACATGTAACCATGGTAATCAGGTGCCATGTTTTTACCTGTGGTGATCTAAATGTATGATACCATGTAAGACTATTGGTTATTAGATCAAAGCTCTAACTCAGTAAGAACAATTACATTTTACTCTTTAAAATGAGGTTAACATTTTTACGTCTATTTAATTTACATATGCATCCCAACTAATTTTACTTTCAAAGTAAGCTTCTGCCAAATGACTCACTCACACACACACACACACGCACGCACACACACACTTATAAAAAATTACTTCTGACACCCTTTAAAAAAAAAGTTTGGACACCCCTGTTTTAGATCATTGAGCTTCTACAAGAACATTTCAGTTAAGACATTTTGATGGCCCACTTTAGACATTAGCTTTAGACAACTACATGTCAACTAACTCTCGTTTGAGTATTAGCAGACTGTCTGCTCAATATCTGTTAACACTATTTGATGGTCCAACAGCTATTCTACTGACTACAAGTAACCCTGCAACTACATGTACATTTATTCTACTTACCCTAACAGTCTACTAATACTCTTTTGTGAGTTAGTTGACATGTAGTGAATGACATCAAATGAAGGAGTTCATTTGAATGAGAGTTCATAACTTTGTAGTTGCAAAGTTAGGCTACTAGTGTCACAAATCACCGGAGACATTCAGAACTACACATCCCATGAGCCTGCTTTCCATTCACCCTCATCAGAATCACTGTATATATATATATATATATATATATATATACAGTCAAAACATAAACAACAATCGACAAACATGTGAGTGAGAAACAGGTATTTATATATATATATATATATATATATATATATATATATATATATATATATATGTATATATATATAAATACCTGTTTCTCACTCACATGTTTGTCGATTGTTGTTTATGTTTTGACTCATGATGAACACTGTTGGAACACTCTGTTCATCATCATCATCATCATCTGTGGATTTACTTTTTTTGTTTTTAGAATAAACCTCTTTGTTTTAAAGAATCGTTTGAAACCCTCCTCATCTTCTTCCTTCTCCTTGGCTAACAACTAGTTAGTAAAATGTCTAAAAGTGGACTATCAAAATAGCAGTAACCGTATTTAAATCTAAAAACTCAATCCCATCCTAAAGCAACTGCCAACTATTGTCTATGCTGCCATTACGAGTCAATGCATTTAAATAGTTTTTAGAGATATGTGTACATACTACACTTTGTTTACACTGTCTTTTTCTTTTAAACTGATTTCACTCAACCAGCCACCTTTCTGATGGTTTACAATCACTATAAAAAGAATTTTCAAAAACATGCCTTTTGTATGAACAAAGACAATCCATTTTAGACTCAAAACACATCTTTTTACCTATGCATTTGCAGATTGAGTACTGTGCTATGTCCGAACTGTTTGCATTTTATTTTATACGTATTATCTTTTTATTCTTTTAATCATTTTTAATGTTTTACTTTTATCATTCTTCTTTATGTAAAGCACTTTGAATTACCATTGTGTATGAAATGTGCTATACAAATAAACTTGCCTTGCCTTGCCTTGCCTTAAACACTCACTGTGATCTTCCTTAAATAAAAAATATGAACTCACCAGTACTGAAATGAAGCATGAAGAGAAAATATAAACGGCCCCTCATGACTCTCTCAATAATGTCCAGTTCTATTTTATATGCCAGTGGACACTCAATTCTGTGGTTTCCTGTTAGCTGTTATTCTTCAGAAACTTCCTGTTCTATTTCTCTGCATGCTGTTTTTTCTAGTATGTCTTGAAACAGCAATTACACAGGAATCCATGGAGTACTACTACAGATAGAACAGTAAAACGGATCATTTTAAGTCAAAATGATCCCTCTAGTTCTAATGGACACTCCGTTCATATACAATAATCTGGCACTCACATTAACAATAGACCTCAGTTTATAATTGGAAATTTGTATTGCGAAATGACCATGAATGCAAGAAACAGAACTTTGCATACAACCAGTGTATTTTCAGAAACAGCATGTCAACACTTCCTTTGCATTTACATTAAAGATTAGAGATAACTACAATGGGTAATGTCCAACTAATGCAGTGGTTCTCAAATAGTGGGGCAGAGCGATGCCAGGGGGCGCGTGTGACCCTGGGGTACATGCTTTTTTTTTTTTGCCAGGGAGTAGGTTTTCTTGCACTGAACAAGAGCAGCATATATGAAGTTCAGATAACTGTCCCCTCATCCTTTGACATGTACGATCACACCGGTGTTCATGTGTCACGTGATCAACCGCTCACTTCACACGTGTTTTCACGCGATATCTGGCACTGATACAAAGAAAGACGCGCTCAGAGCTTGTCATTTATTACAACAATTCAGTGTTTTCAACCACATAAGGTTTCAACAAGTTGGTGACTATTTTGAATAAAAAAGAAAAAACGAAGTAAATGTGATCGATTATACAGAGCTTTTTGTGACTGCGGTATGTCACGTAACAAGCATGACGCATTGCCATGGAAACAATGAGGCGAAAGTTCCAAAATGGGGGAGGGCGAAATTTTTACCTCTTCCTAGGGGGGCGTGACAGAAAATAATTGAGAAGCACTGAACTAATGCAACAATTCTCTTCCCCAACGGATAAGCTTAAATGGAAAGCGGCAGACTGTCTTCACAGACAGACTCTGGTTGGGCCCCAATGAAAAACCTTGTTTACCATCTCATCTCTTTCAGGCATATGCAAATTTGACACATGGGTTGGACCATGTGTCAAAAGGGGGAATGCTGATTGCTATAAAACAAAATTGATTTACAAAAGGTTTTTCCACAGTGGTAGCTGAATATTGCAGCAGATGTGGCATTTGCACCGCCAACAATGTAGGACGGGGTCAGGTAATGAAACAGGCGATGCATCCCAGCCCAGATAGACCATTTTCGCATTTGATGATAGACTACATTGAGCTAACATAAGGGAATGGGAAAAAATATTCTCACAAGGGAAAAAATATTGTCTAGTGGAAGTCGACATGTTTTCAAAATGGGTCGAAGCAATGCCCACTAATAAAGCAGATGCCAAAGGGATGGCAAAACTGATTCTACAAGAAGTCTTTCCCAGATGAGGCATCCCCGAGAAAAAATCCAGTGACAATGGAAGTCATTTTGTCAACGAAGCTATTTAAGCCGTGGAAGAATTCTTAGGAACTTCCTGGAAATACTATTGCTCCTATCATCCACAATAAGGAGGAGCAGTGGAGAGGGAAAATGGCACCCTGAAAAATAAATTGGTAAAAATATGTGAACAATCAGGGTTGGCATGGACAAAAGCACTACCAATAGCACTAACATATATGAGAATGAGGATAAGGGGAAGGTCAAACCATTCTCCCTTTGAAGTTCTTTTTGTACGTCCGTCTCATATGGGCTGGGAACCACAAAAACCTAGACCAATACCTGACACCACGTTATGTGAACATGACATGTTACAGAATTGTATTGAGCTGGGTAAGGTTTTCTCTAATATCACCCAACAGGTTAGAGCAGCATTTCCAGTGGCAGCAGAAGGACCTCTGCATGATATCAGGCCAGGGATTATGTTCTCATGAAGGACCTGAGATGGAAGCATTGGAAGCAGAGGCGCTGGCTGGGGCAATTCCAGGTGCTGCAAGTGACCCACACGGCGGTGAAGGAAGCTGAGAGGGCAACCTGGATCCATGGGACACACTGTCAAAAGATGCCGGAACCTGTGCAGGAGCCATCCCAGTAACAACGCGAGAACAATGACAGATACCATTTACAACCTGCGCATGTCAGCCGGCTGGTTGGCAAGTGCTCAGCCAAGATCAGTGGCCGAAGGATCACTATACATATAGATAAAATGTCATATTACCATGTTTTAAGTTTTCAAAAATGAAAAAGGGTGATGGAAATTTTATTCTTATGTACTTATTAATCTTTAGACGTATATGTACTTATTAATCCTTATCCTTAGGCGTAAGCAAGCTTATCAATATAACTGGATGTTCTGTTTTTCGTTTGTGTTGCTAGCACAGATCCAAACTGTACCTAGTACACGAAGAATACATATTGTGTTTAGTCACCAAGCGTGACGAACTGATCTGAGAAAAAGCAAGGTGGGGACTTTTAAAACTGTATAAAAAGTAATTAAAATGTATGCTCTTTGCCTTCACATGCTTAGACGTTGTCTGTGTGTGTGAATGCCTTTCTTGCAAGAAATAAAGCTTTAAGATTGTTATACCTTTCGAGAATTTCACTTGATAGACATTTAGGAAAAAATCATTTCCACCACACAGAGTCAACTGAAAACCTGGATTGTTCAGTGTGTGTGGAATAACTGATGTGGTGGCAAAATCTTTTATTAATTCTGAATGAGGGAACAATAATACTAATTGTCTCTGTAAAGGTTTATTTTCTTGCAAGAAAAGGTCAGCAGTTGTACAGACATTTAATATCTTTTATATCTTTCTAACCCTCTTTCTAACCCACATTTATATCTTTCTAACCCTCAAGGCTAAAGGCTCCTACAACAGTTGTAATTTTCCTCTCATTCTCAGGAATACATTACCCTGTACATCAAACATGTTTCTTCCCCTCTCATCACGGTCATTACGTTTTTATGAATCTTTGTCCAAACATGGAGTGAATCAGAACCCTTCTCCATCCATACAATGGCTTGACCAGAGCTCTTTAGCTTCGGTATAAATAACCGCAATACACACACTATAAAGTATCTTCATGTGTGATATTGATTCATGACCCCACACACACATGCCAGCAGCCCCCCTCACACCATATGTGTTTTATATTTCATTAAACGGATTATATTTTACTAGGTCATTCTACATAACAGAAAATGCAGAAAATGCATGCACACAATAATCAAGAAATAAAGTATAATCATGGATAATAACAAAAACATAACATATGAATAAACAGTTCACACTGATAAATCCATTAACCTACTATTGCATAACCCACATAAAAAACTACTTAGATTGAGAAAAGACTCAGAAGAAGGCTTGTGGTATTCGTCTGCAAACTTGCCTTGAAGGAGAGCATGGCTTCGACAAATTACATCAGACACAGACATCTTGTGTTCTTTGATTTTTGCTGTTCTCTTCTTTTTGATTTTTTGACTTTTATATTTATTTATTTATTTATTAACATGTATAATTCATTTCGTCACGACACGGACCGGACCGGGGGTTGGGGACCACTGTATTACAGTATATAGCAGTGAATAACAGTCTATAAAGGTGTATTACAGTGAATAAAAGTGTATTACAGTGTACACCGTCAGGAGTTAAATAATGGCTTGGTTATAATGGTTATATAATAATATATATTTTGCAAATGGAGAATTATTCTAATTTTGTTTCCTGATTTTATTTACATACATATATTTTTGGCCTGATTTACATTCCTTTCAGACATGACATCTTTTCTATTGCAGCATTCACTCACACACACACTCTCTCACACACACACACACACACACACACACACACACACACACACACACACACACACACACACACACACACACACACACACACACACACACACACACACACACACACACACACACACACACACACACACACACACACACACACACACACACACACACACACACACACACACACACACACACACACACACACACACACACACACACCTGTTTGAATGAATGTTTTTTTTTCAATGTATTGTGTCAAAACAATAAAGCATAAACTGAACCACATTATTTACTCATTTATCTAAGAACTTTGGTTATATATTCTTCATATTAAAAAGGAGAATAGAGAAATAAGGAATTTAGGAACTAGATTGACTCTTGTGATAAGGGACAAAGCACGTTATAAACATGATCATGAGCAGTGTATAATGAGGCACAGCAATGATCTGGTTACAGTAGCTAGGAAACCTCAAACAGTAAAACCTGCTCTCCAGTCACATGACTGAAGTTTCACTATTCATTTACGACATCACATTGACAGCACCGTACCTATTAATGTTCACTCTGTCCCTGAAGGAATATTTGTGTGTGTGTGTTTTCTTCCATAGAATCACATTTAGAAGATGCAGAGGACAAACAAGCACAAAATCCAGGAGAAACAGAAAACGGTTGAGGAGCTGAAACAGGTTGTGAACACACTGAAGGTTAGAGATGTTAGAGATTAGTTTTGCAATCATTTAAATGGATAGTTCACCAAAAAAATTTAAATTCTGTCATCTATTCAACCTTATTTTGTTCCAAACCTGTATGAATTTCTTTCTTCAGCTGAAATCGGGAGAAGATATTTTAAAGAATATAGGTAACCAAACAGCGGATCAACAGTGTTACAGTCATTCATTCAAATGCCTTCTTTTGTGTTCAGCAGAAAGTCATTCAGGTTTGGAACAACTTGAGTAAATGATGACAGAATTTAAATCTACAAGTACACTACCTTTCAAAAGATTGGGGTAAGATTATATCATAAAAAAAGAAAAAGAAAGAATTAATGCATTTATTTAAATAATGAATACTGTAAAAGCAATAAATTATTCAAAAACGGTACTAATGTTACAAAATAATGTTACAAAACAAGTATACTGTTATAAAATATTTATATTATAAATAAATGCTGATATTTCACTTGATCAAAGAATCGTGAAAAAAAACATTATCAGTAAAAAAGTATAATGGTCTCTACAAAATTATTTAGTAGCGCAACTGTTTTCAACACTGATAATAATAAGAAATGTTTCATCACAGAATGATTTCTGAAGGATCCAGCTGAAAATTCAGCTTTATAATCACAGGAATAAATTATGTTTTAAATATATATTAAAAAAGGTAACAGTTGTTTTAAACTATAATAATATTTCACAATTTAGACTTACCGATGCCAAATATTTGAACAGTATTGTTTGTATTTTATTTTATCCAGAGCAGCTGTTTGTTAGGAGAACTACAGGTGTCAAAAATAAAAATTCACCCTTTACGTTCTAAACACGTATGACTTTCTTCTGTGCAACATATAGGAAGATTATTTGACACATTCGCTGGCTGCTCTTTTACAAAAGCCCCATAAGAGCAGTTCTCGTTTGAAGCCGTATGATCATTTTTTGGGAAGCAGACCAAAATCTAAATCCATCTCTCTGTGTCTCCTCACTCAGCTCTCTGTTCAGACAGCAGTGGAGAACAATGACAAGATCTTCACTGACCTGATCCTCTCTATCAAGAACAGACAGCATGAGGTGACAGAGCTGATCAGAGATCAGGAGAGGACTGAAGTGAGTCGAGTGGAAGGACTTGTGGAGAAACTGCAGGAGGAGATCGCTGATCTCCAGAGGAGAGATGCAGAGATGGATCATCTTTCACACACAGAGGAACATTTTCATTTCAAGGTAAAACCGCTGTCATCTCCTCTGGCTCAGTGCAAACATGGGAATCTATAATGCAAATTGCCAATCCACCAACATCAATACAAACGTTTCAGAACCTCTCTGCTTCTTCTGAATCTGAGGAGTCATCCATGGATGTATTTGATGGACTGAGGAAATCTCTTTCTGATCTAAAACAACATCTTGACCATTTTGTCCAGGAAGAGATCAGTAAAATCATCTCTGTTGGTAAGAGAATTCATCTGCCATCAAATCATTTAAGGAATTATTACTCTCACTCTTTGTCTTGTTGCTTTTTATTCTAAATAACTTGCAAATGAACAGATGTTTTTTTATTTTATTTTGCACTACATATACAGCATGCACTATTAACATCACTATTAAATCTCTGTTACTTTATAGTGGCAAGAATTCAGATTTTACCAATGTCCAGAAATCATTTTAAACAGTGTAAGTAAAAAAAAAAGGAAAGCTTTATACTTTCATGTGACTGGTGTATTTATTTATACGTTTAGTATTTAAATTTTAAAATATTTTTTCATTGCTAAAATTAGTCAGTCATAACAGCAGATAACAACCACACCTTTCTTGAAAAATGTTTCTTAGATTTTTGTAGATTTACCATTGATCCCAGCACAACGATTGATCACCTTGTCCTCTCTGAGAACAACAGACAGATGGCATACCCTGAGCATTGTGGGAGATATTTGTTCCCCTGCAAGGTGTCTTGCAAGGAGAGTGTGTTTGGACGCTGCTATTGGGAAGTGGAGTGGAGTGGGAGATGTGCGCACATATCTGTCTCGTATAAAGAAATGAGCGAAAGAGGAAAGGGATTAGTTGGTATGTTTGGAAACAACAGCACATCTTGGAGTCTGCAGTGTTTCCCCAAGCCTGTTTTCTGGCATAAGAGCTTAAGAACAGAGATCTCGGGCCTTTTATCCTCTAGGGTAGGAGTGTATGTGGACTACAAAGCAGGAACTCTTTCTTTCTACAATGTCTCTGATACAGTGAGTCTCTTACACCGTGTCCAAACCACATTCACTCAACCCCTCTATCCTGGGTTTTGGTTCAGTGCATCAGGTTCTGCAGATCTGCCCAGCCCGGAGAGCTCTGAGTTCAACACCAGCAAGTTCTCCTCAGTCAAATTGTGTGATCTATAAACAAGTACTAGAGAAACATATGTGATCCCTTCATCTATAATGTACTTCTAAACTTATTATCTTTAACATTAACATCTTTAACAATATTAATCATAGAATATATATGACTGACATTTACTAAAGTATCCTTGTTTCACTGAGAGTAATAGACTAAACATTGTTCACACAGATTTGAAGTAGGAAAATCGTCTCCGGTTACTATCGTAACCTCCGTTCCCTGAGAGAGGCGGGAACGAGACGGTGCATGGAAAAGATGCATTTGGGAGGACCTCCCCTTCACGTAAATTTCTGAAACCTTATAGGATAACGCCAGTTGACAACTGGCCAATTGTCGCGCGATGCGCTCTGGCTGTCAGACAGTATAAATAGCATAAGCGCGGCACTTGCGTCAGAATCATGACTGAACACGGCACAGCTGGTCAAGCGACGAACACGGCGGACGTTGCACCGTCTCGTTCCCGCCTCTCTCAGGGAACGGAGGTTACGATAGTAACCGGAGACGTTCCCTTTCGAGGGCGGGAACGAGACGGTGCATGGAAAAGATGCATTTGGGAACGGTGTTCAATCCCGCCGTGATTGAGACTTAGACCAGTCTGATACAGGGAAACATACACCAAACACAGCTCGTCCAATGGCAACGTCGCCACGTGTGCTCACTACTGATAGGTGCAGCTAAGCCAATGAAATCTTAGCTAAAGCTTGTCAAAATTTGCATATCAGCAGCATGAAAAATAGCGGGCTGCGTTATTACAGGGCAGACGTGACTATTCAGAAAGCATTAAAGCACAACTAGTGTGAGCGCATAGCGTCAACGGCAAAGCGGTGACCGTGAGCACATAAGCACAAACTACTGTACAGAAATCCCCAGCGTCAACAGCAAAGCGGTAACAACTGTATTTTGAGAAAAGTAGCAATATCCCAGGAATAATTGATTCAATTACTCACCGAAAGCACTTGAGACGCCAAAGATGGAACATCCAGTTTATAAAACCTGGCGAAGGTGTTCTGAGAAGACCAGCCAGCAGCAAAACAGATATCCTGTATTGACGTACCTCTAGACCAGGCCCACGATGAGGCAATAGCTCTCGTCGAGTGAGCTCTGATGTTGAGAGGGCATTCCTGTCCCTGATTCGCATAAGCCAAAGCAATAGCGTCCACTATCCAGTGAGAAAGCCTCTGTTTAGAGACAGCATTTCCTCTAGTAGCGCCACCATAGCACACAAAGAGCTGGTCCGACTGTCGGAATGTGGCGGATCGGTCCAAGTAAATACGCAAAGCCCTGACGGGGCAGATAGCCCTCTGAGCGCCGATGTCCTGTGAGGTTGACGGCTCTGAAGACAAGGCGAGCAGAGAAACTACTTGCGCTTTAAATGGAGTAGAGAGCGATTTTGGCACGAAGCCAGGTCTCGGCCGGAGAGTAACACTGCAGTCTCCGGGCCCGAAACGAATACAATCGTCACTCACTGAGAACGCATGCAAGTCCCCAATGCGCTTAGCCGATGCCAGTGCGAGAAGCAGCGCCGTCTTCTGTGAAAGCTCCTTAATCGCGACCGATTCCAAGGGCTCGAACGGCGGCAGAGAGAGAGCTCTCAGAACCAACGCCAAATCCCACGGCGGAACCGATGGGGGGCGTGGGGGGTGTAATCTCCTCGCACCTCTGAGAAATCTGACCATTAGTGGATGCCTCCCGATCGATTGCCCGTCGTCCGGTGAACGAAACGAGGCGACAGCGGCCACATAGACCTTTAGAGTAGACGGAACACTCCCGTCATCCAGCCGGAGCTGTAAAAACTGTAACACATCTGACACGGGACAGCTCACCGGGTCGATATTGTGCTCGTTGCACCATTTCACGAACACTCCCCATTTCAGGGAATAAAGGCGTCTCGTGGAAGGTGCACGAGACTCCGCGAGAGTCTCCAGCACACTAGAAGGTAGTGCGAGCTCTTCTAAGGCCCCTGAAGCGGCCACGCGTGCAGGCTCCACAGCTCGGGGCTGGGATGCCATATCTCGCCGCTCGCTTGAGACAGTAGATTCTTGCTGACGGGAATCCGCCACGGGGGGGCTGCCAGCAACTCTCGTAGGTCCGGGAACCAAGGCTGATTCGGCCAGTTCGGGGCGACTAGGATCACCGATGCTCTTTCCTCCCTTATTTTGCATAGGACTAAAGGCAGAATTTTTACCGGAGGAAACGCGTACAACCTGGCTCTCGGCCAACGCGATGTCAGAGCGTCCCCCGCTAGAGGGGCGTGCGACAGGGAGAAAAACAGCGGGCAGTGCGCGTTCTCGCTCGTCGCAAACAGATCCACTTCTGCCCTCCAGAAGCGATCCCAGATCATTTGCACCACCTTTGAGTGAAGCCTCCACTCTCCGTGAGGAATCCCGTTCCTCGAAAGCATGTCCGCTCCGCGGTTTAGTACACCCGGGATGTGCGAAGCTCTGATGGAGAGGAGATGTTGATCTGCCCACAGCAGGAGGCTCGTTGCCAGCTCGAACAGGGCCCTGGAGCGCACGCCGCCTTGGCGATTTATGTATGAAACCACGGACATGTTGTCGGTGCGAATCAACACATGCTGCTGTTCTATTTGCGGCAGGAAAGCCCTTAGGGCCAAACATACCGCTTTCAGCTCCAGGCGGTTGATATGCCACTCGCTCTGTGACTCCGACCATAGACCGGAAGTCGGAACGCCCTCGCATGTTGCACCCCAACCTGAGCTCGACGCGTCTGTCGTCACTACGGTGCGTGTCGTCACCAGCCCAAGGGGAACCCCCTGGCTGAACATGTCCTGATTGGACCATGGTTCCAGAGCGCTGATGCAGCTGCGGGAGACCGTGATGCGCATGCGCCCCGCTGTCCACGCTCTCCACGGGACACGGGTCTTCAGCCACAACTGCAGTGGACGCATTCGCAGCAGACCCAGGTGGCACACTGAAGACGCTGACGCCATAAGACCGAGAAGCCTCTGGAAAACCCTCAGGGGAACAGACCGGTCCTGTCTGAAGCCACGCAGAGCCGAAGAGATGGTCTCTATGCGTTCCGGGGCGAGGCGGGCTCGCATCGCCACTGAGTCGAAGCACACACCTAGATATGTTAAATACTGACTCGGGGTGAGCATGCTCTTCTGCATGTTCACTCGCAGGCCCAGTGACTCCAGATGATGAAGCAGCATGTCTGTATGCCTGATTAGCACCTCCCTTGTATGAGCTAGAATCAGCCAATCGTCCAGATAGTTTAGAATGCGCACTCCGCTCGCTCTGAGGGGGGAAAGTGCTGCATCCACACATTTTGAGAACGTGCGCGGTGCCAATGCCAGCCCGAACGGGAGCACGGCATACTGGTATGCTGAGCCCTCGAACGCGAATCTCAGGAAACGCCTGTGGCGTGGCGCAATCTGAATATGAAAATACGCATCTTTCAGATCTACGGACGCTAGCCAGTCCCCGGAACGTACCTGTGCCAGTATCTGCTTCAGCGTCGTCATTTTGAACGCGCGTTTGTGGAGCGCGCGGTTGATGGGTCTCAGATCCAGAATCGGACGGAGCCCTCCATCTCTCTTGGGCACCACGAAATAGCGGCTGTAGAATCCGCTCTCTAGCTCGCTCGGAGGGACGCGCTCTATCGCTCCTTTCGCGAGCAGACTGTGAACCTCCTGTCTCAGAACAGGTGCGCTTTGAGGGAGCGCCAGAGACGGGACCACACCAGTGAAACGGGGCGGTCTGCGTCTGAACTGAAGAGAATAACCGTGCTGAATTATTCCCAGCAACCAACCTGAGATGCCTGGAATGGCCCTCCAAGCTTCCAGGAAATGATGAAGCGGAGGGTAGGCTGCACGCTGCTCGACGAGTATCGGGAGCGGCGGGGAAATGTCGGCTACTATTGAGGGAGCAAGTGCATACTGTGGCTCCGCGCTGCTCTGAGGCAGGGCAAGCGACACAACACTGACAGAATGAGGAAGAAACAACTCTTTTTGTGAACAAGCATTTGTTTTTATTATTGCATCCACACAAACAGGGTTTAACACACACACATTGCAATCGTCGCCCATACGAACAGAGGGGACATAACGCACAACATGGTGTTTTGGGGGCGGCCCACCCGCGAGCTCTCTCTTCCTCTTGACGGGACCGTCAGGAAGATGGCTTGCCTGCGGGAGGCTGTGCGCCGTCACGACGGGGGCCCCCCCTGGGCGCGTGACGCCTCTTCCCGGGCCCCGGCCATTGCTTGCGTCGGACATCCGGCTCCGGGCGAGAAGCCGCCGGAACTGCAGCCGCCGATTGCTGTGTCACCGGTCTGTGGGGGAGGCGCGGCGCCGACGCCGACCGCGCCCTTGAGGGCTGCTGGTACGCGCGCCTCGGCATCACGTGGCTCATCGCTTTCGCGCGCTTTTGCGCCTCAGAAAATTTTTCCATCACCGACTCGACTGCGCCACCAAAAAGGCCGGCGGCCGCAATCGGTGCGTTGAGGAGCATTTTCCGGTCCGAGTCCCGCAGGTCCGCCAGAGTTAGCCACAGGTGCCTCAGGAGCACCACTAAAAACCCCATAGAGCGGCCGATGGCTTGCGCGGACCGCTTGGTTGCCATGAGAGCGAAATCCGTTGCCGCTCTCAGGTCCCTCACATCCTCCGCGTCCATGCTGCCGGCGTCCAGCAATTGCAGCAGTTTTGCCTGAAACACCTGCAGCACCGCCATCGAGTGGAGCGCGGACGCGGCCTCGCCAGCCGAGGTGTACGCTTTCTCTGCCTGGTGCGCCGTGAACCTGCACGGTTTTGACGGCAGCCCCAGACCTCCGCTCAGCATGGTTGAGGAAGGGCACAGGTGCGCCGCCATCGCCTCCTCCACGGGTGGCACCCGCACATAACCCCGAGCTTCAGCACCGTCCACGTGCGAAAACATGGCACGCGGTGAGGAGTGAGCGCGAGCTGACTGAGGCGCCGACCACGACCTCACCACGTGCTCATGTACCTCCGGAAAAAAGGGGGATCCCCTCCTAGCTCCGGCTTGCTGGCGGCTGGACTGGAGGAACCAGGAGTCCAGCTTACTTCTCGCGGGCTCCTGTGGAGCACTCCAGTCCAGGTCCAGCTCTTTAACTGCCCTCTCGAGGACCCTGACTAGCTCCTCCTGGAGGTCTAGAGGGCCCTCTGTGTCGAGGCACTCCGACGCCGCCCAGTCCCTGTCTGATGCAGCGAGGGATACTGAGTCCACGTCTCTGTCATCCTCGACCGGGAGGAAGTCCGCGAAGCGAACTGGTGATTGGGGAGACGGCAGAGGACGGCATGCTGCGTCGTCACCGTCACCCCGCGAGTGTGTGGGGGGGCCCGCCAGCGGCTCGACGGCGGCAAAGGACCCCTTCCCCGCGATACTGCGCGCTATGTCCCTCCTGGATCTCAGCGCGCGCCCCGGCAGATCCCCGCAGTGCGCGCAGGAGGACTCCAGCAGGGCATCCTCAGCGTGGGCCAGACCCAGACAGACGACGCAGCACGCGTGAGTATCCGGCGGGTCAATGGGACCCGCGCAAACTTTACATTTAGATCCTGTTGATTCCATTATTATCTATGTTCATAAGTCCGTGTGAAGGAAATAATCTGACGCAAGTGCCGCGCTTATGCTATTTATACTGTCTGACAGCCAGAGCGCATCGCGCGACAATTGGCCAGTTGTCAACTGGCGTTATCCTATAAGGTTTCAGAAATTTACGTGAAGGGGAGGTCCTCCCAAATGCATCTTTTCCATGCACCGTCTCGTTCCCGCCCTCGAAAGGCTTTCGAGGGCGGGAACGAGACGGTGCATGGAAAAGCATTTGGGAACCTCCCCTTCACGTAAATTTCTGAAACCTTATAGGATAACGCCAGTTGACAACTGGCCAATTGTCGCGCGATGCGCTCTGGCTGTCAGACAGTATAAATAGCATAAGCGCGGCACTTGCGTCAGATTATTTCCTTCACACGGACTTATGAACAGTTATGGAATCAACAGGAACTAAATGTAAGGTAAGTTGCGCGGGTCCCATTGACCCGCCGGATACTCACGCGTGCTGCGTCGTCTGTCTGGGTCTGGCCCACGCCGAGGATGCCCTGCTGGAGTCCTCCTGCGGGGATCTGCCGGGGCGCGCGCTGAGATCCAGGAGGGACATAGCGCGCAGTATCGCGGGGAAGGGGTCCGCTGCCGCCGTCGAGCCGCTGGCGGGCCCCCCCACACACTCGCGGGGTGACGGTGACGACGCAGCATGCCGTCCTCTGCCGTCCCCCCAAATCACCAGTTCTCTTCGCGGACTTCCTCCCGGTCGAGGATGACAGAGACGTGGACTCAGTATCCCTCGCTGCATCAGACAGGGACTGGGCGGCGTCGGAGTGCCTCGACACAGAGGGCCCTCTAGACCTCCGGCAGGAGCTAGTCAGGGTCCTCGAGAGGGCAGTTAGAGAGCTGGACCTGGACTGGAGTGCTCCACAGGAGCCCGCGAGAAGTAAGCTGGACTCCTGGTTCCTCCAGTCCAGCCGCCAGCAAGCTGGAGCTAGGAGGGGATCCCCCCTTTTTTCCGTGCAATTGCTGGACGCCGGCAGCATGGACGCGGAGGATGTGAGGGACCTGAGAGCGACAACGTCGCTCTCATGGCAACCAAGCGGTCCGCGCAAGCCATCGGCCGCTCTATGGGTTTTTTAGTGGTGCTCCTGAGGCACCTGTGGCTAACTCTGGCGGACCCGAGGGACTCAGACCGGAAAATGCTCCTCAACGCACCAATTGCAGCCGCCGGCCTTTTTGATGGCGCAGTCGAGTCGGTTATGGAAAAATTTTCCGAGGCGCAAAAGCGCGCGAAAGCGATGAGCCACGTGATGCCGAGGCGCGCGTACCAGCAGCCCTCAAGGGCGCGGTCGGCGTCGGCGCCGCGCCTCCCCCACAGACCGGTGACACAGCAATCGGCGGCTGCAGTTCCGGCGGCTTCTCGCCCGGAACCGGATGTCCGACGCAAGCAATGGGCGGGACCCGGGAAGAGGCGTCACGCGCCCAGGGGGGGCCCCCGTCGTGACGGCGCACAGCCTCCCGCAGGCAAGCCATCTTCCTGACGGTCCCGTCAAGAGGAAGAGAGAGCTCGCGGGTGGGCCGCCCCCAAAACACCATGTTGTGCGTTATGTCCCCTCTGTTCGTATGGGCGACGATTGCAATGTGTGTGTGTTAAACCCGGTTTGTGTGGATGCAATAATAAAAACAAATGCTTGTTCACAAAAAGAGTTGTTTCTTCCTCATTCTGTCAGTGTTGTGTCGCTTGCCCTGCCCCAGAGCGGCGCGGAGCCACAGTATGCACTTGCTCCCTCAATAGTAGCCGACATTTCCCCGCCGCTCCCGACACTCGTCGAGCAGCGTGCAGCCTACCCTCCGCTTCATCATTTCCTGGAAGCTTGGAGGGCCATTCCAGGCATCTCAGGTTGGTTGCTGGGAATAATTCAGCACGGTTATTCTCTTCAGTTCAGACGCAGACCGCCCCGTTTCACTGGTGTGGTCCCGTCTCTGGCGCTCCCTCAAAGCGCACCTGTTCTGAGACAGGAAGTTCACAGTCTGCTCGCGAAAGGAGCGATAGAGCGCGTCCCTCCGAGCGAGCTAGAGAGCGGATTCTACAGCCGCTATTTCGTGGTGCCCAAGAAAGATGGGGGGCTCCGTCCGATTCTGGATCTGAGACCCATCAACCGCGCGCTCCACAAACGCGCGTTCAAGATGGCAACGCTGAGGCAGATACTGGCACAGGTATGTCCCGGGGACTGGCTAGCGTCCGTAGATCTGAAAGATGCGTATTTTCATATTCAGATTGCGCCACGCCACAGGCGTTTCCTGAGATTCGCGTTCGAGGGCTCAGCATACCAGTATGCCGTGCTCCCGTTCGGGCTGGCAATGGGTGTGCTGTGGTATAGCGGACACTGCGTATACCTTTCACGCGAGAGACCCGGGTTCGAAACCCACTCTGTTGCACTTTTAACACCGCGCACGTTCTCAAAATGTGTGGATGCAGCACTTTCCCCCCTCAGAGCGAGCGGAGTGCGCATTCTAAACTATCTGGACGATTGGCTGATTCTAGCTCATACAAGGGAGGTGCTAATCAGACATACAGACATGCTGCTTCATCATCTGGAGTCACTGGGCCTGCGAGTGAACATGCAGAAGAGCATGCTCACCCCGAGTCAGTATATTAACATATCTAGGTGTGTGCTTCGACTCAGTGGCGATGCGAGCCCGCCTCGCCCCGGAACGCATAGAGACCATCTCTTCGGCTCTGCGTGGCTTCAGACAGGACCGGTCTGTTCCCCTGAGGGATTTTCAGAGGCTACTCGGTCTTATGGCGTCAGCATCTTCAGTGTGCCACCTGGGTCTGCTGCGAATGCGTCCACTGCAGTTGTGGCTGAAAACCCGTGTCCCGTGGAGAGCGTGGACAGCGGGGCGCATGCGCATCACGATCTCCCGCAGCTGCATCAGCGCTCTGGAACCATGGTCCAATCAGGACATGTTCAGCCAGGGGGTTCCCCTTGGGCTGGTGACGACACGCACCGTAGTGACGACAGACGCGTCGAGCTCAGGTTGGGGTGCAACATGCGAGGGCGTTCCGACTTCCGGTCTATGGTCGGAGTCACAGAGCGAGTGGCATATCAACCGCCTGGAGCTGAAAGCGGTATGTTTGGCCCTGAGGGCTTTCCTGCCGCAAATAGAACAGCAGCATGTGTTGATTCGCACCGACAACATGTCCGTGGTTTCATACATAAATCGCCAAGGCGGCGTGCGCTCCAGGGCCCTGTTCGAGCTGGCAACGAGCCTCCTGCTGTGGGCAGATCAACATCTCCTCTCCATCAGAGCTTCGCACATCCCGGGTGTACTAAACCGCGGAGCGGACATGCTTTCGAGGAACGGGATTCCTCACGGAGAGTGGAGGCTTCACTCAAAGGTGGTGCAAATGATCTGGGATCGCTTCTGGAGGGCAGAAGTGGATCTGTTTGCGACGAGCGAGAACGCGCACTGCCCGCTGTTTTTCTCCCTGTCGCACGCCCCTCTAGCGGGGGACGCTCTGACATCGCGTTGGCCGAGAGCCAGGTTGTACGCGTTTCCTCCGGTAAAAATTCTGCCTTTAGTCCTATGCAAAATAAGGGAGGAAAGAGCATCGGTGATCCTAGTCGCCCCGAACTGGCCGAATCAGCCGTGGTTCCCGGACCTACGAGAGTTGCTGGCAGCCCCCCCGTGGCGGATTCCCGTCAGCAAGAATCTACTGTCTCAAGCGAGCGGCGAGATATGGCATCCCAGCCCCGAGCTGTGGAGCCTGCACGCGTGGCCGCTTCAGGGGCCTTAGAAGAGCTCGCACTACCTTCTAGTGTGCTGGAGACTCTCGCGGAGTCTCGTGCACCTTCCACGAGACGCCTTTATTCCCTGAAATGGGGAGTGTTCGTGAAATGGTGCAACGAGCACAATATCGACCCGGTGAGCTGTCCCGTGTCAGATGTGTTACAGTTTTTACAGCTCCGGCTGGATGACGGGAGTGTTCCGTCTACTCTAAAGGTCTATGTGGCCGCTGTCGCCTCGTTTCGTTCACCGGACGACGGGCAATCGATCGGGAGGCATCCACTAATGGTCAGATTTCTCAGAGGTGCGAGGAGATTACACCCCCCACGCCCCCCATCGGTTCCGCCGTGGGATTTGGCGTTGGTTCTGAGAGCTCTCTCTCTGCCGCCGTTCGAGCCCTTGGAATCGGTCGCGATTAAGGAGCTTTCACAGAAGACGGCGCTGCTTCTCGCACTGGCATCGGCTAAGCGCATTGGGGACTTGCATGCGTTCTCAGTGAGTGACGATTGTATTCGCTTCGGGCCCGGAGACTGCAGTGTTACTCTCCGGCCGAGACCTGGCTTCGTGCCAAAATCGCTCTCTACTCCATTTAAAGCGCAAGTAGTTTCTCTGCTCGCCTTGTCTTCAGAGCCGTCGACCTCACAGGACATCGGCGCTCAGAGGGCTATCTGCCCCGTCAGGGCTTTGCGTATTTACTTGGACCGATCCGCCACATTCCGACAGTCGGACCAGCTCTTTGTGTGCTATGGTGGCGCTACTAGAGGAAATGCTGTCTCTAAACAGAGGCTTTCTCACTGGATAGTGGACGCTATTGCTTTGGCTTATGCGAATCAGGGACAGGAATGCCCTCTCAACATCAGAGCTCACTCGACGAGAGCTATTGCCTCATCGTGGGCCTGGTCTAGAGGTACGTCAATACAGGATATCTGTTTTGCTGCTGGCTGGTCTTCTCAGAACACCTTCGCCAGGTTTTATAAACTGGATGTTCCATCTTTGGCGTCTCAAGTGCTTTCGGTGAGTAATTGAATCAATTATTCCTGGGATATTGCTACTTTTCTCAAAATACAGTTGTTACCGCTGTGCTGTTGACGCTGGGGATTTCTGTACAGTAGTTTGTGCTTATGTGCTCACGGTCACCGCTTTGCCGTTGACGCTATGCGCTCACACTAGTTGTGCTTTAATGCTTTCTGAATAGTCACGTCTGCCCTGTAATAACGCAGCCCGCTATTTTTCATGCTGCTGATATGCAAATTTTGACAAGCTTTAGCTAAGATTTCATTGGCTTAGCTGCACCTATCAGTAGTGAGCACACGTGGCGACGTTGCCATTGGACGAGCTGTGTTTGGTGTATGTTTCCCTGTATCAGACTGGTCTAAGTCTCAATCACGGCGGGATTGAACACCGTTCCCAAATGCTTTTCCATGCACCGTCTCGTTCCCGCCCTCGAAAGGGAACGTCTCCGGTTACTATCGTAACCTCCGTTCCCTGAGAGAGGCGGGAACGAGACGGTGCAACGTCCGCCGTGTTCGTCGCTTGACCAGCTGTGCCGTGTTCAGTCATGATTCTGACGCAAGTGCCGCGCTTATGCTATTTATACTGTCTGACAGCCAGAGCGCATCGCGCGACAATTGGCCAGTTGTCAACTGGCGTTATCCTATATACGATAGTAACCGGAGACGTTTTTTGTGATGTCGTTGTGTGAATCTCTATGCAGTACCACTAAACTCCAGCAGGGGACGTAAGAGTGAATCTCTATGCAGTACCTCTGACCTCCAGCAGGGAGCGCAAGAGTGAATCTCTATGCAGTACCTCTGACCTCCAGCAGGGAGCGCAAGAGTGAATCTCTATGCAGTACCTCTGACCTCCAGCAGGGAGCGCAAGAGTGAATCTCTATGCAGTACCTCTGAACTCCAGCAGGGAGCGCAAGAGTTCACAGAAACACATTCCTGCGTCACGCCGAATGGCAATTACGTCGTGCGCGTATTTTAATTCACGCATTGTTATTAACTAGCGTGATAAAAAATGGCGTCTACATGGAAAATATGTTTATCGATGTTTTATGTGATCGTCCTGTGTATCCCGGCCAATACCCAATCCAAACAGATAACCACGGTGAGTGATATTTCATATATCTGAGGTAGTCTTTCTGTTGCTACACAAAATGATTATCCGGTATTAAATAACTAAGTTATTAGAAGCTCATTTGGGTTATAACCATGTTTTGTCAGCCACGGGCACATGTAAGTAAATCTTCGCGGTTAATTTAGTCCAAAGCAGTGGCCATCCGATTAGAAAACTTCAGGACAGGAATGGCGAGGGAGAGTCATGTAAACAAACGCGTGTGTGTTGTGTGTTTTCCAGGAGAGCGTCGTGTTAAACGTGACAACGGTCAGTGAAAGCAGCCAGACAAAATACAGTGTACAGGTAAGACGTATTTAGGGAAACACGGGTATTCATAAATATGTTTCGTGAAGGAGGGATAATTGAACATAATTTCTCATTCTTTCTTTAAGATTAATTTGAATATAGGTTTTTTGGACAATGAGACATTTGTCAATGGAGCTCCTCTCAAGTCTTCAGGAGTCACGAGGATGATGTGTCCTGCATTGTTGCGTAAGCTTCTTTGTCTTCCTTTTTTGATTGACTAAAGTCTAGTCCAGAGCAGCAGAACCCATTGCTGTTTTTGTGGTTGTCTCTGTGTGTGCAGTGGATGGTGGTAATGTGAGCTCTGCTAATCCTGCGGACGGGTTGGTCATCTGTGAGCTGAGGCTGATGCTGAATCAATCGTACCTTCAGGATGATGCTGGAGAGCAGGTTCTGTTACTCCTGAGTCAGGAGATTATCCAGTTGGCGGATGAAAAGGTTTTTACCATTACCCTATAATTGATGAATGACTAAATGGTCTATTACATGGCTTTCATAAAATAATTCAGGCTTAAACAAAATTAAAGCTTTAATGCTATGAAAAGGAACTGAACTGTAGTGCACATGAATGCGATCAAGCGCTTGATGTTGTATTTTTGTAGGTTCAGCAGCCTGACGTGTGTGAGGTGGAGATCCGGTGGAACCAGAGCTCTGAGTCGATCACACAGATCACCAATATTTACCCTTTATCAAGAAGCAAGCTCTCCATCGTTCCACGAGAGAATGACGTCTTGGTGACTGATGCGTCCATATACAACACGGGTAGATTATGTAGCATAAAATGCCTCTTGTTTGTAATCTGAAAAGTGACTGTAGTGCTTCAACTGCATTTGTATATTTTGTTTTCTTCACAGTTGAAGACCAAGTGCGTAACACCACTAGCCACTATCTGCTCAAACATGCAGAGACCACCCAGGAGGAGATTGCAGCTCCAGGGAAACTCCCTGAAACACCCTTGCGGATGGACCCTGAAACCCTGTACGAGTCCAGAGAGGAATATGAAAGGACGTCTGATTCAGTGCTGCTTGGGGATCCTCTAAGTGGGTCCATATCCTCTTACAGTGTAAGCTCTTCTGTACCACCACTGTGAACTCTTGGGGTGTATCAAACGTGTTATAAAGTACACTGGAACCCACTTATCTCGAGCTCGGTTAACTCTCCAACCTTATGTCGATGTTTTTGAAGTGAAACTGCCAAACTCCCTATTTTTCTTAGCATTTTCTTATTGGTTATGTCGATTGTTTTATGTCGCCGAACCCTGATATCTCGAGCGCAAAAGAGGGACAAAGTCACCACTTTACATCAGTTATCTCAATCCCCGTGACTAATGATGGTACTGAGTTCACTGCACATGCGCTGAGTTCGTGTTGCACGTGCATCACGGTCCGTACGGTCGCTCACTCCAACACAGTGCCGTGCAGCCGCAGAAGAACTCGCATAAAAATCAAACCTTACAGATGCTATCTTTATCCCGCTGTCACAGGAGTTCGCCTTCACTGTCCAGGAATTCCCACATTACATTGACATCGACAAAGACGTCGTTACTGATAGAAGCATTTGTTTTCAAGCAGACCGTTAAAGGCAAAAAGCAACAAAGCATTTTAGACTTTGTAAAGAAACCATAGTAACCGCATGTGCAATACTATTCAAAACTGTGTCAGAGTGAATGTGTTTACACGTGTGTTGTGACTGTTTACGCTGTGAGCGAAATTGCGTTTGCAATGTTGGAGAATATAATTAAAGGTTTGTATCGAGAATTGGAGGTGGTTTTTATCCTATACTGGTAAATCTCGTAACGTCTGTCAGAGTGGTTGACGACTGCCCAGATGTTAAATAAACTGGTCACACAAGCTTTATAGATGGGTTTCATACCAGCACACTCTTCTCAAACATGTAAAGAGCGTAAATACAAACCAGAAAAAGAAAACACTCTGACAAACATCAGAAATAAAAGAAGCAAAATAGAAATAGTAGATTATGCTACATAACAGTCAGCGGTAGAGCGGCCATCTCTCTCCTCATTCAAACACTCTCCTCCCCGCGCGCACAGAACTACATACTCCGTCTTAAAGGTAAATTCCCAACGTAAACATAAAGTAGCCGTTACAATCTCTGCTGTTAGTTGGTGCACATATGCCTTTTTTGTTAGCAAACGTATACAGTGTATGTACATTTTTATATCATGCCGATCGCTTCATCAAACAAATCGCCATTTTGGCTGTTGGTTATCTCGATCCTCGGTTCTCAACGCTGTTTTGCAACCTCCGAGGCCGTCGACATAACCGGGTTCCACTGTACTTTAAATTTGGCACGAAATGGAAGTTGGAATAGTCTTTTCTTTCTTTTTGTGACATATTGTGAAGCAGCTTCATGAACAAGGGAAAAAATGTAGGGCAGGTTTGGATTGAATTGTTGTGAATTGCTATTGCTGTGATGTCACGTGAGTGGCTGGTTGTCCTGTCCTCATCCAGTAAACACATCAGAGATGAGATGCTGCAAGAGGGAGGGGAGGTTTTTTTAATGAAAAATTACAGGGGCAGATTCATATGTTTTTATTTAAAGTGATTTGCATGGATAAATAACTTTTCATTAAATACAATTTTCTGTTTTTCAAGTGTTATTTTCACGTACCCCATAGCATTTAATGTTATTCGGGCAGGTGGCGTGTCAGTGGGTCGAGGAGCTGAGGGATAAACTGCGACGCTTCTGGTCTGATTCAGTCCCGCTCTTCTTCTTGGTCATGTGGGTGGTGGTGGTTGGCATTGCTGGCTCTGCTGTTATCATTAAGATCCTGGATCTTCTGTTCCCCTCTTGTGAACACGGGTACAACTTGCACCAACATGTTACTGGGTCTCTCAAAAGACCCTATAATAAATGCATGGCCATATATGTGATATTTTAATGATATGACTTGAAGCACTGAGTATTTGAGTCAATCAGGGTTGTTTGTTCACTTGGTGCTATAGACCTGAGCACAGCTAGATTAGATCTCATCAATCAATTAGAAGTTGCATTTGTCTGCTAGATAACATACATGCGTAATATACAACATTTCTTTTATCTGTCATAGGGGATTCTTTCATCTGAATCCAGAGACTTTGATGCCAGAAGATGAAAAACAGAGACTGATAGACAACATGGAGGGAGATATGCCAGAAAAAAGCATTTTGATAGAAAAGTGATGGACGTGGTCTCTTTAGTTTGGCGATATGGCTTTATTTGGTCCACCATACCAATGACTTCAGTGTAGCACTTTAAAAGAAAAAAAAAAAACTCCAACATTTCCTAAAGAAACAGATTTCTATTTTGACATCTGCATCTGTGTGAAAGCATATTCAGCTTTTTGTATTCTTCTCTACTGGATTGGTAAAGTTGCACACTTTTAAATAAGCACAGTTCCTAAAATGTCCTTACTTTTTTCACCTCTAACCTTGGCTGTTTCTCAAAATGCTTTTGGGAAATGCATCCCTGGTTGTTTTACGGTGATCTCATGATTTTCTCTTGCCTGACGAGCGGAAATGACATGAAAAGGTGATGGTATGGCACTGTTGATGTAATATTCATGCTGCTTGAGATATTGTTGTTATATTAAGCTTCCATACCAGCAAAACATTTCAGCATGGACCTGCACAAATGAAGATACATTTTGGCTTGAACAGTGGGTCAAAATATTTCCCGTTACTTAGACTGAGCAAGACTTTCTTTAAGTTCAACTGGACATGTACATTTCTTTGTAGCGTTGCCATTGGCTGTTAATGAAAATCTGTAATTTGTGTCATTCTGAAGCATGTTATTATTTGTTTTACTTCATGAATTGGTTTAAATCTTAGTGATTAAATAATAAAAACAACAGTCCTGTTCAAATTTTAAAAATATTTATTCAACAAAATATATAATTTTGCAAATTGATAACGTCAATAGAATGAAACTTGGTTCCATTGTATTTATAAAAGTCAAGCACAAAACACACTTTTAAGACACTTTAAGTCTCGTCACTATTAAGACAGCTGGAAACTTTGGTCTTTAATTCAACCATAGTGGCACATCAGCAATAGATTCATTAGCTTGCATAGCTCTTCACTCAAAGGAGCGTTAGGAGATTGAAGGATTTGCTGGTCTTTGGTCAGTGGCAGTGATATTACAAGAGCAGACAAAAACACACGCCCACAACCTCAGTACTATTGTCTGTACACACTATAATAGGGCAACATGTGAGTTTGAGCACTAAAACCAGTTTGGATTTCCTGGATATTGGTTGTAACGAGCAAACTTAAGTATAGGATAAACCTCAACCTGCTCTGAAAAGCCTGTATATGTTAAGCCCAACCTACTACTATTAAATATTAAACTATGACTATACAGCCATAGATACACACTTCACATAAGGCAAGATTTATCTACGCTCTTTGAATTCAATCTGGTCCAGAATAGAAATACGCAAGCCCTTAGTCTTTCAAAGTGCTAACAGCGATTGGGAGGAGGAACAATCAAGGATCTTTGGCATCATCAGCAAGAACCAAACTCCTCTATCCACTTCTTGTATTTCTCTATATCAGCAGCAGACACAGACTTGGAGACTTTCTTCAGTGCCGCCTCAAAGTCCTCCATTGTCGTGGGCATGTGCATCTCATCTTTTGATAAGTTCCGTATCTCCTCAGGGGTCAAACCCTCGATCCGTCTTCTCATTGCCATCAGGGATGCGTCTCTGCAATTATTCAAACGCATTTAAAAATCACCTCTAGAACTGGCACTTTAAAATTAAAAAATGACATAAGGACAGTTGAGAGCTGCACCTGCAAACGTTGGTGATGTCAGCACCAGAGTACCCCTCCAACTGCTCCGAGATCTTGTCCATGTTGACATCGTTGGCCAACTCAAGCTCCTTCAGACTGATCTTGAGTAACTCCACTCTGCCTTTAGCTGCGGAAATACATAGTTATTTTAAATACTTCAATTCAAGAAAATACTTCAAGCTTTCCTGGTGCTCACACAGTAAAGTGTGCTGCTTGCAACGCCAAGGTCATGGGTTCAATTTCCAGGGACAGCAAGAACTGATTAGAATGTCAATGTGGATAAAAGCATCTCCCAAATACGTAAATGTAAAAATGATGAGTGATGAATTCTGAACACCTGAGGGAAGAGGGATGTAAATTCTCTTCTCAAGTCTCCGTCTCAGAGCTTCATCAATGTCCCAAGGGAAGTTGGTGGCTGCCAAAACCATAACCATTTTTGAAGGGTCATTTTCAGATGTCCCACCAACACCTGGATAACAAAAGAGGTGTATGTATTGATAATCATATTACCCCAATAAGGGTGTCTCTCACAGCCTTCCATTAGAAATTTATAGTTTGTATGAGAAATACCATCCATTTGGACGAGTAGTTCAGCTTTGACGCGTCTGCTGGCTTCATGTTCTTCTGAGGTTCCTCTGCGGCTACATATGGAGTCGATCTCATCAATGAAGATGGTGGTAGGGGCATAAAACCGTGCCTGTATAAATATGCAAACACTGACTTAAATACATGTACAGTAATAAAACAGAAAGCAAGTTTGTCTCGTATTAGTGAGGAGTAATACAGGAAGTGTGTTATTTACCATCTCAAACAGCAGCCGTACAAGTTTTTCAGACTCTCCTCTGTATTTGGAGGTGAGGGTGGAGGAGGACACATTAAAAAAGGTGGTTCGGCACTCGGTGGCAACAGCTTTGGCCAGCAATGTCTTTCCCGTGCCTGGCGGCCCAACCATCAACACTCCCTAAAATCATATGCTAGTGTAAGAAAAATATATAATAATGTATAACACATATTCCCACAAAAGAGGACGGTAAATGCTGTTAAACAACAATTATAGTACCATTCAAAGGTTTGGGGGAAATTAAATTATTAAATTTGACCCAAAGTAAAATCTTAATGTCTTGACAATAAAGACATTTATAATATTACAAAATAGATATATTTTTATTACACGCCGTTCTTTTCAACTTTCCATTTATCAGAGAATCCTTACAAAAAGTATGATGGTTTCTACAAAAATATTAAACATATATTTTCAACATTGATAATAATGCACGGAGCGGAGCGGTCGTCCTATCGGGGCTTGCGGAGCGCGGTGCGTGACAGACTCGCTAAGTTGGCAACTGAAACGTTCTTATTTTCGGGAGCTTCCGGGATGGTGATAAAGGTCGACCAATCGATCGCGATCGACCGTATAGCGACCAAATATCGACCAATCGATCGCGATCGACGGGTTGGCGACCACTGTTATAAAGAATCTTGACTTACAAGACAATCTTACAACTTTAAAAAGTGTTACCGACCCCAAACTCGTGAAAACTAGTGTATAAACATGAATAATATACAAAAAGTACATTAATAGGGGGAAATGCATTTTCAAGGGCACCAGCTACACAACACAAGATGTGAAGTAACTACATCAGCCTGATATTTGGGACGGAGCTTTGCGAAATCCAATAAAGCACACACGATTTTCTTTGGGGTCTTTGTGGGCGTTCATACCTTCCACGGCCGTCTTATTCCTTTAAAGAATTCAGGCATCCACATGGGCAGAACCACTGCTTCCTTCAGCAGCTTCTTGGCCTCCTCCAGGTCAGCAATGTTATCCCTACGACAAAAATGAAAAAGCATTATGCGTGACTAATTATCTTCCTAACTAAAGATCTTTGAGCAGATGAGCCCACCATGTGACGTTGGGGTTTTGAGAAATGATGTCTCTCTCCAGAATGTCAATCAGGTCTTTGTCCTCTCCTCCTCTGTCAAACCTCTTCACCTCCGTCTCCACACTTTCCGCTTTGTTCTACAGTGAGCAGAGAGTTTGGTCAGTGAGAGTTTTATGATTTCTTTGCCAAAGGTTCTGGATTATCTGCTGAATTAGACAGTGTTCAACCAGCATATCGAGTTTCAAACAAATGCGCAATACAGTGAGTTCTGTTGTTTCAGCCTTTAGATAAAACCAAAGTGCTTATAGTCAAGAGTACAAAGGAAACACTTGCTGTGTTTTAATGCTTTTAAACTCTTTCCAAGCTGCTTTGATGTAAGAAACCGGTATCACAGGTTTATAATGTTAATACAGCGCACGGCATCTGATCCTTTGAGTAAATATTGAGACTGTGAGCAGTTTATGATATAATAGTCCTTGTCCAAACAGCGGACAGAGATGGGAAATCATCCCTACCTTGTCATCTCTTGGCTTTGATGGGTTCTCTTTCTTTTCTTTGCCTCTCTGAGGTTTGCCCTTGTCTCCATTGGCGACGCGGGGTGAGGGCCGTTGCTGGCCGCGGGGGCCGACGCTCAACCTATTTCCATGGCCTTTGCTGTCTTTGTACGGGCCGGAGGACTTGCGCACTACACACGGAGACGACCTGTTCACAAACACACAGGCACATCAGGACTTTGAAGGGGCCCTTTAACAATGTCACTTTAATTTTGCTGAACGGAACGAACTGTCCTTAATTAATGGGGGTGTAATCTCTCATTCAAATGTTACTTCATAATCAGATTATGGTTTATATAACCGGATCAACAGACCTTTTATAGCTTCAAGAGAAGCATGAAAGAGTATGAGGGCTGTGAAGCCATTCAGACCTTAATCTAATTCACATGACAAAAGGGCTTTAAAACTCAACTGCTAAAAACAGGATTCCTACATAGTGTGGCCAATAAATGTCCTTGACTTGCCATTTGTTTGAGAGACTGTATAAAAATGAATCATGAAAGTAATGTACATTTAAATAAATAGTACAAATTTGATCCATATATGTACACACAGTATACATACAATTATATATGTGGTCCATATATATACATACATATATATATATATATAAATACACACACACAAATCTGATTAAAAAAAATGTAGTTTTTTTTTAATCAGATTTGTGTGTGTATATATACATATATATGTACATACATATATATACACACACACACACACAAACACATATACACAAATCTGATAAAAAAACAATAAAAAAATAATATATATATATATATATATATATACACACACACACACACACACACACACACACACATTATATATATATATATATATATATATATATATATATATATATATATATATTAATTTTTTTTATTAATTAACAAATGTCTCCAGTCCTGAGCAACATCTAGCTGATATTTAAAAATGTACATATACTCAGTATGCATATTTCAGTATGAAGACTTTAAATTCTCAGTTTTATTTACCAAGGTACCCATGATGTCTGAGATTTGTTTCAAGGTTTTTATATTGTAGGAACTTGAGTGAAAAGTGAAACAAAACAATGTCAAATAGGCGTACACATCTGAAACCCAAACTGGGCTAAAGCTGATGTCCGCGCACAGAAGGTACCAGAGTAAAACCGAACTGGACTCGAAACTCTGACGACATAGTGTCGGCCCAGATCCGGCCCACACGTGGATTCAATGCGCTCCAGATGTGGGCCAACAATATGTTGCTGTCTGGGAAAACACAACACACCACATACGTTCAAACACAGAGATCTTACTGTAAACGCACACTATTACACAACTACACGATGCAGAATGTAAGTACACGTAGCCTCTAGTGCGAGTAAAAGAGTTAGTGAAATCTGATGACTGTCAGGAGTGTCTATGCGCACCTGTGCTCCACATGAACAGGCATAATGTCATTCTCGTGGCCAAAGCTGCTGGGTTTGGCTGGAGTCGACTCCAGCCGGAAGCTCTCGAGCGTCGTCATAATCTCCCGAACTTGTTTCGTCTCTTCATTTATCTCCTGCCAAACCTTGATGAGACACATGAACACGCAAAGACCTGTTACAATGAGTGAAATAGCCTGAATGATAGACGGCGTGAAGAGCAGGAGGAACCATAACCTGCTGCCACTTCTGCTGTAGAGAGGAGTCTCTGACGGAGTAGAGGTACTTCTTGATCTGCTCCAGGAGCCCCTGATAACAGACCACAGCCGAGCTGTAGTTCCCCAGCAGCGCGTACTCTCGAGCCAGCTTCACATTCTCATTGATCTCCCCAACACTCATTCTGAAACACATGGACATGTGGACACTGAATGGACACTGCTAGTATGCTAAAACAGATACTGCTGAGAACAATCTTTTCTGTAGCTCAAACAGTAGAGTGGTGTTTGCAACGCCAAGGTCATGGGTTCGATTCCCAGGCAAAGCAAGAATTTATTAGAATGTCAATGTGTTTCTAGAATATAATGCAAGTTGATTTGGATAAATGTCAATTAATAACGATTCAATCACAAAACTACAAACATGCATCAACGTTTCTGCCGTAAAATTCGCCGAATATTTAACATAATGAGCTTACGTCAAAACCAACACACCGATGTTTATGTTTATTTATGTGTAGTAATGAACAAACCTGTACAGTGATCAGCCTCTTAATAACACAAGTCTCCCGGAAAAGCCACAGCATTTAACAATTATCCAGGGACGAAATTTCGTGAGTGTTGCTGTGGACGAGAGAGAGTCTTTGAGTTGAGCTCGGATCCACATACACACTCACACTCACACACATAGGAGTTCACTTCACAAGTTTACTTGTTTGGGAAGGGCACTTCAGATTGTGAAGTCGGAAGCAAAAATGAAATAAATCCTTCGTGGTCCTGCTTTTCAATATAAGAGTCAAGAGAGCTTGAATCTCTTTCAAAATAAGAGTAGCGTATGGAGAGATGTAACATAATGTAATATAAACTAACAAAATATAAACCTCTCTCTCTGGGATGTATGTGTGCGTATATATGTGTACACACACATACACACATAGAGATAGAGAGAGACACACACGTCAATTGAAAAAAATATCTAGTTAAAAATAATGTAACAAAACATTGCCATTGCCAAACAACAAATGAAACATAGAAATACTGTATATAGAAAAATCAACATTTGGGCCACATTGTTTTTTTAAAATAGAATTTAATATAACTTTTAGACTTAAATTTAACTTTTTAAATAGATGTCCCAATACCCAGGAGGATAACTAGTATTGCCAAGATATGGGTTTAATTAGGAATAGTTTTTAGAATATCCGTTTTTTGATTGATGAAGATCTGTGATTTATACTACTTGGAAAAAACGTTCATTGTTTTCCACAACAAATTATACACTTATCCGTCAAGTCACTGGTAATCAAGGACTATTACAAAGACAATTACAAATCACACAGGTGATTCACTTGAAATTTTTCAAGCTGTTATTCACAGATCCAAATGTAGACCTATATGAATGTCTTAAAATTGGTATAATGAACAGCTGAAGAGCTCTTTGTAACATAAAAAAAGAAAAGCATTCACCAGCAACAGTCCGTAACAAAATCAAAATTCAGACCATAATGAAAACATGTCCAAAATGTTTATTGTTATTTCCACAGTTATCAACAATTTATTTAATGAACCATGATGAAGATGATGACAGGAGACCAAAGACGCGCACCAGGTTAATTTAGCATTAGGACAATGTGTACATGATGAAACAGTCTGTTTTTTGCTCCTCCTTTCTCTGATGCAGAATGCACAGACCGAGCAGAAAAGTGTGCGCAAAATGTAACGGAATCAAAATACTTCAAAACGAAATATTTAAAACTAGATATGTCTAGAGAGAGATGCATCTAGAAGTTTAAATATCTACGGTTCGTAGAATACAGAACAGCGTTGGCTGAAATCAAAGACAATTTAGAAGCTTCTTCCTATGTTTTCTTCACTGGCAGAAATTGTGCTCCTGGTTGTAAAGAAGAAATAACCAGAGATTTAGTAGTCAGAATCCTTTCAAATGGACAGTGCGGATGAGTTCATCAGTTTCCTTTGAGAACCGTCTAGATGGGAATGTGGGGTTTTGTAAAGGCACATTTTATTTTTTCTGGATAACCGTAAATAGGTCTGAAGGTTATTACTGACATGCAGATGTACTTTTGATTTTTGCATATGATATTATCAAACATTGGCAGTGCCGTTCAAACTAAATTTGTCATTCACATTTACAAACTGGATGCAAACAGGAGAAGAATGGAGGTGGGAAATACTGCAGGATTGGAGGTATCTTCAGTCAACATTCAGTCCATTTTACTGAAGTTTTTCCATACACTGGTATCGCATTTCTTTGCAGTTACAAAAAAAAAACAGAAGAAAATTGAATAAACAATAACAAAAATATAAAGATGTGCAAAGTTGATTGACGGTAACGACAAGAGAAAATTCCTAGTGATTGTGGTGATGAAAAGGAGAAACCACTTCAATCAAATTACAAATTCAATAAAATAACAAAATTAAGACAAAAAGGCACATGTACAGCAGCCTGTCTAATGTCTTTCTCTGTGTGTGTGTGTGTGTGTTGACGTTTAGGGAGGACTAGCAGCAGCGGAACTTCAGTTTTACAGTCGTGTCTTCTGGCCCCTGCAAAATTACTTCCATGCGGTCCATTACTGGTCGGTGGCGGTGACGAGCTCAAACCACTGTCTCAAAGCATCGCTCAGGGTCTCCGGGAGGGCGTTCACATTTCGCAAAATAATGTAGAAGGGGAAAGGGAATTCCTCCATGTAAGACCGAATCTCCGGCAGCTCACCCGGTCCTTTAAATATGGGCACTTTAATATCCAATATGGAGTCCTAGCATGGAGAGAGTCATACGTTCAAATTTAGGATGCATATTTATTTTATTTTTTAAATTGTAATAATTCTCTGTCCTTTTGATCCTCACCCTAGAGTTTGGGTTATCCAGCACTACAAATATGACGAAGATGTTTGTGCTGCGAGCAGCCTGAACGGCGGCTGCGACTCTCTCTTTACCCTCCAAGAACAATCCACGACCATCAGACACTATAAGCAGTAACTGAGACGTTTCTGTTAGGAAAAAAACAATCATTGAAGAGCTTATTAGATCAGAAATCGATGTACTAGGGCTGCTTTGTTAAACTACTTTACCTGTGTTTGTCGAGCCAGGCGTCTGCTGTTTGGCTGCCATGAACATATTTGTTGACGTCTCTAAAAACTGAAAGAGAAAAATGTTCCAAATGGCTTTTATGTTGAAGTGGGACAAAACCTGTACATAATATAAATGTGTGTGTATAAACCCCCCCCAAAAAAACAGTTAGTTACTTGAGCTATTCTGGTCTTTTTCTGCTGGAACTGACAGAGCCGCAGTATGTTTGCTCCTGTTTGGTCATTGAACTGCTGGTGGAAGGGATGGAGCAGCTGGACACTCTCTCCAAAACTACAGCAAGGGAAAGAAAAGATGGATAAATGAATGAGTGAATACATGTATGAATGAGTTAATCAATCAGGAATCTAATCCACCAACATATAATCTGAGCTCACCTGCACACAGCCACCTGACCCACTTCCAGAAGCGTGAGAGCGTTCACTATGACAGAGACCGACTCGAACGCCAGCTACAGAGCACAAGAGAGACATTGTCAAACAATGACAATAACATCCTTCCATTGTAAAGGGTTAGCATTAGAAGCGTTTCAACATAACAGTAATATATGCCAGCTGTGATATCAGGTGTCAAAAAATGACATTGATATCAGGTAAATACCACATAAATGATAATACAGTGGAACCCGGTTATGACGACGGCCTCGGAGGTTGCAAAAAAGCGTTGAGATAACCAAGGATCGAGATAACCAAAAGCCAATCTGGTGATTTGTTTGATGAAGCGATCGGCATGATATAAAAATGTACATACACTGTATATGTTTGCTAACAACAAAAGGCATATGTGCACCAACTAACAGCAGAGATTGTAACGGCTACTTTATGTTTACGTTGGGAATTTACCTTTAAAATGGCGTATGTAGTTCTGTGCATGCTGTTCAGGTGCGAGCGCGCGCGGGGAGGAGAGGGAGTAGAGAGATGGCCGCTCTACCGCTGACTGTTATGTAGCAAAATCTACTGTTTCTATTTTCCTTCTTTTATTTGTGATGTTTGTCAGCGTGTTTTCTTTTTCTGGTTTGTACGTACGCTCTTTACATGTTTGAGAAGAATGTGCTGGTACGAAACCCATCTGTAAAGGTTTGTGTGTCCAGTTTAATCGCCTCGAGTTTTCAGATTTAACATCTGGGCAGTCGTCAACCACTCTGACAGCCGTTACAAGATTTACAAGTATACGATAAAAATGACCTTCGATTCTCGATACAAAACTTTAATTATATTCTCCAACATTGCAAACACAATTTCGCTCCCAGCGTAAACACAGTCAAAACAAATGTGTAAATACATTCGCTCTGACACAGTTTGTACACACGGTTACTATGGTTTCTTTACAAAGTCTAAAATGCTTTGTTGCTTTTTGTCTTTAACCGTCTGCTTGAAAACAAATGCTTCTATCAGTAACGACGTCTTTGAGTCACTGCACGCCGCTGTGAGTGAGAGAAGCGTCATTGAAGTGAGCAACCGTACGGACCGTGACGCACGTGCAACACGAACTCAGCGCATGCGCAGAGAACTCAGTACTATCATTAGGCACAGGGATCGAGATAACTGAAGTAAAGTGGCGACTTTGTCCCTCTTTTGTGCTTGAGATATCAGGGTTCAGCGACATAAAAGAATCGACATAACCAATAAGAAAATGCTAAGAAAAATAGGGAGTTTGGCAGTTCCACTTCAAAAATGTTGACATAACAGGGTTGGCGAGTTAACCGAGCTCGAGATAAGTGGGTTCCACTGTATTGTGAATAATCCAACGGCAGTAACTACATGCTTGACGCTCCAACATCGTAGCTGCCAGTTTTGCACCTTAACACACAATCTCTCTACATTGTCTGATTTGTTGACCAAAAAAAAAGAAAGAAGAGAAACCACAAAATAAACAAAGCTAAAGATCAGATTTTTCAGAATATCTGTAAATGTTGTGATAATATTGTTAGGCGTCAATTCTTCTGGTCCTGTAGTTCACATGTATCCATCAGGTGATCTTTAATATCTAAAGCAATATTAGGAGACTGTACCTGTTTGGAGTGGTTGTCCACCATACTGGAGGAGTCATCCACGGCCAGGCAGATCTGGTAGTTTCTCTTGCTAGGTTTTGTTCTCCTCAGCCAGATCTTATCCTTACGGAACTGACTGGCAATGTAAGGAATGACCTTTCGCATGTTCAGCCGTTTGCCTGTGCGGAAGTCTCCCCTGTTTAAGATAATTAAAAATGGTAAAAATATATTGAGAACCACATTTTAAAAAGCCATAAACCGCAAGACCCACATTTTCAGCGTCTTGACCAGTGCCAGTCTTTTAAATGATCATTCCTATGACCTTGATAAGTTGATAGGTTAACTAGAAATGCTTCATTAGAGGGACCAACCTGAGTTTGGCAGCCTGCGTGGGTTCTAGGACGAGGCGGAGCTGCTCACAGAGTTGTTGGGACAGAGGAGACGTCAGGGCCTGGTACTGATGCCACAACACTGCTGCAGCACTCTCCTGAGCAACAACAACAACAAAAGTATTACAATTTTGATTTGTGAGGTGAGGAGAAGAAGCGCAATGGACGTGTGACTGGTGTTATGATGACACCTCTAGCTGGGATCCTAAAGTCTGTCTCTGCCAGGCCTCCAACTGCAGCTCCATCTCTCTTCGGAGCTCTTCTGGGTTCTTCAGTGGTGCCTGATACACACAAAGTTGCTGTACAATTCATATGCGGAATGTAATAAGAGCATTTTATTGAAACACTTGTAATTATGGTGCATTTTTTGCAGTAAGCATGAAACAATATACCTTTTGCGTCTCCATCAGTAGTTCAGGCACAGTGTGGATGGTGGACTCGTCGCTCCTATCTTTCATCTCTTCTTCATCACTGCTCCTCTGTGTCTCCGTCTTCTCCTTCTCTTCCTCATCTGCCTGTTTCTGTGCCTCCAAATCTCCACACTCCAGACCTGAGAGAGAACAGACACATGTTCAACATGGACACTAAAGTGTGTGTACAAGCATTTGGTGGAGGAGTGCGTCGCACCTTTCTGTGAGGCTTTATTGTCATTTAGCTTCTCTGGTTTAAGCTCCTGTGCTTCAACCGACTGCAGGTCCTTCTCTTCTTCCATCTCCATTGCAATGTCATCTTCCTCATCGTTCTCTTCCTGTTTCACACCAGTCGGTTTTTCTTGCTCTGCACTGGCAGCATCTATGAAGAACAGATATCAAAAGAGAGCGTGACTCAGGTGGTTCGGTTTACATGGATTGGAACGAATCGGATCTCACATAAGCACCACAGCTCATCGTTTCGGAATTAATAAATGCATTAGACAGGAAATGATACAGAATTGCCCTTACCATATGTCTGAGCGTCATATCTCTCCTCTCCTTGTTTTACGTGCTCGTACAGGTCAGACTCCTGTTGTGTGTCGGTCTGAGTCTGATCCCGCGTTTTCTCCTCTCTGTTGTCAACCGTACGCAAACGCTTATTCACTCGCTCATTATAATCACCCATTGAGCGCTCATTATCTGCCTGTCCAGGTTTGCGTTTGAAGCTCTGGTAGAAAAATAAGAGCGGTCATCAGCTTCTTTATATTTTATACTTACGATGCCATTTTTTTATTTAGAGCAAAAAGAATAAATCAGCAAATGATTATCAAGTACCTGAGTGTTCTTCTGCCTCTGTTTGTGTGAACTCATCCTGGCCATCAGCTTGGAATCGTGCCCTTCAGACTGACTGGCATCTGCTGCCCCGCTGCCGTCCTCCTTTGGACATCGGGACATTTAAATAATTGACTTACCGGTACTTAACATGACAATTTACATTGACTAGAACAGGGGTCGGCAACCTTTAATGTTGAAAGAGCCATATAAAAAAAAAAAAAGTCAAATTTTGGAGCCGCAATCTAAGATACTTTGCGGAGCGACAGTCCTTTCTTCCGTGGGCTGAGCGATAGACTCATGCAGCGCGACACTCCTTTCTTCCATGGGCGGAGCGATAGTGGACCGAGCGCGGATAGCAGGACCGCTGCTACAAGTTACGTGCAGGGGATGAAAGAGCCGCAGCACAGGGGTGAAAGAGCCGCGGGTTGTCGACCCCTGGACTAGAATGACCACAGAAATTTCATTTTAAGATTTTGTTAAATATCTCTGTCTTTTCCAGGGCTGAAATTCATAGTCTTTCCCCTATGTTGAAACTAAAGGGCGGGACTTGATCAGGAATCGATCATTGACATTTGCTGACTGCTCCGATCTCATGTGATTGGTAGGATGGGAGGGATTATAGTCTCGCCCCCATGCTTGGTGCTCATTGCGAGGGGGTGTTTATGTTTTTGATGAATAATTTTGGTCAAAATATTTAAATGTTTGTAAGGTTGACGTTCAAATATTAAGCCATTCTCTTTTTGTTTACCTCTTTTGCCTGGTCTCTCTCTGAGGCGGCTCCTGCCAGCTCTACTGCGGTGTCACTCTGAACGTTCTCCTCTCCTGTCTGTCCATCTGACGCATGTTCCTTCCTCTCTGAAGATTCCACCTGTGCATCATCATCCTCTCCTCCATTCTCTTCCTCCTGTAAAATGCCATATTAAAATGATTAGGCAAGTCTTTTCGCTCTACACATTACCTTAATTTATTCCTAAAGTTACTTTAGAACAACAAACCTTTGGTTTCTGGCCTTGATCAGCAGGTATGGATTTGTCCTCTTCTCGTCCTTCTTCCTGACCTTTATTCTTCTCCTCCTCATCCTCCCTTCCCTCGTTCTCTCCTCTCTCATCGGTTTCAGACTCCTGATCCTCAGATTTTTCAGCACCTTCCTTCTCATCTGATTTGTCATCTTCTCCCTGTTCCTCCATCTGTCCTTCCTGTTGCTCATCGGTCATCTCATCTCCACCTTCCTCCGATCTATCTTTCTCTTCACCAGTGTTCTCATCCACCTCCATGAGTTTGTCATCTATATCAAATGGATTCTCCTCTGAAACAAGAGTAAAATGAAAAAGTGTGTGAAAAGCTTTTAAATTTGTATTTCAAATATATATAATTTTAAATATACTAAAAATATATTTTTTTAACTAATAAATGCAGCCTTGGTGAATATAAGAGACTTCTTTTAAAAACATTTTTTTTTATTTCTACCGACTCAACTTTTGAACTAGTGTACCTAAAAAAAAAAAAAAAAGTACCTTCTATCGGGGATAAAACAAAAAAATTCAGATGTCAATGTCACACATACCATCCCCTTCTTCCCCGTCTTCATCCTTGCCATCTTCATCAAGGTTAAGATCATCTGGCAGGTCCATTGCTTCTGGTTCAGCTGCTTTCTCCTGCTTTCCGTGGTATGGGTCTACTTCATTCTCATCAAACTCACGCTACAAAAAACGCACACAAACAATTAGTTAAACGTTCATCCATTATTATGCTCTATTCTGTTCTGATATTGAGAGAAAGAAATGTTGAAAGTCTGACCTCATCCAGCTGTTCATGGATTTTCTCCTTTTCTTCCTCATCTTTTGGGGCATCTTTGTCCTGGTTCTTATCTTTTTTTGACTCTCCAGCATCCATGTTGTCATCCTTTGCAACCAGCTCGGATTCTCCCTGATCCATTCCTTGACCGGACTCTTCCTCTTTATCCTCGTCAAAATCATCTTCCTCATCGTCACCCCATAATCTCTCATCCAGTGTATCAGTTTGACCATCTCCCAGATCCCCCATCTTCTTATCCAGCTCCTCATCTTCTTCCTTATCAGAGTCTTCTTCATTGTCCTCCTCCCCTAAACCAGAGATGAAAGTTATGATGCTAGTTGTAATGTTTTCTCTAATGTTTGATTGAGAATTTGAAATTCAAGCTACATATTGTACAATTTGCAACTACTAAACCATTTTGAATTCAGTCTATCATCTAATTTAACAGTAAGCTCAGTCACCTGGCTCATGGTCTGCGCCATCATGCATCTTTCCATCAAAGTCTTCAGACATCTCAATGGCATTGTCCTCCTCTTTAATGTCCCGTTTGTCTTGCTCCTCCTCCTTGTCCTGACCCTCCTGGAAGGTGTCTTCAACCTGAACAAAGAAAAGGTTAGAATTAATTAGCAAGAACATAAGATCAATAATCAATTTTTTTTAGTTGAAGTCGATTTAAGATTGTTTACTAGAGGTGAAAATGCAGATACAAGTGAATGTATTTGCCAAGGTCATGGGTTCCATTCCCAGGGAAAGCAAGAACTGATTAGAATGTCAAAGTTTTCCTTGAATGCAATAATTTGCTAAATCCATAAATGTAAAAGGAGATTGACAAGTCATATTGTTTCTAAAATAAGCCATGCCAAAATCTGTTTCAAAAACACTAGAAATATCACAAAAATCACCTTTCATAGTGTATCGCAATATGGATCATATCGCTAGATTCTTGGCGATATACAGCCCTAGTACAAACAATTTCTAAACAAATGTTTAATCATTTTAACGTACCTGTTCCTCATTCTCTATTTTGTCGCTGACGTCTTTTACTCCTTCACCCTCTCCTATTCCTCCGCCCTCATAGTCATGGAACTCTGTCGCTCCCTCACCGTCTCCTCCCATCAGCTCCTGGGGTAGACAGAAACCCTGCAGAGTGATAGAAGAGAGAGAGAAGAGAGAGAAAGAGTAACAAAATGTATAATATATTAGTATCTCCACACATTTCAAGACTAACAACTTCAAGAAATATTCCAAATGTTGAATAGACAGTGATATATGGGGGAAACAGTTTTACAGTCATATGACAATGTATCAAGTAGTCAGCTTGAGCAACACAGAATCTCCCCAGTGACCAGTGAAGACAACTAGAAGGCAATATACCTTCTGTGCGAGTTCAGTGAAGACGTTAGCGAGAACGGACAGCAGCTTTCCAGTGGTACGGTGAGCTCCCATTAGTACCGCCAGATAATACCTCACCAACTCGGAATACAGACGCAGCATGGGCTCCAAACGCACTACACTCCTGCACGCCTCTTTCAGTTCCTTTATAGAAATAATATACAAATTTCAACTCATTTTCAAACATGAACAGTTTGTACATTTGAACATTTTACTGTTTGTAAATGTGATGTGCAGCTGACCTTTAGTCGGTGGGGTTTACAATTATCCCTGTATGATCGAAGTCTTTCCAGCAGCTCTGTCACGACTCCATTGACCTCTGGTAAAGAGAGTCTGGACACGTCTCCACTCAGGTCTTCTTCAAGTAACCTGCTCAAGTGTCCTGGTTTCAGGAGCTCCTCTGCTACCTCTGAGTCACTCTCTGGAGAAACACACAAAATGAGCATACACACAAACATGCTCTATGTAAAATCCTGGGTGAACTCTTACCTCTCTTGCATTCTGACTGCTGATCCTGCTTTTCTCTCTCAGTCCTCTTAACAAGGGTCTGAACCGCACACAGAATCATGTTTATTGCTTTCTCCAACTGCCCGGAGAACTCTGAGGTAAATGTATGGGAACGTTCTGCATGCAGAGAAGAAAAAATGGGAGATAAAAAAATATTGAATGGAAGCAAGATGACTTTAATAATAAATCAACAACTGATCACTGAGGGTGAGGGTGTATTTTCTGTCAACCAGTATTATTTTAGTATTATAGAACTTATTCATATTTTGAATTCAAATTTTTTTCTATTCATTCTTGCAGTTTTCGTTTTAATTGTAGTCTAAGGAGTCATTTTTTGCTT